>MNCI01005503.1:57112-99903 GCA_015680685.1 Gnetum montanum | reverse complement strand
GGGGGGGGGGGGGGGGGGGGGGGGGGGGGGGGGGTGTAACCCCCATGAATAAACATTTGTCTGTGAAAAATATTAATAAGTGGATAAATAGGATTCATGCATGTATGAAACATTCATAACAGTCCATGCCCTAGCCACTAGGTGTTTGTAGATAGTGTAGTGGTTGGGTGGAAAAATCATTGGTCACACACTTGATTATTAAATGTATGGTAGATCAAGATATGAGGTGTGTCAATGTTAAGGATTTCTGACCCACAATTGCACCCTTGATCATGATATGGTATGCATGGATTTATCTAACATTGCACATTGTTAGATTCATTACTTAGATTTAGGATTGGAGTAATGATGGATAGTGACCCTTGTGTATGATTAGAAGATGTTGGTTGTAAAAAAGGAAGGTGGTTCACTAGATTTGCATTGTGTTAGTTTGGATGATGTGGTGGATCTATGCATGGTTTGATTTGGCTTCCACCTTTCCTCTAGAAGGGACATTTTTGATGTTGCAGTTGAGACCCACTAGTGTTAGCATGTCTATGTACATTTGCAACATAAGTGACATTCGTTTGTTGATATTGTGGTGTGAAACCTTCTTGTGTCCTTGGTGGTGGCATGTGATCATAAGAAGTATGAGAATATCAAGGGTAGGATGGATGGTAAGAGGCATGGGGTGGTGATCCTTCAAGGGATTTCATGGGTTGATGGTACTTGGGAGAGTGGTAGCGGAGATTTGAAGTAGAGGATGTAGAACTAGTTGGAGAAATAGGGTGTTGAACATAATATTCATGCAATTTTGGTGGATAGGGTTGATTTGGTTGTGGCCTCCCCCACAATAGTGGTTTTTTCCATTGTGGTTGATGACTGTGTGTACGATTGATTGTGGAACTATCTATAATTACCTTGTGGTAGAGGAAATCTCCGAGGCATGTGCTTTTGCACAAACTTAAAATTTAAGGCACCTACCCATTACTCCTATAGATGAAATAAGATTGGGAAATTGTCCTCCATATGGTCATATATGAAAATTTCACATCCATTATGTTCATCTGTGGTTAAGTCTATAGCCTCACTTTCTTTTGCCATTGTTCCTGTTTGCCAAAAAGTGTTCCTAGCTATTTCTTGGTTCTATATCATTTGTATATTGTAATTGCCTAGATTATTTTGCATGATCCTATCCTTGACTATCTCAATGAGAGTTGTAATGTTTTCATATATCCATTTGGACCCTATTAAACTTTGCTTCAAGTTCATCAATAGACTTCTGTATTGGCAAGGTTTGTTGCAGAATCACCTTATTGAGAGCTACCTTTTTCTCCATATCACAGATATGGACTTCTTCTATTGAAGAGTTGGGTCCCATTGATATTTCTTAACATTATTCCATTTGCATATCTTTCCTTATTCTTTTTCCACATGCTTGATTAGCTCTTGGATCTAATGGCCTTAGAGCTGTTATAATTGCCCTCGGGCATACATGCTAAGGATCTTCTTTGTTTCATTATGAAGTCCATCTATGATGCGGAAAATTTTCCTCCCCTCAGAGAAACCATGGCCTTGGCATCTATTTAGTAAGGCATAATATCTATCAAAGGCCATGTCTAAGGGCTCATGTTGTTCTTGCATCCACTCTTGGATTTATTTCCTTAGGTTGGACATCATTGCATAGGTTTGGTATTTCTCATTGAAAAGTTCTAGCATTGTGAACCATTGTCAAATTTAATTTAGTCTTAATGATCTATACCCACTTCAACTTTATCGATTAGTTTCCTAGGAAAAATTTTAAGCTTTTGCCATCCACTTTTAATGTTATAAAATGCATAGGCATCATGGAAGGCTTGTAAATGATGTTGTGGATCTGAATCATTGCCTCTTATAAATTTAGGAATATTATTCATGTCAAGCTTGGGTAGGAAACTCTCTTTGTGATGCCTATGAGATATCTTCATTGCCTCTATGATTTTGCATTAGGCTCTGAATGGCCAAAAGGGATTCATCGTCATTAGACAAGTTGTAATAAAAATTTCTATTTTGTTGATTGTGAATTTTTTTTATGTTTATGTTGATGACTTTGAGTGTTCTTGTGGGTTTGATTTTTGTTTCTATTTTGAACCTTTAGTCGAACTTTATCTCCATACCCATGTTCATCTTTGTTAGAACTAGACATTGAGAGGAAAGAGGAAGATGAGGAATTGGAAGGATTTCCATGGCTTCTATGGTGTTTCCCAATGTCCCTTAATTTATTGTTTCTTAGTTTTGAGGAGGTCTTAGGCCTTGAGGCCTTCCCTAGTTTAGGACTTACATCATCCCCACCGAGATTGTTTGCCTTAGGTGAATGTAGTCTTTGATTGTTGTTAGGGTGATGATGATCATAAGAAATTCCTACATAAGGTTGGTCACTCCAATTTTCCTCACTATATATCTTGTTAGTTCTGCAATGAATGTTTTCATTATACTATACATTTTCAATTCATTGTGGAAAAGACATTGTTGTTGGTTTATGGTGTGTGTGATTTAATATTTTCTAAAAGATATATCATTAATACTATTACAATGATAATGTATAATGTAACTAATCTAGATAACTAGCATCATTCCTAGCAACGATTCCAATGATGAGTGGTGAGGTACACCTACACTCAACCATACAAATCACAAGTGTTCATGCACAATCTAATCGAATTCCATGGATGGGACTAGTTGTGGTATCTAGATTGTTATGCTCTAATTGTAGTTCTTTTTCTTCCCACTTGGACTAGTGGTAGCTATGTCACATATGATTTAGTCCAAAGTAAGGCATATGATATTGTCTAATTTTATGCTACTCCTAATTACGACAAAGAGTTGAATTAATTAATCTACTAAATAATGGAGAGTAATATCTAAACTAGACTATGTGTGATGAGTATCTGCTCTTAATAATCTATACATGTCTTGGACATCATGAAACTAATTTTGATATTTTCAAGCATATGTCACTTGATGTTCCAAATGATACACTACTAGATTATCTAGTACTTACACTTAAGCACTAATGACTAAGGCATACACATTCTGCTTAATGATAGGAATAGTAAATAGCAATAAATGAAATTGTTAAATAAAGGAAATGGTAAATAATTAACAATTAAAAACAATAATAATCTAAGTGGATGATACAATGTTGGGAGTAGTCTAGATATTTATTTCTAGTCATGTAATGTATCCAAGTATGTCACACTCAAATAAAGGTGTTGTATGATTACAAACATCACACTATAGGCATGCACTAGGAAAATAAGAGGATTGAAAAATAATCTATGAAGAAACTAATTAAAAAATGAAACTAAAACTATTTCTTTTATCTATTGTTGTTCAAACTGTGCACCCAAGTATTGTATTTATAGGCTAGCATGGAGGAGATGATGTCAGATATCTGACATTGCTTCCTAGCTCTGATATTGAGTATCCATCGATAGATTCATGACTCATCCCCTTTCCAAGAAAAGAATTAACTCTAAAAGTCCCATGATCTATTTATAGATTGTAGGAAATGATACATGCAAGGCTCTATTAGACTCAGGTTCTAGGGTGAATTAATTTTTTAAGAAATATACAAGAATAGGGCCTACTATCACTTAAAAAATGTATCATCAAGTTAGAGCTTGTAGAATAATCAATTACTATTCCATTGGGATTGGTAAAGAACACTATGACTATTATTAATGGATGGTCATATCTAGTAGATTTCCTAGTAATCCATGTGGAAAGTTGTAACGTAGATTTTCCAATTGTTATTGTAGAGCTTAACTAAGTACAATTGATGCTAAGTTAGAAATCAAAGACCTTTCCTTAATAATCTCCAATGAAAATAAATATGATAAGAGAGAAAAGAAGAGAGTTCTATATATCACGTACAATGACACAAGGTGAACCTACATATAGAAGACATGAGCACTCAAAAGCACAACCATCACAACACATAAAATATGTTTCAAATCTACAAATATTCAAAGGTACCTATGCATAGCACTCGTAAAGCAAGAAGGTACCCATTGATTTACTATAGAAAATTTCTCCAATTCTCTAATGTGCATGGGACTATCAGAATCCTTACAAGTGCATTCATAGATAAGATGGATAAAATGGAATAAATTAAATGAAAACTCTTAGATTCAAAGGACATAAAAAGTTAGAGATAGAGTTGGAGGAGTTGGAAGTGCTAGAAACCTCTAAGTTAAAGCCCTTGAAACTAAAAACATTACTAGAATTCCTAAAATATATGTTATTAAATAATGAAGAACTAGAAATTATAAATGTCTACATCATCAGGAAAAAGAAAGAGAATATTTTGAAGAAAGTTAGTAAATGACCAACTATCTTTGCCTAGTCGTATGATAAAGTAATAGAATTAGATCCATGAATATGCTAGCATCAAATCTACATAGACTATACTATCAAGCCTAAAAAATAGTTACAAAGAAGGTTAAAGTAAAATTTAAAGAAAATTATTAAAAAAGAGGTAGAAAAGCTTCTAGAAGCTACATTCATTTATCTTGTAGTAGATAGCAAGTGGATGAACCCACTTATCATTGTACCAAAGAAACAAAGATAATGTAGAATCTACATAGATTTTATACTATTGAACATAGCTACTTTTAAAGATCATTTTTCCTTGTCATTCATGGATCAAATGATGGATATCATTACAAGGCATAGATAATATAGTTTCTTAGATGGATATTATGACTATATACAAATATAGATTTCTCTAGAGGATTAGGCCAAAACAACATTTACATATTCATAGGGACTTTTACATTTAAAAAGATGTCCTTTGGTTGATGTAATGCTCTTGTAATCTTTTAACATCTTATTTTCAATATCTTTTTATAAAAAATTAGTAATGGTGTGGAAGTCTATATGAATGCCTTTTCCACCTATTGTGTTAACATTAAACAAGGTTTGGACCATCTTTAGCAGGTATTGAAGTTAAATTAGTAAAAGTGCTACTTGATGGTTCAAGAGGATATTATCCTAAGAAAAAGGTGTTGTGGTGGATCCTCAAAAGATAAGGGTCATTCAAGGGATCACCAAAAAACTTCAAATAGTCCAAGATGTAAGGTCATTTCTTGGGCATACTGGTTATTATAAACATTTCATTAAAAAGTTCTTAAGAACCACCAAATCATTGGTGGAGATCACTAAGAAGGATGGAACATTGAAATGAACCAAGGGATTCAAGCAAGCATTTTAACTATTGAAGTAAAAGTTCATGAAAACACCAATCCTACAAGCATGTGATTGGTCCAAATCAGTCCACATCATGATTGATGCATCTAATTATGCATTGGGAGTATGATGAAGCATAGTTAACTAATTGTGTTAATGGGCATGTATCAATGCAACCCCATTGATGCAGCCCAATTAATACATGGTTACATATGTTGATAAAAATGCAAGTCAAGCCTATATAAATGCATGTATCCACTACATTTATGACATGTTAAGTTAGTAGTATAACAAAGCTCTTGTAGTTTGTGTTTTTTGGAGTTAGAATATTTTCCATCCAAGTTCTTGCAATATGAATTAAGAGATTGTACAAATCTTTATTCAAGCACCATGTACCTAAACACTTTGATGTGAATGAAAATAATGATGAGATTTTTTATATTCATTGTAGCACTTAGATTATATTAATCCCTCTTAATTATCATTTTACTTTACATGCAATTTACATTCCATGTTATAGTAAATAAAGTAATTAATATAATCAATAATGAACACATAAAAATAGTTGCTTTGGGCATAGTGTATAACACTTGGTAATCCTAGTAGTGGTCATTTAGTACACCTAGTAATTGCCACTTGGTAACCTAGTAGCATTACTATAAGTTTAGGATGTGTACGACAAGTGGGTACATATACTTATGCTAGGATAGTTAGCTTTACAACCATGAGGTAGTTAAAATAGTTAATTATCAACCATTCATCTTTCCACCCAAAAATTAGGTTAAAAACATATAAAAAATATAAATAAAAATAAATATCATATGTCTTAATTTATACTTAATCATACATAAGAGGAAACACACAAGTAAGAGTTAGCAAGATAATGATCATACACTTCAATCATAGTCTTTGTCTATAAGCAAACATAGGAGCTAAGTCCAAGGAATTTGATTGGATTGCTAGTGTACACTTCTAATTCATATGGTTGGACATAGGGACTACTTGCTACTAATGATTAGCACCATTATAGGGGAAATTGGTTTAGCTAAGTGCACTAAGTAGGAAAATATAGTGACATTATACAAAGATGTTTTAAGGATAATCAACGATAAATCATTAGGAAGACAAGAACAAGTACATTATTTTTTGCAAAAGCCAACATGACTTCTTCTTGTAGGAATGACTCTCCATCATTTATGGCCAGAACCAATCAAAGATAGGAGCTCAAAAACAACCCCACATACTTTGTGTTATCTACACCCATCTAGATCCTTACAATCAAATTTCACTTTCATCCTACATTAGGATAATTAGATGTGATGGAGGGATATGGAAGATCACATTGTGTTGCCTCTCAACCAATCTGTTCTTTCCATACTAATGAGAAATCCCATTAGGATTGGCATCATTTCACTTAATGCAAAGTATGAGGTCCAAGATCATACTTATCGGGATTATCATCGCACTAATGCTCAATGAAAGAAGGATCGGAAGATGGGAGAATGATATGGTGCCTCTAAGGGAAAGAGGGTTCCAACATAGTTATTCTTACAATAGCATAAGGAAGGTGAGGAATTATTTTCAAGAAAATCCAAAACACAAACTCTCCTTCTTTCTATGATGAGGATACCTCTAACCAATAGTTGCAATCAACTATGAACAACCTAGGTAAGGGAAAGAACAGTTCTCAAGTTCAAGGGACCTCAAAAAATAATAACCATAGTCACTCATTCAAAAGAAAGGATAATTACAAGCACAAAGATAAAGACAAGAAAGCTAATTAGGTAGGGACCAAACAAGAGGAACTAGAAAGCATTGTTTTGGTGTTCTTTCTACTTCTTTCTTACACTCATCATCATCCTCATCATCTTCCTGCTACAACTCTAACAAGAGAAGTAGAAGCTAAGATAGAAGAAAGAATAGCCATGATTGGGGTGGAGTTGAATAGTGGGATAGGGATGAACACATATCCCACCAAAATGATTGAGAATAAGGGTAAGGATAATAGTAAAGGGAGGAGCATCATTGAGAAAGAGGGCATAGCAAGACTCATCATAGACATCATGGTCATGAAAAGGACCACTAAGATTATTATAACTACGATGAACCTTTGGTGTCTACCTAAAATATGTTAAAAATTTTAGAGGAAATTAGAATTCCAACAAGGCACTTGCAAGAGAGTGAAATCAAGACATTGGATATGAACAATATCCTAGAATTTGAAGAGGGATATAACTTAGATCCACATAGCTATTTGCAAGCCTTTCATGATGCCTATACCTTATAGAACATTGAAAATGAAAGGAAATTAAGTATGATGATAAAGCTTTTCAATGAAAAGTACCAAACCTACTCTAGAGTATGCAATGAATTAATTTCTATTTCTCAAAATTCTCTTTGCTTTATTCAAAATTTCTATTTCACAAAATCCTCTTTGCTTTATTCAAAATTTCTATTTCACAAAATCCTCTTTGCTTTATTCAAAACTATTGTCTTTCAAATGATGTTTGCAATATTTGTTACAAAAATTCAAAAACTCAAAAAAAAATCCCATGCTATCATTGGTTGTCTTTGTTTGCATCATCTTCACCTTTTGTTTCTACATCATTTCCTTTTGCATCGCCTTCCCCTACATTGCTCTCTACCTATTCTTCATTCCCTCCCTCTATAGGCCCTGCACCCCCATCTGGACCCTACATTATAGGAGTGAAATGGTCATCTAAGGAAACAAATGCAAACTACAATAGAGCATGAGCATTGACATAGTAAAAATCAACTAATTTGAGAAGGGCCTATGTCCATCTCAAAGGGTATCCAGTCTAAATTAAGCTTGAGGTGATGCCAGACCTCCTCTGCCGTGATGTCCATCCAACACCTGTTGCTTGGTTCAACATCTACAGTAGCTCTCTCCCTTTTGGTGGTTTTCCATCTTGGTGGTTCCATGGAAAGGGAGATGGTTGTAGTCTCTCCTGTGGGAAGGTCCACTTTCAGTTTAGGAGATTCTGTAACCTTTACCTGCTCTTTGAACTTGGCATAGGCCTCAAAAGCGTCAATGGCATTTATGAATGCTTCATATGTAAACGCCTCCACAACAATGTCGTTATACAGTTTACAATGGATGACATTTTCGCATTTATACATGTTTTTATGGTTTCTCTTGGACTGACCCCATTGGTGAACCTTGGTGCTAAAGTCTTTCAGATCCTGACACTTCTAGGCTAGAAAGTCCATCTGCATCTGCTGTTATATTATCTGACGAGTGGATTCAATGTTCTGACATGCAAAAGTCCAAAACCTGGCATAGTCTATCATAGTCATGTGCCAGTCCTCATTATTTTTGTCACGGGCTATGAGGAACTCATTCCTTGACCTGAGATCCTCCACCTCAGCAACTAGGTTGGCCTCTCTTTGCTCAGCCCTTTGGACCCATTTCCATAGGTCCTTGTTGATGCACTTATACTCCCACAAGGAGCATGCCGAGTGCAAAATGCATTTTCAATCCTGATCGTACATGCGACGAGACACCTTGATCACTTCAGGTGGGAATGTAGGCATGGCATTGACCTTCAAAGGTTGTGTTGAGTCCCATTTGAGTCGAGAGGTTGCCATGACATAAAGAGTGTAGCAAGGTTAGCAAACTCAACAAAGTTCTAGCATAACAACATGATAACATCTAAAACTACTACTTACCCACATCAGGGTCTGCCTATTAAAGGCATTTGATCATGTCATCAACAATTCCCTGTAAAAATGTAAGTTTTTCAATGATCTCAGTCCATGATTCTACACAAGTCAGAGAGAGTGTTATCTGCTACAGTATTTATAGGATTAGGATTAGGAGAAGAACATGGTTTAGATGACATGTGTCCTAGGCCCGCAAAATTTCATTGACCTGGCATACTACAGCTAAAGCTTTTGATGCTACACTGTGCTATGCTTTGAAGCATAGCATAGCGTAACCACCCTCAAAAAGAGAAGTAATTTTTAACCTTTTCTTTCTCATTAAAGGATTTCAAGGTCTTCAGTGAAAAAGAATGAACTATCTCGTGGCTACGCTATGATACGATGGGAAGCATATCGTGGCGTAATGACTACTACTGTTTGAATATTGCTATTCTTGTTATTGTGGCTATATCAACTATGTTGTTTGCATTATGCTACTCTATGCTACATAGCATAACATGGCATAACATGCAAAAATTTAAGGTTTTGAAACATGGTTAACTTGCAAAGTGTTGAAGTGTTGTCATCGTGCATCCCTTGTTCTATTTTGTTCTCCTGAAGTCTGCTACACTAAGCTATGTAGCGTAGCATAGCAGGCCCTCAACCAAAAAAAAAAGACAACTTGCTGAGATGTGCAATTGTTTTTGGTGCTTCCATCACTCAGATGTATTGATGCTGCACTTGTGGAAATTCTTGCCTAAACTTTGAGACTCTGCTGAATCATCAAGGTCTCAAAATTTCATGGTGTTTCACATAGTATCCATAAGGATTAGGTTATAGATAAGGATATCTCTGCTTGGTGATGGTCTTACCCATGACTCTAGATGTTTCCACTGCTGATATTGCTTTTGAGGTTTAGATGGCACTCCACTTAGATAATATGTTTTTTGGTGGAAATATTGCTCATAGTTTCCTTGTGGATAAGACAACCTCTTTGGTGCTTGGAATTTATCAATCTAGAATTTAAAGCATACATCCCAGATTCTTGTAGATGCGACACCACTAGACAACATCCCTTAGGATGTTTGTATTGGAAAATGTCATAATCACCATAATTTCTTTTTGAATCTACAAATTCCTCTACTACTGTAGATTTATCCTTATTCTTATAATATTTTCTTTTCATCCTTTTCCTTACTTCTCTCTTCATCACTAATCCCTTTGCCTCTTTGTTCCTTTTGAATTTTTTAAGCTTGGAACTTCTCATCCAAATATTCCTATATCTTATTTATCTTAGCTAAATAAGATATGTTGTCCTGGCCATGGACATCACTACCGGCTACAGCAGGGGGCATCTCTCCTATGTTGTCCTGGCCATGGACATCGCGAGCCACCCAGTCCTTAGTCGTTACAGACAGCGACTCCCAATTATTTTTGGGGGATCTTAGGCTTGAATGGTCTAGAGGATCTGGCAAATCCATGGTTTGGAAATCTAATTGATATTTCACATGACCTAGAATCCATTCTCGTGAACCACCAGAAACTCCGCAAAGCACTTTAGGCAGCATACGTAGAAGGCATAATGTATGTTGGAATGGAACTCCGATTTCTAGCGGAGTCCCAAGATTTCAGCCTACAAGCCTTTACATAGATAGCTAGCCCAGTTGTAATGGGACCCCTCTTCCATGACCTCCTACATTATCTAGGCCTACTCAGCCCCCAGGACCTTCCCTTGGATAAGCAGCTGGGGGAACATGTGAGCACAGAAGATAGGGTAGATCTGCTTGGTAGGCTTATCTTTAAGCTTCTCCATGGGGAGCCCCTTTCACTCCTTAGAAATCCCTAGCCACTCCTGAATATCCTTCTTATGAAGGGTCAGCTCCTTCTTGCTCTTCTACCCTATAAGGACATCGTCGGCAAGAACACCAAACAAGTCCATGAACAACTGGTCATTGATTTCAATCACCACCCATAAGCCCTATATGTGCATGCAAACGTAGCCTGCCTTCTTGGAAAAGGAGTTGACCAAGGAGAGCATCACGGTGGTGGGAACACTCAGATTTGGGGCCATGAATAGATCCATAAGCCCACCCTCTTAGATGTTCTAGACCAAGGAGTCTGAAGCCGCACAGTTTATCCAACATTGGCTCAGTTCTATTTCGTCGTATTTGAAGTAGATGTTCATCCCCTATGCCTCACCAGTTACCACTGTCACCTCCTGGGGCTTCCTCATCCTTGCAACATTTTTGTAAAAACATTTAGCATAGAAACATAGAAAGTAAAAATATTACAAAAATACTTGAGCACGTAACACTCACTGTTTGGCCTACCGGGGCTATATGGTAATGGGAATGATGGAAGTTCAACCATAACCTGTTCAACCATGATGGGTTTGTAGGGTTCTATCCACTCTTCATCCAGCCAAACTTTCCCCTTGCACTGATTGTAGAGAATGCAGAATAGGCTTGGGTAAGTGTGATATTCACCCTTGCATTGACCGATCATGCCTGCCCGTAGGTTCTTAGCAGAAGAGAACTCCTGTAGGGCTATCTGTGTTGTAGCCATCAAACTCGGTTGGTCGTGAACTCCATCCTGGTTGATAAAGAACCTGGTAACACACACACACTAGTAGCATTTGGCCAATATGGCCAGCGTCACACAACACAGTGGAGTAAGGTTGCAAAACTCACCCACCAACACTGTAGATAGTTCCCTCAGGGTTTTGGAACCACATCGTCATAAAATGTGCAAAGAATAATGTGTTGAAATTGTGGTAGCAGTTGTACTCCAGCATATCCCAGATCCAAGCCAAATGCCTTAACCCTGTTGAGCGCTGACTGGATCCTTCTCCCTACCTGCTCATGATTTCCCTGTCGGTCAAAAAACTCAGAATGCCTCGACTTTCCCCAGGCAATATGGCTTCTATTATGCTGGCCGCCTTCTTCTCCTCTAGGGAGGACCAAACGATCACACTAAAGTGGTCGAGGAGGAATTGTAAGAAGTCCTGTGCTCCTTTCCTGAACTAGACTCCTTGCTCTCCCATATGTATCTGGGAAGGAGGAGCATTAGCCACAAGTTTGTTCACATGACACAGGACTCCTCTAATTCTAGAACAATCGACATTGGCCTTAGCTCCATTCTACGCAATGCAACCTGCAAGTGTTAACATCATGTCTAAGTGTAATACACACGCAACGTAGCAATACTTAGCAATCCACGCATATAGTGTAGCATAAACCTCTTCTCACATGTAGCGTAGCAAGAGCATAATAGTAGTAGCATAGCAAAAAATAGCCTAGTGTAGCAACAGAGAAATTAACCCTAACAGGGCAATTAATGATACACCCTGACAAAACACTTGTTGCACTATTACATCACACATGGCCCAACCCTCCTGAGGGTCCTACATCACACCGTTCGAAGGTCAAGTAACTTAAACTGTGCAAACCCCTGCAGTTATGACAACCGCGGTGGTGGCGGTTCAAGTGACCTTGTATGCAATAATGGCATGATGTTTATGCATCCACTACGACTGAAACAATATCAGCAGGGATGCAAAGGCCAAAACAATGCAACAACAGAAAATGCAAATGGCTAAAACTAGGACACAAAATGAAAGCAAAGAACAACAGAAGCAAAAAACAATAGCATAATTGTGGAAAAGCAGAGGGAGCATGGTAGCCTACTGGGTCAGTGGCATGTACTTCCTCACCGTGACACGCACTTGTGTCATGTGCCCTAGGATTTGCTTCACCTCCTCGACCTTTGCAAGTGCCAAGTTCATGCATTCCTTCCTCAGAGCTATCATCCTGCTTGTAGATTTCTTTTCCTCATCGCTACATAGAAAATTGCCTTGCTCGCTATTAGCACAATCTCTCTGAAATTGCCTTGTGCTCCAAATATGGGCTCTGCACTCTTATGGTGAGAATGGCAAGCTCACCAAGGTTTAATCCCTATTTATGGCCATAATGGTAAAAAATGGGGAACTTGTAGCTCTCTCTATCCATTTAATGTAGAGTACACCATACAACGTAGCATGCTTGCCATGACATTGTAGCACTGTTAGCATTAAAACCTTGACATGCTTCAAGCTAATGGCTTGCTTTCCTGAAAAATGAAAAAAAAATATTTTTGATTATCACAGTCCAGAAAGACCTGAAACTAGCAATCGTAGCATAGTTGTGCTTTTACCAGTCCAAAAAGACCTTAAATTAGCAAACCACAGCATAGTTGCAATTTTCATGATCTAAAAAGACCCTTAAACTAGCATGTTTCGATTTGTCGCATGTTTACAGTCTGTAATGACACTAAACTAGCAATCTCATTTTTTTGCATTGGTAGTTTTACATTTTCTCCTCAGCAATTTCACATTCTCATGTTGATAGTTTTACATTTCCTATTTTAGCAGCTCTGCATCTCCATGCTATAACGATCTACCATGACTTTAAACTTGCAAAATTTTAATCTCTACATCATACATCTTGACATTGATTTGCAAGTTTTTGTTATACATGATTGCTACAAACAGGTGCCTCTTAACCAAGCTTTCATCTCATGTTGACAGGTTAAGCATAAAATTGAAGTTCATCACTAAAACACCCTAAAAAATTTGAAGCCATTCTTGTTTCATCAGGCCTTGCAATCTACGTAGCACCATGATAGCTCTTTGGGAGGAGAACGCTCTAAGTTTAGGTTAGCCAGTTCAACAAATTTTCTACTTTGGGCATGAACAAGCTCTATGAGTCACACTACCTATCCATCCAAGTAGCTTGCCTAGCCGACAGCCTACTTAGAAATGATGTGCAGAGTTGGTAGCAACATTCCAGATGTGCGAAATAGTTTGGCAAGTTTTCTAAGTCACGAAGTTTGCTACGCTATGCTACGCCTCACTATGTAGTATAGCAAGCTTCAGAAGATGATTACAAAATGGAGTGTTATGCTATGCTACGCCATGTGATGTAGCATAGTATGGCAACAGCTTCACAGTCAGTCCCCATTCCTAATTTCAAGTTCTTCAAGAATGTCCCTTTTCATCAGGAAGCGGTGGACCATGTCTGCTACTATGCTACATTGAGCTACATGGTGTAGCGAAGCGTAGCAATCCTACAAAAGAGACAAAAGGTAGCTCAAAGGGCAGAAACAACAAAGTTCGCAAGTCTTACATCCCAGGAAGCAAAGTTTGCAAATTGGCAAAGCTTTCGCAACTAAGGCTAGTTGCTACACTATGCTACGCTACATAGCGTGGTGTAGTGTAGCAAGCATGCAGCACACATGTAGCAGAATGCACGAAAAAGTGTTGTGCCACGGTAAGCATGGTACGCTACAAAGCACAATGAGGCATGTAGGTGGTTGTGCAACATTAATTCACTTCACCTAATTGGACCATTGGCACACGTCCCCAAATTCTGATGGAACAATTATGGCATGGCAGGCTCACAGTTACAACATAGTAAGCTCACATTACAACAATCTTGCAGGTCCAACAGTCATACATGGCACATGTGATGCCAGTAAGTCAATGTGGGCTGGGGCACATGGCATCCAAACCACCCCTTTCATGTTCCCTTTATCCCTATAAATACCCCGAGGAGTAGTGCTCAAAGGGTGGGACTATCGTTGGTTGGTTGGACTATCTATAGAGGTTCAATAAAAGCAAGCATCCTAACATCGAGCAATGAGCATTGTAAGCTTTCTGTTTGACACTAAAAATAGTTAGCATCTTTAGCTAGAATTTTGTTCCATCTCCCTTTCTACCACCTTGGTAGAATCCCTGCATTATTAGTGCCCAAGGCCACGCCCAAGCGGACAACCTATTTTTCTCTACACATCTAGGTTACCCTCAGGATCTCTGCACTCCACCACGCTGTGCAACCAACTATCTCCACCTTGACAGAGCAAGCTTGTAGATTTGGAGTGGTGCATTTTTCTAACTATATTTTACCTTGTTTCCTACTTATTGTTGCATTTTTACACTATTTTTTTCCTTTTCTGCTTTATTTTCTCTCAAGCATTATTTCGCATTTTCATCCCCGTTTTCAAAACCATATGTTCCAAAAGGCTATCTAGATGTCGATTAAGTCCTTGTCTAATCGACCAAACCATTTAGGGCACCCCATATCTGCACACACCCAGCACAACCCTTTCGCAAGTATGGGGTTGAAACTGTTGTGCCTACTAACCCCTCAGTGTTTTCCAAACCATTGACATTTTCGATCACTACAGTTTTTTGACACTAGAAGGAGGGCCTTTTGGTGCCTTTTCCATGTGTCATGGTAGTTCTGTGAGCCTTCTACACCCTAATACACATAAGCGTAGATGTGACACCCTTTTTTGGTTGTTTTCACTTTGTGCGGTGCAAATTGGTCACCTCGATAGTTCCTTAGGAGCCCTACAGAACACAAGGCCTCTAATCGCTAGCTAACTAGCTCATCTTATGGTAGTCTTTCATGCGTTTTGTACCCCATCTCGCGTGGTATAGAGTGATCACTTCAAAGGTCCCTCAGGGATCTTATGAGACACAAAGCCTTCTTGACCACTAGTTAGCTTGCCCATCTTATAGTAGTCTTGCATGCATTTTGTACCCCATCTTGCATGGTACAGATTGGTCACTTCGACGGTCCCTCGGGGATCCTACGAGATGCAAAGCCTTTTTGGTTGCTAGCTAGCTTTCCTATCTTACGGTAGTCTTGCACACATTTTGCACCCTATCGTGCACTGGCATAAACGTAACACCCATTTGTGGTTGTTTATGCCTTGTGTGATGCAGGTCAGTCACTTCGACGATTCCTCTAGAATCTAGCAAGACATAAACCCTTCTTTTTTTTTGTTTTCTAGCTCCCTTGTTCTTTTGCACTCTTTTACATAACTTTTACGGTTTTTTGCATAACTACTTGCTTAACAATGGATTTTACAACTACTGCTGCCAATGCCTTCAACGTGGAAGTTCACTTCAATGTTGAAGTCCCCATCGTGGTTCAAGGCACTACTGGTGCCAAAAAATCACTAAATCCAATGTTGAAGGCGTGTCGATCTCTCAGGATCCAAAATCGAGGACCTAAGGGATTGGTCCAGCAACATGAGCGTTATAGTTTCCTCTATGCAAAGGTGCAGGCCAACCTGCCCTTGGATTTACATGAACTTGAAGAAAAATACAGCTTTGAGTTTGCTTACTACAACAAGAAGGAATTTCTTCCTATTCCCAGTGTTTCTTTATCTTTAACACAAGCGTATCAAAGGCTTCTAGACCAACTAATCCAATTGGCTAGGCTTAGGGAGCAACATGACACAACATTCAACCAAGATGATGCTTTCAAAGATGGATAGGAAGAACTCAATTCCAAGTAAGATGAGGGAGGTCCAATCAACCCCGTTCCTATCCCTCCTACCCAATCCTCCTGGGCCAAGCCATCTTCCCTTACTGCCAGATTTGTAATTACTCCTATGCTTTCGTAACCCACAATTACAGCTACTATGGTTAGCCATGCCAATTATGCAATGTTTCAATGCCCACTCTTGCCTGTTTCACCTGTTCTGTTTGTAGCTACTATCCCTTTGCAGGCTATTTAGCAGCCCATTCTTGTGGCACATAACACACCAACCATGGCTACCCTACCACATGTTCATACCATACCAACTTTGCAAACATACATAACTTCTGCCTTTTTTCCTACATTCACGACAGTTCCATCCATTGTGGCGGGTCCCGGCCCATCCACATGGTGGACCCCATTTGCTTCTCTACCTACCCCACAACTATCGTAGATGTCTGACTACATGCGCTCTCAAATATACCAAGCCTCGTAGATGGTGCAACCCAACACGAGGCCATGGTCTACACTACCAGTGATATAAGTAGTCTATCGAGCAACCCAACCTGCGGTCGCCACCTTAACAATGCCACCTTCTAGGTAGTGGACAACACAAGCTACACCACTAGCGAGGGTTGTCCTGACGGTACCGCCACCCCTGTCATGCCAAAGGTGGGGGCTACTTCAACAGTTCCCCAACCACCCACAACGTCACAGGGTATGGACCAAGCATTTTAGCTCATCCAGACCCTCACTAAGGAAATAAAATGCCTCAAAGCTATTGGGTTTGACATGGTACAAGTCATGAACTTCTACTAGGATGACCTCGTCAACCCTGCAATCCCTACTTTGATGTTACCCCCGATGATGTCTCTTTTGCACTTCATGAAGTACGATGGGGAGGGAGATCCCAACATGCATCTCGTTACCTTCAGGTTTGAATCTTTGCTATTGCAATAATGGATGCACATGATGATTCACATCTTCACCATGTCCCTAGCCAAGAAAGCCCTAGATTGGTATTGCACATTGCCACACTCATCCATTTCAACTTTGGAAGAGCTCATGACCCAGTTTTTGACACACTTCAAGTACAACTTGAAGCTAGAAACCACACCAGATTAGTTAATGAGCATGAAGCAAGACCTGCTAGAACTAGTCCAAAACTTCATTCAACATTGGAGCATGACCCTTAACAAAATCTGTGAGACCATCGTGGAGGCCCACTTGCTGGCTGTCTTTAAGGGTGCAGTGAATGACTTTATCAAGTCCAAACTGTACTACCTCACTCTTCACTCTCTTAATCAGGCTTTCACTCAGACCAAGAGCATACAAGATGCAGCTGAGGCAAGTAAAGACACAGCCTACATTGCTTACAAAAACACCTTCACAAAGAAGGACAAGGGTAAGGCTCCAAAAACCACAGTGGTCGTTGTGGCAACCGAGGCCAAGCACAAACCTAGTAACAACAATGGCAAGAATAACAAGAAACTGGCCATACCTGTTGCTAACCCCATGCCTAAACAGGGCCACATGCCACAACCTGCTACACCTATGCTTGAGACATCTACACTAACCAAACCCAACTTTGAGCACAAAGATGGCTCAAAGTACACCCTGCTGCCTCTAAAGCCTTCAGAGCTTCTAAATCAACTACTGGTAGTGGAATACATCCAACATAAGCAAATGTTGGAAGAGGTAAATGTGAGACATCAACGCTACTTCGAGCTCCTTAGAAATACCTTTTTGGCCCTACCCAATGAGCCTCCAATTCCTAGGGGTTTCAGGCTAAACAGGTTTTGTGACTACCACCAACAGTGTGGTCACAACACGGATTATTGTCTAGCATTGTAGGATAACATCCAAAGATTAATCGACCAGGAAAAACTGGTGCTAGATGAAAGAAACCCAGTGCACCCTAAAAACCAATCTATGCATGTCTACACAGATCCCCTCAATGCCAAAAATGTTAGTTACATCATCAATGCTATAGGCATTGACAATGAACCCAGGCCACCTCGACAGCCATTCATGGTCTGTGTGCCTTAGCATAGTGCATCAGCACCAGCAACGGTTGGCCCAAGCTCGTAGCAGCCGTTCCTCCTAAAAGTCCCACCACGGGCATCCACCATTATGCCACTTGTTAGCGGAGCCATGTGGTCCCATCAGTTAACACCTCTAACTCCATTCGTCATCAAGGGGATGACGTCTTCAATGGCCCCTATCTCACGCAACAAAGTTGAACAACCTCCTTGCCCCACAAGGTGAAAATTCCACTTGGTGGGCAAGATGTTGAAGGGAAGTATCATCAAGGATATCCCCAAGCCCACATCTTCGTCCTTTGCATCTATACCTTCACCCCCAAAGACAAAGGTTGACATGATTACACAACCTGCATCACCCTACCGACAAGGATTTGAACCCAGATCTGAAGTCACCTCTCCTCGGGAGATTCATCTTCTAGGATGAATCGAAGAGGAGGAAAGTGTTAAACAAGGGGATGGCCAAGACCTACTAGATGCCCTCACCTAGGTCAAGCAAGCTCTAAAGTAGAAAAATACTACATTGAGCTTGTATGACCTAATCATGATGTCTGTACCCCACTGTGAGGCTTTAATTTGCATGTTAATGGTAGTTCTAGTCGACGAGAACATGCTAGTGGAAGAGGAAGAAATCCATTCGGTCATGCTTCCCTCTGTACTCGTGGAGTCCACGATACCTCAATTGAATTTTTGTTACAATTCCATTAGGGAAGATCTCGAAGGGGGTCAGGTGACTATGGCGCCTCTCTTCATCACAATTTGGGTCAGCCAACACTAGATCTAAATGGTACAGGTTGATGATGGGGCTACCACAAACGTCATTTCCTTCCCTATTGTGGACAAGTTGGTATTGGTCAACCAAATCAAACCCACAATGACATTGTGTCTAAGGTCCTTCAATGGGGCATGCATCCTAGTGAAAGGCATAGTTCACGTAGACTTCATAGTAGCGGACCAATTCCCCACAGATGCAACGTTCATCATGGTTGAGGAAATTCCTGGGTTTAACCTGATCTTGGGAAGATCATGGTTAGTGCAACTTAGGGTTGTCTCCTCAACTATACACCAGGAAATCCACCTACCATACGCAGGCAAGGGGGTGGTGATCTATGGTGATGAAGTGGCGATGCAAGAAATCAATAACGTATACATGGAGTAGGGCTCAAAGGTCACAACCTCCGAGAGTGAGGTGCCTACTCATGCATGCATTAACCATCCAACAGAAGAATCAGCCTAGCGAGCTAACTCCCAAATCAAAAACACATGGGTTGAGTTGCCCTTCCAAGTGGAGGATGATGATTTGAACCAAGGCCCTGGCGAAACACCTCTGCCTCATGTTCCTATCAACCCACGATGGGTCAATAGGTAGCACACATAACATAGCATCCCCACTACTTCCTACCCAGTTACCATCCCTTGTACATTTGCCGCTTCTTTTCTTTGTTAACATGCCATCCTTTTGGCATGCTATGTTATAGCCTAAAATGACCTAAAAATAGCATCTTTGTTTTCTGATTTGTTAACATATAATCCTTTTGGCATGTTATGCAATGGCCTAAAATGGCCTAAAACTAGCAATGGCCAGAAATGGACTAAAACTAGCAATGGCCCGAAATGGCCTAAAACTAGCATATGAAAGCATGAAAAATTTACATGATACACAAGTTAATGCAAAATTGATTTCTTTTCTGAGGTCTTTCATTTTATTCAAAAATTTTTCTTGTTGCAAATGTTTGCGAAACTTTTACA
This sequence comes from Gnetum montanum, assembly GCA_015680685.1. NCBI lineage: Eukaryota > Viridiplantae > Streptophyta > Gnetopsida > Gnetales > Gnetaceae > Gnetum > Gnetum montanum. The sequence goes on along the minus strand of MNCI01005503.1, from coordinate 79,934 downwards.
AAAATTTTAAGATTTCAAAATTTCAAAAATTTCAAAAAAAATCCCCATGTTGTCATGGGTTGTCTTTGTTTGCATCGTCCTCACTACTCACCTCTACTGCATTTGCTTATGCATTATCCTCCCGTGCATTGCCTTCTACCAGTTCTTCATTTCCTCCCTCTACAGGCCTTGCACCCTAATTTGGAGCCTGCATCGTAGGAATGAAGTAGTCAGTTAGGGCAAAAAATGCAAACTATAACATAGCATGAGCATCTACATAGTAAAGTGACTAACTTGAGAGGGACTTGCATCAGTGTCAAAGGGTATTCGATCTAGACCGAGCCTAAAGTGATGCCAAACCTCCTCTGCCATGATGTTCATCCAATGCCTATTGCTAGGTTCAGCATTGCAGCAGTGGCTCTCTCCCTTTCCATGGTCATCCATCTTAGAGGTACTAGGAAAAGGGAGCTGGTTGCAGTCTCTGTTGTAGGAAGGTCCACTTCAGGAGATTCAGTAACCTTTACCTACTCTTTGAACTTAGCGTAGGCCTCAGAAGCATTAATGGCATTCATGAATGCTTCATACATGAATGCCTCCACAATAGTGCCTTTGTACAGTTTTCGATGGGTGTCATTCTCCAACTTGTACATGTGTTTATGGTTTCTCTAGGTTTGCCCCCATTTGAAAACCTTGGCGCTAATATCCTTCATGTCTTGAAACTTCTAGGCTAGAAAGTCCATTTGCATTTGCTGCTCAATTATCTCGTGAGTGGATTCAACGTTGTAATGAATGACAGTCCAAAATATGACATAGTTTTCTATAGTCTTGCACCAGTCCTTAGCATCAGGGTTACGAGTTACAAGGAACTCGTTCCTCGACCTAAGATCCTCCACCTCCACGACCAATTTAGCCTCTCTTTGCTCAACCCTTTGGACTCATTTCCACAGGTCCTTGTTGACTCGCTTATACTCCCACAGAGAGCATGCCGAGTGGAAGACGCACTTGTAAGCCTCATCAAACATGCGACAAGGCACCTCAGTCACGTTAGGTGAGAGTGTAGGCACCGTACCAACTTTCATAGATCATGTTGGGTCCCATTTAAGCCAAGTGGTTGCCTCGACATGAAGAGCGTAGCAATTGTGTTAGCATAGCAAAATAAACAAACTCAAAATTTTTTAGTGTAACAAAATTGGAGCATTTAATACTACTACTTACCTGCGTTAGGGTCCACCTGCAGAAGGCATTTGATCATGTCATCGACAAGTCCCTGCATGAACGCAAACTTATTAAGGATCTCAGCCCATGGCTCCACACGGATTGGAGGGGGTCCTGCAGCATCAGAAGTAGCACTTGTTACATGAATAAGCATATCAAAAATGGCAAAAATGAACTACAATAAGGTAGAAGTATGGCCAAACTCACCAGTCTTTGGCTACGATCCTTCTTCTTGCTGATGCAGGACGATGGCAATAGCCTTGGTGGAGGGCCCTGCCAAGTCTATATGAGCCCCTTCCTCATGCGTTGGTGCCTTCCCTTTCAGGAGACCAGCATCTTTTTTATTCAAGGGAGGTGTCTCTTCTTTGATAGGAGGCTCCGTAATGACAAGATCCCCTGTCCTAGAAATAGGAGCTCCGTTATTTTTGACCAAGGCCCTTTCCTCCGAAACTGGGGCCTCCGTATAGTCTTTCATCGTCCTTGTCTTAAGGGCTGACACTTCTTCTTCTTCTTCTTCCTCTACTAGTAAAGAAGCATGTTTGCATCGGTCCAAAACAAATTGGCTCAAAGTAGATGCTATGCTACGCTACACCACCTAGCACAACATAGCATAGCAAACAATAGCAAAGTAAGCATTACACAAAAGCATTTACCAATGGAGGGTTGTGTCCTTTGTAGCTTAAGCTGTAGACTTCGTCCCTCCTCTTCCTCCACATGAAGGGTTTCCCTGGTTGGGGGAGGTCTCTTCCTTCGTAACTCCTTGGGCATAGTCTCAGCTATGAGATGTTCCCCCTGCGTCATGCTACCGGCTATAGTAGGGGGCATCTCTCCTATGTTGTCTGGGCCACAAATGCTGTGAGCTACCCGATCCTTGGTCATTACAGACAATGATTCCTCGATTATTTCTGATTATTCTTAAATGGAAATTCAAAAGATCTAGATAAATTTACATGTTTTGGCTACTAGGTTGGGTGAGAATATTGAATAGAATTGCTCCTTTTTCTATCAATGCCTAAACATTGTTCTTGAGAGTGTTGTAATGATTAGTAACATGACCTAGCACCTCATGATAGTATAAAAATTGTTGGAATTATATTATTGAGGAATAGGTTGCTCTCCTTCCATATTTTAGGAAGGATCAATGACAAATATTTAAACTTTCTTAGGTGTTATGTGTCCATCCTACAATATAATGTTAAATAGTTGCATTTACATTATTAGAAATAGTGCCCAAATAGGACCAACTTCCCTCTAATGTAGTCATTCTTGGTCATATCAAAAATGTCTAATTTGATCATTAGATAATGGGTGAGTGAGCTCTATTATGGTGAAGGTCCATCATGAGATGAACTTTAGAGATAGATTTATTAAGAGCTTGTTTAATGGCAATATATTTTATATAATTTTATCATTGTTAATGTTGTACTTGAATCTCTCTACAAAGGCCATAAAGAGTTTCTTCAAAGAGGTAATGGACCCATGTGGCAAGGCCCAATATCATTCCAATGTCTTTGCTATTAAGGATTTAGAAAAAATATGCAATATGATATGAGGGTAACTAGATAATAGCATAGATTAATTGAAAAAGGTAATGACATGGTTTGTGGGATTAGATTCTCCATTGCACTTAGTAACATTTAATTGAAATGCCTTTGGAAACTTTAGTAGGGGGAATTAAAGAATTCATGAGATTAAAAAGAAGATGTGTTATAAAGACTATGGGACTAATCCTATGCATTTTTGTGGCTTTTTGTCTTTAGTATTCATTTACTTGGAGCTTAGATGTGAGGTCTTGCAGTAGAAGCATTAATTTAGGTAAAATACTAGTAATTGAGAAAACTATAGGATTACCCAAAATGAGGTTGTAAGAGGGTAAAAATGGTTGTGGAGGTATAATGGTTGTCATAGGAATTTGATATGTGTTGTGTTAGGACACATGTTGCACAAGAGGAATAAATGATAGTGACACTTACATCGATTAAGTTTTTGACATATGTGATATTAGTTGAAAAGGGTTTAACATTAAATTAGAATTTGAAAGATTGAATGATGGATTGATGATAGTAGTATTTAAAAATAGAATATATATGGATGGCATAATAGTTTTTGGTTGAATTATGATAGTAGGATTAATTAAAGTTGGTAGTGAGATAGAAATGTTTTTTAGTTTAAGAATTGAAAAATGATTTGGGGATTTGATGAGATTCATGTGCTATGTGAGGGGGGTGTTTGGTAAATAAAAAGAATCTATAGGAATAGTAACATGAGAAGGATCTTCCTTAAACTATTGTGAACATTGATATCTCCACTTTGCTTGCTTTGTTCATAATTAAATTAGAAATTCTTACTACTAACATTGATGTTGGGGTTCCCAATGAGATGTTCTTGAATACCACTTACCATAACCTATATTTTGTTCCAAGTGATTAAATATTCAGTGAGTGTGGCTTTCTCAAACTAGGTGAGCTTAAATAGGTGAGTAAAGATTCCAATCCATTAGCTACTGGATATTTAACCATAATCCATAGCTTTTTCTTAGGCACCACAATGTTTAGTTCCTTTTTTGTGCATGTGACTTTGTAGTTATGCTGAGTCATGGATGTTGTAAGTACCTAAGCTTTCTACATTTTCATCAACTTATAGACTTGAGATCACTAGGAGGAGTTAAATCCTTGCCTTGTCATGGTATCAAAGTGAGTCTCCTATGCAAACATAGAAAAATAAATAATAATTAAGTGAAAATAGAAATAAAAAATTTAAATTAGTAAAAATACTATTGGTGCTTCTTCTAGATACTAAAAATAAGTGCAAAGAGAAATAAGTTCTAGAAAGAACCTATAAGATGTTAGGTGCTTAAGTTCAAGATACTAAATATCCTATTGGCTTTTCTTCTACCACCAAAAATGTTCCTTCAGAAATGTTCTTTACATCTCTACAAGGACACCTCCATAGGCTAAGTGTTGTGATACTCAGTATGCATTTCAAATGATTTTTGGATCATTGTAGCCCTAGATAAAACAACAGTTATGAAACTAAGGGATATTAATCCTCTAATCAAATATAAATTTAGCCTATTGTACATGGACTAAGAATGATAGGAAATGATAAAAAAAGTACAGTTTTTAATGTAAAATCATTGGAAAAATAACAATGCGTTATTGCAAAATAAACTATGTTTAGAATAAGCTATGAATGATGGAATATAATTTAAGTATAAAATATAGATAAAGAGCATAAAATATTAAAATAGTGTACCTATAACATGAGTAGAGGGATCTCAATTCCCTTTCCAATTAATAGATTTTTTATGCTAAAAATGTGACTAAGTACAAAAATGTAAGAGATATGGAATGAAATGTAAGAGATAAAATAAAAAATAAGTGTAAAACTTATATAAAAGGATATAAAATTTTGAATATTATTATATAGAGAGAAGGATGTTAGATCCCTCTTTAAAAATTAGAATTTTTATGTGGAAAATGGCTAAGTGTAAAATGAAAAAAATTTGACTATGTATATAATGCAATGGAAGAGATAAAAAAGAAAATAATCTAAGTATAGAATGTGAGTAAATAAGTATAAATTAATGAAAGTGAGATGTGTCAAATGGAGGAAAGGTCTTGAATCCTTTTCCAAATAATAAAATTCTTTCTTGATGAGTTACAAAGTATTCGCCTCCTATAGATAGGTAAATTACAAATGATGGGAGAGAAAAAATGTAAATTTGATAGAATTGATTAAATAAGATCAGATTTTAAGAAAAATTATAGATTTAGAGGATGAAATTGAATCTCTAGAGAGTTAGAGAATAGATGGAGAAGTCGTAGGTGCAATTTGGAGTTAATTCTAAGTCAAAAAAGGGCTATTGTCAACTAAGATTCCCATTATTAACATAGCAGATACAAAGATTCCAACTCTAGAAAGTGAAATGGAAGCCTAAAAATTCTATCTCTAGAAGTGATGCTGAAAGTGAAAATGGTATTGAAGGTGGTCAAGGAGTATGCATGTGCTATAGTGGTGGTAGGCGATCATGCTTTTGATGTTTTAAAATTTGACTAGTATTCTCAAATATCAAAAGATTTGGCATAAAAATTATATTTTGAACATGTATTTATAAGCTTAGAGTTGCCAATTTAACTTAGAATTGCTAAATTAAACTCATAGTTAAGTGTAACTTCTTAGCAAATTCAAAACTAGCAAATCATGTCTTTGTTCTTATCAACTGTAGCAATCCATCAAGGTGACATTGATGGCAATGCTAATGCAACATTAACATTAATAAAACTTAGAAAAATTGTGGTCTTGTGCTAGCTCCAACACTTAGAAAAATTTTAACACATGCCAACTCTAATACTTGGAAAAATTTTAACACGTACCAACTCCAATACTTAGAAAACTTTAACACATGTCTTGTGATGAAGCCACACTTAATTTTGATTCAAAGTGAAGCATAAAAAAGTGGCTACAACAATAAAACTCATGGAATAATTTAAGAGTAAACCTCACAAATTTCATTAAGGTCATACCCTTGTCCATTTTCACTTGGTTTTTCCTCTTTCATTGGGACATAAGTTCATGATTTATTTTAATCTTTGTTATAAAAGAATCATAGTATTACCATGATGTGGATTTTAGAGTAATAAAAATGGAGTGGTTGGATGTTGTAGACTCACTACCTTATACTATTGATAATTTACTAGTGTAGAACATGGTCCCATAAACAAAGTTGATCTAATCATAGAAATGGTAATCCTAATGTACTACATTTGATAATGATTGCAACAGTAAGTAAGAACTTAAAATCTTCAAAAATTGTAAGAAGAATACATATAATATTTAAAGATAAAGAAAAATAAAAGAAAATAAAATTAAATAAAATATAAAATAAAATTAGAAGTTTCAAGAAAATGAGAAAAAATAAGAATATTTGAAAATAATTAATGATAGTGTAAAATAAAAAAACTACAATTTTTATCCCCTTCAATACGTTAAATTAGATGGTTATATCCCCTATGACTAAGTTGAGAGGAGAAGATCATGGAAATAAAGTCTGCTTATCCATGTGTTAGGGTGTTGTGGTTGGCTCTAGTTACTTGGAAGTCTTTGAAGAGTTTTACTTGTTGGATGTTGACTATCATATGATTTTGGAGGCTTTTTGGATGGTAAATTATCATGGCCTTAGAAGAAAAAGTTGAACATACAATGTATGATCCTTTCCACAATGTTTGAAACTTAGTTTGTTAAGGCACATGTATGAGATTTCAATAGAGAACCTTATCTCTTGGTTGAAATTCAACTCTTCTTATTCAAGCATCATGTTATTGTTTATTATATGTCTTATGTACTTCTCTCATCATGAGGGTTGTCCTTCAATTGTAAGTGTATGAGGATTGGTTTTAATTGGAAGTTTGGATAAATTTCCATACACTAACTCATAGAAAGAGTACTCTATATGAAGTTTTCACATTGAGTGATAGGCCTATAGGGTGAGTTTAGTACTCTAATTTTTGCTATATCTACTAATGGTTCATATTTGAATTATAGTAATCTCCTTATTAGTGACTTTAGCTTAACTGTTGGCTTAGGGGTAATATGTTCTACTCCTAAGCATTACATTAATGTTCTAAAGATAGCACCTATAAAATGGATTTCATTATAGAAATTGTTAACCCAAGTATAGTAAACCTATTTACCACTTGTTATTGAAACAATCAAGCTACAGTGTAAGGAGTATAATTAGTGACAACTACAAATTTTTTGCATTTGGTATAACATGATCCTTGTTAGATCAAAAGGCTCCAATGACTAAATTCACTATTGGGACCCTTTCATTCTAGTTATTATTCCTCCATTGCATTGACCTCATTCATATGAATGGGTGAAATAATGGGCATCCCTAAAGATTATAGGTCAAAAATATCTTACCATTAGGATTTTAATGGCTATTCTCATTCTAGCATAATGGCCTCTAGAAGGACCTTCATGAGCATCCTGGACAACTCAAAGTTAACATTTATCTAGTACATATCCTTGTATTAGGTTACCTAGAAAAATTTTATAGAGGTTACCCTCTATCTCTATGTAATGCTTGACCTAGTGAAGGAAATATTATTTCTTCTTATGATACCATTCATTAGAAGTCTTTTCGGTGAGTAGATAAGAGAGGAGTTCATCATACCAATTTATAGTTCTATGTGCTATTATCTTAGCAACCTTGGGAAAAAATAGCTCATCTAGAAATTAATCATACAAAGGCTCTTCATTAGCCTTGTTATTCCATCTTAACTAAGATAAATGATCAACAACAATGTTCTTAGTTTTCTTTCTATCCACCATTATTAGAAAAAATTCCTACAAATCATCATCCATCATATGATATGAGGAGTCACTACTGGTTTGTTCATAAGGAAGTATATGACATTGTGATTAGTGTGTACAAAAATAGAATATCTAAGCATATAGTGTCTAAATTTTTTATGAGCATCTGATAGCACCATTAATTCCTTTTATTATTTTGGTCTAGTTGAGTTGTGCACCTACTCCTACTAGCACAATAGATATAATATCAGAAATTCTACTCATTCATATATGTGAGTACTACTCTGATGAGCAACAAGTAGCCCCTACCTCCAACCATATGAATCACAAGGATGCATTAGCCATTTGGTCAAATTCCTTGGACTTAGCACCTAAGTATGCCTATAGAAAAAGAATGTGACTAGAGAAAGTGTATGATTATTGTATTTATAACTCTTACTTGTGTGTGCGCTCTTATGTATGATTAAGTATGAATTAAGATATATGATATTTCTTTATATTTATATTTATATATGTTTTTAGCCTAAGTAATTAACTATTTTAACTATCTAATGATTCTAAAGCTGACTATCCCGACATAATTATTTATACCCACTTGTCATACACATCCTAAACTTGTAGAAACCTTGTTGGGTTATCAAGTGGCAATTACTGGATGTACCAAATGGCCACTACTATTATTATTAAGCATTATATGCTATGCTCAAAGTGGTCATACTTATGTGTTCATTATTGAATATACTAATTACTTTAATTATTATAACATGGAATGTAAAATGCATGTAAAGTAAAATGATAATTAAGAGAGATTAATATAATCTAAGTGTTGCAATGAATATCAAAAATCTTGTTTTTATTACCATTCATATCAAAGTATTCAAATACATGATGCTTGAATAAATATCTATACAATCTCTTAATTCATACTATGGACACTCAGATGCAAAATATTATAACTTTAAAAATAAAAAAATATAAGAGCTTTGCTATACTACTAACTTAATGCGTCATAAATGTAGTGGGTACACAAATTTATATAGATTTGACTTACATTTATGTCAATGGATATGCATCAATTCCTCTAATCATGCATCAATAGGGATACATTGACACGTGCTTATTGATGCAACTAGTCAACTATGCTTCATCATACACCCATGATTGAGTGAAAGCTCATCCTTCAGCAAACAAAATTAGGATCAATATTTTTAAAAAATTAGAAAAGTATGAAATTTATTAACTGATTGATTGGCTGACTAAATGGCTAACTAACTAAGTGTCAAATTGTATATAATTAAAAAATTGGTGCCCATGACAATAAAATTGGATACCCTTATAAAAATTATGATAGGTTTCCTTATATTGTTGAAGACAAGATGAAATTCAAATAGTTCTAGGGGGTGGAGGCTCTTGGGACACTGAAAGTCCATCACTAAGCTCTAATGCTCATAGCGGTGAAAGTGGTTGAGGTTCTCTTGCTACTACTACTATTATTGGTAGAAGTTTGAAAGCATCTAATAATGCTTTCATCTTCTCTTCCTTGCTCCATGGGTCATACATAGTCCACATAGCTTCATCAATGTGGGCTAGTGTGGGGTTACACCATAGGCATGACATTGTCGAAAATAGCTCCTTAGTGTTGATGAATCATGTTGCAAATTATTTTCATTTGATGTCAAATGTCTTTACAAGGTTATGTAGCTCATGATAGTCATCCATTCTCCAAGCCAATTTTTTAGCAATTGATCACTTATCAATGAATCAACTCTTGAGAACTTCAAGCTTTGCATTGGCTATCTTTAACTAAGTTTTTATTTTTTTATGGTGCTTGAATTCTACCTCATACAAGAGGTAATAACTTGTCACATGTTTTTCTAGTTCTATTTTTTGCCTCGTTATAGTTAGCATAGTCAAGTTTGCAAATCAAAGGTTGGAAAACTCCATATATTTAGTCATCTCTTTGATATGCAACTCCTTTAGGTGGATTTTTGGCTTATTGTATGTATTTAATCCATCAAAGATTGGCTACCACATATTACCCCTTTGCTAGATTTGTTTGAGTGCCTCGTTTATCTCCCTCTTATTCACCTTCTTGAGGAGCCCAATCTAGTTCCTGTAATGGTTTTTTACCTATTCATATTTTAAGACCTTGTTGTTCTAAGTGTCTATCTCAATGGTTGTTTTCTGGTAAAGCACTTAAGCTTCCTCCATCAAGAGATTTCATTTTTCTACTACCAACCTCCTCATTCCAAGGTTCACCTTAGCTATTTTCTTCTATTATTGTTGGATAAATTCAACCATCTAGTCCTTTTTTTTCTCAACAGTAGGTAGGTGATGAATGGCCTTAGTAAGGACCAAGTTTTCTTTGTGGACTTGAGCTATGTCCTCATTGGTATGGAATGCCAAGGCTTCTTATAAGGAGGCATCAACTATCATGGTTTCCTTTGCATTATCAATATCTTTGATTCTTTGTTCAAGTTGCTAGAAATATTCATCTTGATTGAGGTTTAGGTTGAGAATAGGAAGGTCCAAGAGATGGGCCTACAACTTCGCAACTTCAACAACCAACCATTGATTTTTGATGGTGGTTGCCTACAACTAGGCATTGGCAATGATTAGTTTACCCTTATTCTTTAGTAGATCCAAATGGCTTGTTGTAATTTCATCTAGGAAATAAAAGATCTCTAGAAGTGGTTGCCTAGTTTCCACTAGTCTTTCCAACACTTCCTCTTATTGGGATGTACTTAGTTGACCACTTCCCATTCTTGTGGATCCTTGAACATCTTCCATGGTAGTAATTCCTAGTACTTCTATTGTAGGAGCATTTATGGCCTTAGCCACCCTATGAACTACCACTTCTATCATTATCTCTTATCCATGGTGCTACATCACCAAGATAGTTGCCCCTCACCTTCCTCTAGGTGCATCAAGAAAGTTACAACATTCCCAAATATTTTAAGAAACTCTTATCTAGTGATGGATATCATAACTTCCTAGGGCTAGGATTCATTCTTGCAAATTCTTATGTTCATTGTGTTAAGAATAGCTAGGTAGTTTCCACTAGCCAGCTGATGATCCTAGTCACCTTTTTGAGATGGCTTAATGTTGGGTGGTAAACTAATGACTTCCTACCACTTGCTAAACCCTATTATTATTGTTGTATTAGCTACTCATGGAGTTTCTTGATCCTTTCTATAGCTACATGTGCTTCCAATATGGTCTCCCTAGTAGGTGGTGGTGATAGCTAATCCTATTCTTATAGATTTGCATCTACTTTATCTTTCATCATCTCTTGCTAAGATGTGATAGGAGCATGGTAGAATGTATCATTTGCATAATGTACTATGCCTCCCCTCTTGTAGAGTTTTTGAAGGAGGCATGGAAAGGAGAGTGTCTTCCTTCATTGCTCATTTTATTTGAATTGCTTCTCTATTTTTAGATAAATGAGCTAAGGAAGGTTGATAAGGAATTTATTACTTAGAGAAGTGCATGCATAGGTGGAGAAGGTTGTGATCTTGTTGGGCCTCACCATGAGATTCAAGTGATAGGTTACTATCTTGAAATATGGACACTCTTCCTTGGTAAGTGCATTGTACTCTTTACAGTCCATCCAATAGCAATGTTGGATCCACTCTTTCTTGGATTTAGGATCTACCTAGATGGATATCTCCACCAAAGTTACCCCAGTTTCAAGTATATAAAAGACCTCTATGATAGCCCCTACTAAGTAGGAGACAATGATATCTTTGATTTTAACTTATGTGTCTCCTTGTCGATTATTCTAGAAAAAGTAAGTCTTCTTAATGTACCATTCCCTACTCAAGGAGAGAATGGGCCACATGGAAAACCCCTATAGTTACATGTGGACTTCCTCAGGTACCACTTCCAAGAAGGATTCAAATTCAAGTTCTTGGAGAAATAGACATTAGACCTCCTTGGCTCAAACCTTTTCAAGGAAGGCCTATGTTAACATGACCTCCAAATTAGGTCTTGGACTTAACATCTCAACTTGCCTTAACTAATTGATTTTAGCAATGGAAATTGACTAAATAGATTCCACTTTGGGACCCTCCCAAAGAGGTCCCATTGCATGAGTTGCTTCAGCTTTTGTTCTTGGGGCTACTGTCATTGTTGTTGGCTCCTTCCTCCTCATGGATACTTCTCCCTTGATTGAAAAGTTTCCCTTGCTAATACTTCCCTCTTTAGTGCCATTTGTAATCATAAATGGAACTAAGGATAAGTAATTAATGTGTAACCTTTAGTTTCTTTTTGATACCTTTCTCATTTGATTAAGTTAGACTTAGGGTCATTTGTTATCATGGTAGGTTAATTTTTTAATTATTATTTTATTCATAGCCACTAGAGTTTGTTTATGAGTTTTAATTAGGTGTAGATTGGAGTTTTAATGTTATTTTAATAGTTAAACCTTGGGGAGTTAGAAAACTTTTTGAAAAATTCTTCATCATAAACCAAAGGTTTGTGTCCCCAAAAACATAAAGCTTACATGTAGAAGCTAGGAGATGAGAAATGTTAAGTTTTGGTGCTTAGAAGGAATTTAGGCTATGAAAATGGCAAAAAATACCTTGAGATTGGAAAGAAAATGTGACAAATGGCTAATTGTTGATGTTTATTTATAGGATTTTTGTTATGCATTGATAGGGATGTGTTAATGAGGATGCATCAACGCATTTGGCTGCATTGATGCAACTATTTGCAACAATATTTCACATTGAAATTAGTGTTGGGGAAAAGTTTTAAGATGAAATTAGAGTCCAAAGGAAGTCAAAAAAGCCTAGAATGATGACAAATCATGGAAAAGGGCATGAGATTTTCTTAGAAAAGGAGATTTGGGAAAACTTATAAATGCTAAGGTTTGCAAAAATAGATGTTTCTTATGTAAAATAATGGAATTGAATGCAAAATAGCTAAGGGATAGGAAGTTTAATAGAACTAGACCAAAGAGTATGCAAGTGGGTCCTCCTCATAGTAGGCTTATGCCATTAATGCCCTGACATGCCCTCACATTGTGGAGTTTGTAGACACCAAGAATGATTAATGATCATAGATTTTTAAAAATGAAATCCACATAAGAAATCATAAAATAATTAGGACATACTAAAATAGACACATTAATTAACCATGATAGGAGGTAGTGAGGTAATGGATCATAAGGTTTGAATGATGGAAGAGAGAGTGTGTGGTAATGAAGTCTCGTATCTCAGTCACATGAAGTCCTTGTGGGACGTGTGGCTAATATGACTCAATATTGTCCCATCCCTAATTAAAACCAATTTCATACACTTCTAATAAATTTGTATAGACACATTTAGACTATTCAATACTCCATAGTTCATGAACACTTCCAAATATCACCTAATATTCCAAATAGAGAAGAAAAGAGAAGTAGGAAGTTAGGAAGAGCATTAGTTAGAGGGATGCCTTTAGGAATTGGTAACATGTCTTTCTAGCTCCATAACTAGTTCCTGTAGCCCATTATTATGTCTAAGGAGTGTGCTTTGAAATATCATGTGTTTTTTTTATCATGGGAACCACACAATGCAAAGACATTCTTCTTGTTAATGGTCAATAGTAGGAATGGTAAGGATTAATGAAAATACACTTAAAATGCAAGAAGGTAGGTAAGTTCAAAAGGTAACAGGTCCCCTTGAAGCCATATCCTATCTATTCAGCTTGATTCATTCTAAGTTTGTTAAGTATTAAGGTCACTGATTCTTTTTATAAGTTGTAATTATGAAAGAACTACATGCTGCCAAGATGAAAGGACTCCATGGAGTTGAGTGGAATGGGTGGATGGTGTGAGCTTACTACCTAATACCATAAGAAAATAAATGTTCCATTAATTGATGTCATAATTCAAAGATGAAATCCAAATATTAAGCAATTAATGCAAACATGAAGTATAGTTCAATTGAACTTCTAGTAATTAGTAGACATATTAAGCACCAAAGTCTTGATGGGTAATAAAGAAGAAAACACGTGTAAGGAAAATTAAAATAGGAAAAATATATAAAAATAAGTTGTAAAATACTCAAGAAAATGAAAAATTTTTAAAGAATGGTGTAAAATAATAGAGTTAAAAAACTAAGGATTCATTAGAAGATCTTAGCATGGATGTTCATCTCCCCCATGATTGAGTAGGAAGGAGGGGACCAAAAGAATAGAACATGCTTGACCATCAATTGAGGGGTTCGTTCAAGCTAGAAAGGTGGTAAACCATCATGGCCATAGATGGAAAATTTTTATGAATAATATAAGATCCTTTCCATAGTATTTAAAATTTCATGCATTTGGGTACATGCATGCAACTCTAATAGAGAACCTTATCTCCTAGTTGAAATTTAACTTTTCTTATTTTGAGGTCATGACATTGTTTGTTGTTTGTTGTGCACTTCATTCATGTACAAGGCTACTAAATTTTTATCTAACATATTTAATGTCATTAATCTTTCTATTTAGGTAGACTCAAATCAAACTCAAGTCCAAAAGCTATTCAAAGTGTACGGAGCTCTACTTGTATAGGAAGAGTTGGAAGTTTACCATATACTAATAATGGGAATAACCAATAGGAATTTTCCATATTAATCAATAAGCCCAAAGAGCATTGTTTATTTTGATGCTCTAGGCCTTCCTATACTTACTAGTTTTATGTGTTAGTATCTTAGTTATTACCCTATTAGTGATCTCTACTTGATCATTAGCTTGGGGATGGTATGAACTTGTTAGTTTGTGTTCTACTCGTAAACATTCCATAAGTTTCTAAAAAGTGGCACCTATAAAATGTGTTCCATTATTAGAAATTAGCACCCTTGAAACACCTAACCTATTTACAACATTTTTTTGTACAAACCATGTGACCGTAGAGGATGAATAGTTGATGATAGTGGCAGCTTCAACCCACTTAGTATAGTAAATAGTGATGATGATTGACATATTATTGTTGGACATGGGCTTGATAGATCCCATGAAATTAATGCCCCAAAGATCAAAAGGCTCTAGTGGTTGAATTTATTATTGGGGGCCTTCCATATGTGTAATCATCCCTCTATCTCTTTGGCATCTATCACACGAATGAAAGAACTAATTGACATCCTTGAAGATTATGGGATAGTAATATCTTTCCATGAGGATTTTAATGGTCATCCACCTCCTAGCATAGTGGTCCCATAAGGGCCTTCATCGGCATCTTAGAGAACTTGAAATTAATCAACTTCAGGTACACACCATCATAGCAAGCCATCAACATAACTCTTATAGAAGTTGCCATTGATTTCCATTTAGTGTTTGGCCTGGTAAAGAAAATATTGTTTCTTCCTACTATCCCATTCATGTGACATATATTGAGTAAGTAGGTAAGAGAGGATGTGATTATACTAGTTAGAATTTTTTGGATTTTGAACTTCAAAATTTTTGACAAAGAGAAGTTCATTTGGAAATTGATTAGATAATGGTCCTTAATCCTATTTACTATCTTATCATAATCAAAAAAGGTGGTTAGTGACCACATTCTTGGTCTCATTTTTATCAACCATGGTAAGTTCAAAATCCTAAAGAATCACCAGTCACCATAGGACACAGGGGTTCACCATTAGCTTGTTCATGAGGAATCAAATAGAATTGTGGTCCATGTGCATAAAAACCTAATATCTAAGTACATAGTGCCTAAATTTCTCTAAGCTATACACCACTATCATGATCTCCCTTTTAGTAATAGTGTAGTTTAGTTATGCATCCACAATACTTTGACTTGCATAATGGATGTAGTAGAAACATTTCTAATCATCCAATTATGTAAGCATGATCCCCAAAGCATAATTGGATGCATCAACATGATGTTGAATGGCTTGGACTAGTCAGAGATCTATAGAATTAGAGTTTCTACAAGCTTCTACTTTAATTTTTGGAATAAACTTTCATATTACCTAGTCCAAGTGAAAGATTCATCCTTCATAATGAGTTTCACCAATGGTTTAGTGATTTTTAAGAAGTTCTTGATGAAGTACCTATAATAACTAGTGTGTCCAAGGAATGACCTTACATATTTTATTATTTCTAGTTGTTTGGTGATTCCTTGGATGACTTGTATGTTTTCAAGATCATCCTCAATCCTTTTGCTAGAAATTCTGTGTTCCAAGACAATGCCTTATTAGACCATCAAATGGCTCTTTTTCCAATAAAGCCTTAAATTTATCTTCACACATCTTTGAAGTACTTGATCAAGGTGATCCAAGGCTTGCTTAAATATAGTCCCATAGGTAGAGAATTTATCAATGAATACTTCTACCCTGCTACCAATTTTTTTTTTTTAAAGATACTAAGGACTAATTGTTGGAATTCAAAAATCATTAAGAAAATTCATGTTAAAATTCATAACCTTAACCATTAAACTTGAGGTAGGATTTTATTATAAAATATGAGGTTTTTAGTTCACAAGTTGCAATCTCACATAACTTATTGAGGCTAAAAAATTCCTCATAAGTTATTATTTCCTCTAAGTGGAAAATGTTATGTCATGTATATATCTAGGCTTGGGAAGGCTAACAATGCCTTGGAAATCACTAAATTTTGATTTTTCATGATTTTTATTTTGGTAAAAGTAATTAATATACTAGAATCACCTATATCTAGTGTATAAACTATTGGGCTTTGATTTTCATGGTAAGACCAATGTATTTTCCATGAGACCGAGTGTATCTTGTACTTTTGGTGAAGCAAGTGTATGTTTTGAAGCTATCATACATTTTATGGAACCCATTGTATTTTTAATGGTAGGCATCAAACTTACCAAAAATTGAAAAATACACTAAGTTTGATGTCCTACAACATTAAAAATTTACAGTAATCATAGCAGGATTTTGTAATGATGGATTTGACACCAACATCCTATTTAAACCAAAGATGATCACTTCACAATAACATTATGGAAAATTTGCATTCAGCTAAGCATAGAAAATTTTAGAGCATTGTAGAGAAATAAAAAGTTGTACAACCATCCACCATTTTCAGCACCCACAAAGCAGATCCAATATCAAAGAAAGTGCAAGGAGCTATGAAACATCACTTTGGAGTATTATAATTGTAAAACTAATAGCAAGACACACTTTGCTAGCTTCATCAAATTCCAAGCATCTTCTACAAAGCTCTTTATGCATCTTAAGTGCAAAAACTTGGACTCTCTCTTAAAATTCTGTATCTGTAACAATTTATTATTTTAATAAAATTTATAGTTCATTTTTATGCAAGTTTATTTTTTTATGCAAGTTTAGCGCAAATCAGATTTTTATTTTTTATTAAATTTTTTTACACTATTTTTACAATTTCTACATTCATGGATGATTGACAAGACCATCCATGGTTCTTTGGATCTCTTTTTAGAAGCTCTATGGTTAGAAGCCATTGGTGTGTTCTTGGCCTTCACATCTACCAAGTTGAATCTATGTAAGAGATCTTTAATGTATTTAGTTTCACAAATGAAGGTTCCACACTTCATTTGGTTGATTAGAAATTCCAAAAAAAAAGAAATTTGAGTTTACCCATCATGCTCATTTCAAACTCTATTTGGATAAGATCTAAGAATTTCTTGCATAAAATCTCATTAGTAGCTCTAAATACAATATCATCAACATAAATTTACACAATAAGTAAATTTTCACCTTCACATTTAAGACATAAGGTAACATTTGCTATACCTATTTTGATAGGATTAGATATCAGATGATGTAATAGTCTATTATACCAAGTTCTCTGAGCTTGTTTAAGCCGATAAAGATCCTTCTTTAGTTTGGAAACATAATTTGGATGAATTGTATTCACAAATCCTTCAATTTTATTAACATAAAATTCCTCCTGAATAGTATCATTAAAAAAGGCACTCTTCACATCCATTTGATACTACTTGATGTTTTTAGCACTTGCATACACTAAGAAAAGTTTGATAGATTCAAGTCTAGTCACAAGAGTAAACGTTTCATCAAAATCAATTCCATCTTTCTGATTGTATACTTTGGCACACAACTTGGTTTTGTTCTTAATAATTTTTCCATTTTCATCTATTCTATTTCAAAGACTTCATTTTGTTCCAATAGTCTATTTGTGATCAGGTTTAGGAGTTAATTTTCACACATCACTTCTAGTGAATTGATTCATTTCCTCTTCCATGGCTAAAATCCATTCTTCCTTTGTTTTTGCCTCTTTAAATTTTTTTGGTTCAAGTTGTCAAAGATAGGTAGCATAAGCATAAATTTCTTTTGTTCGACTCCTATTTTGAATTCTATCTTTTACTTATTGAGTAACATCGTTGAGAGAATGTGATCTATGAATTCTAGGAATTTTGGGTTAAGTTAGAGAAGTAACCTCATGCTTACTTCCTATTTCAGAATCTTTATCAATTTGTACTTTATGAAAGATAGGTAGGATAAGCACAAATTTCTTTTGTTAGGCTCATATTTTGGATTCTACCTTTTACTTGTTCAATAACATCATTGAGAGAATGTGATCTATGGAGTCTTGTCATGTTGAACTAAGTTGGAGAAGTAACCTCATGCTCAATTACTATTTTAGAATCTTTATGAGTTTGTGCTTGGAAAGTGCTAGATATATTTTGGATAGTAACTTCTTCATTATCAAATTATGGAGTTGAATCATCACTATAATCTATTTAAACATTTATAGTTTCCTCCATAGTATTGGTTCTTTTCTTAAACACTTTATAATTCCTACTAACAATTGAAGATTCTAGAAGCATTCCCTCATGAGTTTTGGGACCAAATTTTCTTAGAGAATCTTTGTCATTAAGAATATAGAATTTTGAGAAAAAAAAATGAAAATAACCAATAGATGGCTTTCTACCAATCCACAATTCATAAGAAGTTTTAGTAGTGAATCTTCTTACCAAAACTCTGTTGGAAATATAGCATGTAGTGTTGATCACTTTAGCCCAAAAGTGATAAGGTAAGATTTTTACATTTAGAATAGTCCTTCCTATTTCATTCAAGATCTTACCTTTCCTTTCTACAGCACAATTCTATTAAGGAGAAATAAAGACAAAGAATCAATGTAGAATGCCATTCATTTGATAATATTATTTAAATTTATCATTTTTGAATTCTCCTTGATTGTCACTTTTGATGACCTTGATACCATAACCATTTTTATTTTGTATCTAATTACAAATTCTCATAAAATAATCAAAACCTCATCCTTGTGATATAAGAAAGAAACCCAAGTGAAGCAAGGAAAATCATCAACAATAGTTAGAAAATATCATTTCTTTCCCAAACTAAAAATTCAAGAAGGTCTAACCAAATCCATATGAAGCAATTCTAAATGACAAGAGATAAAGATGTCATTTTTCTTACCAAACATTATCTTTGTTTGCTCTTCATCCTAACAAGCTTCATAAGTGTTCAAGGAAAAATCCTTGAGTTTGGAAAATTCTCAAAAAATATCTTTCAAGAAAAGGGTTTAAAAAATGTCTTTCTTTATGTAACTTAATTTCCTATGCCATATTCAGACATCAGCTATATTTCTAATCAAGCACTTAGATTCAAGGTTAGGATTATCTTGAAAAATAGTAGTGTAAACATTTACCTTTCTATTTCCGTCTATAATAACTTTTTTAGATAGCAAATCTTTTACTTTACAAGCATCCTTATAAAAGTAACATCAAAATTTGAATCACAAAGTTTACTAACACTAAGAAAATTACGTTTATGTTCTTCAACAAAAAATACTTTATTAACTATAGATTGACCCTTACCTTGACCTCCGATGATACTAATACCTTTGATTTGAGCTTCTATGTCATATTCAAAGATAATAGTTTCATAGTTCTATTCTGAAAATTGTAAAAATTGAGATTTGTCTCCTATCATTAGTATTGAACATCTACTATCAATGTACCATGTACTCTTTTTAATAGTAGAGAGTGCAATTTTTGCAATCATTCCATATTTAGACCTCTTTTTTTTCCTCTAAACTTTCTTTTTCTACAGTACACCTTTTCTAGGTTGTTTTGTAAAAGACAAAGTGTAGTGTTTTATATTCAAAAAGCCTGAATATGTCCAATTTTTCTACAATAAAAAAAATCATGTTCTTAAATTTTAATTAATTAACAAACATGGGAGAATATTTCATTGAATTTGCAAGACTTGATGATGATGCTTTGATGTAAAAAAATATTTGATCTTTCCCTCTCTCTTGAATGTGCCTTTCAAAGTTGAGCTTTTCATCTGACAATTTCTTGTTAGTCTACTCAACAACACTTGCTAACTTTTGAACCACAACTATTAGGTTTCATTTTTTTTCTTAAGATATAAACAATTAGAATTAATTACTATTGTTTTTATTTCCTTATCATGCAAAATATCTTTCATTTTGAAGTATAATTTTTTAAAGGAAATAACCTCATTACAGATTAACTCATATCTTTCTTCTAAAGTAATCTCATTATCTTTAGANCAGATTAACTCATATCTTTCTTCTAAAGTAATCTCATTATCTTTAGGTTCACCATAAGATGTTGAGTCATTGATGGATTCTTGATTCATCAAGGCAAGACATAAATGATAAGATCCTTTGGATGTATAGCTGATTTTTTCTTTATCACCTCATCTTTTATTGATATTTGTAGTTCTTATTTGTTTACTAAATTATTCTTCATGGAACCTACAAGTACAAGAGCTTTTGGAGGCCATATGACCTATTCCATTAGTGATGAGTGGCAAGGTACCCCTACACTCAACCATACGAATACGAGCATAACACGCGGGATCTAGTCGAACTCTTCAAACTAAGTGCCTACATGCCTCATGGAACACTTAAGGTTAATTATTTGTTGTCTTCCTAGACTTGTATTTGTCATTGTGTATGGTTAAGTAAGTTCGAGGTATATGATTTTTATAGCTTTTCTATTTTATCTCCTATGCTATTAGGGTGAAGGGTTGAAGAGACTAATTACTACTTTAACAAACTAACTAAGTCTGAATTAACCTAGCGTCAGCATCTATTCCCACTTACCCTTCACACCCTGAACCAATGCAACTATGGTTACCAAATGCTAGTCATTGATGGGATCACCATGCGTAACGCACATGCTCGAAGCGATCGTACTGAGGCACTTAACTAAGAGAGAAGGGTTGAGGAAGATTTAATAACTAATAAAGAATTTAAATGGAAAAAACTAAATAGAAATAAATAAAAGTCCTATTTAGCCTATTCCATTCACTACAAGGTTTATCCAAGAAGTTTGTCTTTATTGTCGTACACAAACTTATGTTCAGGTACAATGTCTACTCGAATAAAGATCCGTTCACTTTGGAGTTCCTACTGTCAGCATAAGGAAAATATTCTATCTCCGGAGAGGTTAAACTGCTAGAGTTTCACTATGGTCTAAGCCTAGGATAGAAAACAAGGGAGAGTATCCTCTTATTTATAGACTTTATGGTGCACTGTGATATCACGTACGTGATATCATAGCGGACGATGTGATATCGCAACCTATGCAATATCGTGTTGCATCATACCCCCATGAATAAATAAAAAATTGTCCTCAAGTTCCTTATAATAATATTAGGAAGGTATGGGATTATTGACTCAAAATGAAACTAATGAAATGACTTGTGAACTGCTCATCATTACAAAACAAGACAAAACTAGTGTTCACGACAACAAGAGTGAACATCTTATTACATTGACATCAAGCCTCATTGGGTAGCTGAGAAGGAGAGAGAGAAAGAACTGTTGCTGCTGCCAACGTCAAGATTTCTCCTTTTCTTGTCCATCTGTAATCACGCCATCGATCTTGCTCCTTGCATAACTGCTTCAACGCTGCTCCATTCCAAGTGGTCCTTCTAGATCAAATCCATTGTTGTATGATCGTCATCTGCACAAAAAACATAGTCTTATATTAGAAAGGGTAAATTAATTTCAATGTAGATGATACCTTGCTTTGTTGAATGGTCCATTGGTTGAGTTGTGGTATGGCTGATTACGGGTCTGGAGATATAATATTGATGACCATCAAAGGTGTAGGGGTTAGGAGAAAATTGAAAAAATTGGGCCCTGTACCCCCATGACTAATAGCGAGCCTCTGGTAGTGATAGAATGGAGAAAGAAAAGGAACAAGAAAGATGAAGAAAAAGGGACAACTATAACACTGATGAAATGGATGTCAAGATGGAAATGAAAAAAATAAAATTAATTGCAAAAATGTTATGGAAAAGAATTTAACTAGTGCACCAAATAGGAATGTTAGTGGGTCCTCCCCAAAGCAGGCTCATTCCCTTAATGCCCTGACAAACCCACATTCAAAGTGTCTGTAGGCTCTAGGAATGTCATTTGGAACAAGTGTTAAAGTCTTAACTACAAGAATTTACCAAAAATAAAAAAATGCATCTACTAAAATTTACACTAATGATATAATCAACAATGAGGTAAATAATGGAGAGAAGGATGAAGGGAAGAGAATGGAATGGGTTTCCAAGAACAAGGTGGTGTACAGCCCCTTGTGTAGATAATGATTAATGTGACTTAGCAAATCTCATTCCAACTCTCGCCTCAAACCAACCACATCCAGTAACTTCACATTAATTCATTTTACGAATCCATCCTCTTGAAGTAACAAGAATGGCTTCACCACCATTCCAACGAAACAAAAACATGTAAAGAAAAAATGTGTAAAAAATAATGTGTAAGACAAAAACTTGTAAAAAAAAACATGTAAAAGAAAAATTAAAAAGAACTGAGGGTCCCCAAATGATTAGCATAGATTTTCATCTTCCCCATGACTAAATTGCAAATGAGAGATACGAAATAATAAGCGTTTGTTTGAATTTCTTAAAAGTACCCAACTTCTCCCAATTGATGTTCTTAGATTAAGGGGTGGAAGTTGGCGATGCTCATATTCCAATGTGTCTATGCCTTTATTGTTGGCATGGGTTATTTTCGCAGTTCGTTCCATGAATGTTGGTTTTCTCTTTTGACTAGCTATAAACCATGGGGTGTCTACTACTTGTGTGGTTGCTACATATAAGCATCTTTATTGCAGTTGCAGAGTTTCTAGGGCATACCTATTGCATGGAGGAGATGTTGTGTATTCCTCCATGTTATCACCCGATGAATCACTGTATGTGATGCATTGAACTTTCTTCTTCTTGATCTTTCTATAAATATTTACCTTAGATATCTCCAAGGAAAGATCACAAATCCCTAGGCATGCGTCTACTATACTCAGCCATGCCCTTCCCATTATAATTAGGAAGTCCCCTTAGTTGTTGTTAACTTCTATCACCAG
>MNCI01005503.1:26771-56026 GCA_015680685.1 Gnetum montanum | reverse complement strand
CTTGTTGTTGTGAGAGCTTTTTTGGGCTTTTGGTTCTGAAGAAAGGTCTTCTCTTTTTATGGTTTTCAGAACCAGTAGCAGGTTGGATGTTTACGGCTCTCATATTGTTGCATTGCTGTGGTTGAGTGGGGAGTTCCCCTTGCATTGTTAGAGCAGGAGATGTTATGGGAACTACCGGTGGAAGAGGTGCGGATGGATTAGGAGGATGGTATGGGTATGGAGCATCTCCTGAAGGAGGAGTCCTTCTAAAGTACTCCCGAACATGGTAGTGACATTGGGGAGTTGTATGACCAATGAAGTCACTTGGAGAAATTGGCTGCTGCACATAGTAACCATAAGGATCAGGTTACCAGTAAGGGTATTGATGTTTCGATGGTGGCATCCCCCATGACTGTGGGTATTACCACTATTGATGTTGCTTGATGGATTGTGGTGGAGTTCCACTTGGATAGTACATCAATGGTTGGTGGAACTTTCTTTGGTTACCTTGAGGATAAGGTAACCTTCAGGGTGTCTACTGTCTATTGAGTCTTGGGTTGAGTGCATATACCCCAGACTCTTGTAGATGTGAGATGATTGGACAACATTCATTGGGATGGTCATATTGGCAGATCTCACATCCATTGTTGTTGTCTATGTCCAAATCCACAACCTCATCAGAGATAGTTATTTTCCCCTTACCCTTGTCATGTGCAGGATCTAAATCTCTCCACTTTTTCTTATCTTTATCACTACTTTGTTCCTCCTTAGACTCCTCTACAATCTTTAGGATAGTTTCAATTTTACTGTCTAAGGAGCTCCATACTTCATCTACCTTGGTCGATACTTCCATTATTAACTTTTGAAACGGAAAGGTTTTCCTGTTCACCAACTCTTCGAGTGGTGACTCATCCTCTTCATCGCAAAATCTCATCCCCTTATTTCAAAGAGAGGGATCACAGTTATATTCTTCCATACTTTTCATTTTTTATAGCTCCCCTTCTTCTTTGGCTACTTGTTCCAATAAGTGATGAATTTCATGGGATCTAAGTTCTGATAGTCTCCCTTAGGCACAAGTCCCAAGGGTTCTCCTAGTTTCATACCTTAGCCCATCTATGATGTGGTGGAGTTGATCCCACTGTGCATAACCATGGCCCGAGCAATGATGTAACAATGTGTAGTAGTAGCCTATGGTAGCATCCAAGGGTTCATGAGTACCTTGCTTCCATTCTTGGATCTTCTTACGTAAATTAGACACTCTGGAGTATGTTTGATATTTATCATTGAAGAGTACTAACATCGTGCTCCACCTCTTGATGGTTTCTAGCTCTACGGACCGGTACCAACTCTCTGCTTCTTTGATGAGTGTCCTAGGAAACAACTTCAATTTTTGCCACTTGTTCTCTACATTTTACAAGGTGCAAGCATCATTAATGCCTATAAATTATTTTGCAGATTTGCATTGTATCCCCCTTCAAATCATGGGATGTTATTCATGTCTAAGCGCTTGATCTGACTATCTTTTAAATGCCTTGTTGGTATTCTCACTGCCTCCATTATATTTAACATGCTTTGGGTGGCAAGTAGGGGTTCATCATGATCATCTCTTTCATGACATCTATGATGTCTACGTTGTTCCCTACTTTCCCTTCGTTCATGTCCTTTTCCTCACTCTCGACACTCTTGTTGAGGTCTCTCATTTTTCCTACCTTTATCCTTACTGTTATGTTCTCTATGGCTACGCCCTGATGTGGAAGGAGAGGGTAAGTGATGTGAAGAAGGGAAAGAAGAAGGATAACCATCACCATGATGATGTTTCTTACCTTCTCTTCTGTGGCTTAGGCCCCGATCGTGATGATGATCTAAGTGCCCATCCTTGTCATGTGTTGTTGTTCCCTCAGTGAACAATTGGTGTTCATGGGGATCAGAACCATGGTTTTGTATTGTGAAGTGTAGGTTCTGATACCCCACCTCCTCACTATCATTAGGAGGGGGAACATCTTTTGATAGAGAACCCATTATAAGTGGTTCACCATCTCCAATTTCACTTAGGATATGCAGGACCTCTTTGCCCTTCGATAGTGTATGTTGGCTCTCCTACCTTGAGTTCCTCATACATTGTAAAGTTGTGGGATGGTAATCCCTCATGCCAAAATTTTCCACAACGTATTCAACATAGAGATAAGTTATGCCAATCTGTGCCAAAGAATGGAGGAGCATGTTGGGGACTGCACGATCCAGAGGTAACATAATGTTACCTTGCAAGTCTCTCCAGCTCATCTGTTCATCTTGATGGAAGATAAAAGTAAAATTAGGTATATACTCATTGGGATGAGTATATTCCACCCTATATTTTTGAGGAATTGGTGGATTTAGGTTATGTATTTTTGATTGCCGACTATTCTTTGTATGATTCCTAGTTGGTGAATTACTCTTATGAGAAGAAGAAGAAGACATTATGTCTTATTCGTGTGCTAATTAACCATTATATAATTTTTCATTTAATTAATCCTAAGGTTTTATTAAGCTCCCAACGATGTGAATGATCTCTTATGTTCTACTTAGCACATAAACACTTAGTCCCCGACAACGACGCCAATGATGAGTGACAAGGTACCCCTACACTCAACCATATGAATACCAGCGTAACTTGCATGATCCGGTAGAACTTTGTAGACTAAGTGCCTACACGCCTCATGGAACACTTAAGTTTAATTATTCGTTATCTTCCTAGAATTACTTGTATTTGTCATAGTGTATGGTTAAGTAAGTCCGAGGTATATGATTTTTATAGCTTTTCTATTTTATCTCTTATGCTATTGGGGTGAAGGGTTGAAGAGACTAATTACTGTAACTAACTAACTATGTCTGAATTAACCTAGCATAAGCATCCATTCCCACTTACCATTCACACCCTAAACCAATGCAACCATGGTTACCAAATGCTAGTCATTGCTGGGATCACCACGCATAACGCACGTTCTCGAAGCGATCGTATTGAGGCACTTAACTAGGAGAGAAGGGTTGAGGAAGATTTGATAAATAATAAATAATTTAAATGGAAAAAAAGTAAATAACAATAAATAAAAGTCCTATTTAGCCTATTCCATGGACTGCAAGGTTTATCGAAGAAGTTCTTCTTTATTGTCGTACACAAACTTGTGTTCAGGTACAATGTCTGCTCGAATAAAGATCCATTTACTTTGGAGTTCCTACCATGGGCACATGGAAAATATTCTATCTCTGGAGAGGTCAAACTACTAGCGTTTCACTATGGTCTAAGCCTAGGATGGAAAACAATGGAGAAAAACCTCTTATTTATAGACTTTGCGATGCACCGTGATATCGCATACGCGATATCGCAAGGGACAACATGATATCACGTATGTGATATCGCGTGGGATGCGATATCATAGCTGACGTGATATTGCATACGCGATATCACAACCCATGTGATATAGTGTCCCATCAATCAGATATCCAACATTACATAGAGGAATTATCATGACCAAAAATGTTACATTACTTACCTCTTATCTTACCTTTGTGGTAGATGAATTGAATGCAACTTCCCAAGATGAATTCAATGAATCTTAGCATTCTAGCTTTCCAACCTATGAATTTCAACCCATTTAACATTGTTAGCTTAATGAAATAAGCTTCCTACATATTCTACTCCTGATTTATTATTCTCAAATATGGGATTATTCAACTCTAATACTACTTGTGGACTAAGAACATAGAAGGTGAGGTTGAATAATTCCCAATTTAAACAATCAAGTCAACCAAAACTACACACAAATTTATGTGGTTTCCCAACTTGGATACTTCTGCACTCGAAGGGTAGAATCCTTGCACATCTCTAAACATTTTTTCTTCAAAAATGTGGTTTAAATGACACCACAACCTTTATGAAGTTTGAGTTTTGCAACAAGGTATTTTCACTCAAAAACATATCCAACCCCGCAAGGTCCCAATAATCTCAAAGTGATGCTTTTCCAAAGGAAGCACATAAACTCCATAAGGTTTTAAAAGGAAAAAAAAAGAATCAAGGAAAGAATGAAACTATACTTTACAAATTCCTTGCTTTGAAGCTCTCATAGCACAAAATATAGCTCACAAAAGATGTAGAAATAAAGAATAGAAAAATTCACAAGATGTAATCAATATAAGATTAATTACATAAATAATGATTTTTATTTTCATGAAGATCCCTTCTATTTTATGGGCTTTTTCTTTCCAAATATCCCTTTAAATTTCTACAATGACTAAGAAATGACTAGTTGCAACATCCCATTCTAGCTTGAGATGTTTCAATGAACACTAGTAACTTGCAGGTTGGACAACTAGTATAAATTAGGACATCTCACTAAACACTAGCAACTTGTAGGTTGGACACCTAGTAGAAATTGGGATGTCTCAATAGCATTTGGAACATTTGGCCTAATACTAAGCTTTCATCTCTAGGACATCTATTGATATTTTAGGATGTCTAGGAAGATACTGGAACATCTTCTTTTGGCATCTAGGCTTCATGCATCCTTGACGTCTTGATGTTTTGATTGAGTCTTTAGTGATGCAACTCTTATCTTACTCTTCTCAACTTACTTTTATCCTAATCTTATCTTTGACAATATCATAATGCTTCTATCATCTTGTTCCTGGCTTTTAGAGTCCTAAAAGACTCCAACAAACACATTTTCTATACTCTTCATTTTCTAAGGTTTTGACAAACCAAAAGATAAAAAAAAAAACCTCTACTCATTTTGTATATTAATCAAAAACAATGATGATGTAATATTTTTTATTGAAAATGGACGAGATGATACCCATGAATTCAATTTTACACAAGTTGAAAGGCTATAGTGGCTAAATCTATCTTTGGGGTTGATCCATTCTAATGGTCATTCCTTCATCTCTTTGGAAACATTCACAAGAGTGGGTAAAGTAATGGATATCCCTAAATACCATTGGCTAAAAATATACTAACATTAATATTTTTATAGTCATTTTTCTTCCATCATAATGGCCTTGACAAGTACCCTTATGAATGCATCATTGGACCATGCCATCAACACAAATTTTGTAGAAATTTTCCGCTCTATGTACTACTTAAATTGGTGGAGGAATTATTATTTTCTCCTTTTATTTCATCTAGCCAAGGTCTCCTCTTTAAGTAGGTATGAAATAAAATCAACATACCATGTTGTAACTCTTTGAGTTGAGGCCAAAGATACTTTAGCAAAAAGAAACTTGTCAAGAAAGTCATTAGAAAGGAGCTCTTCATTAGCCTTTTTATCTCATCTTAATTGAGATAGATGATCAGCAACTACATTCTCAATTTTCTTTCTATTCATCATCATGAGATTGAAGTCCTACAAGATCACTAGTCATTGTATGATACATGGAAAAATTACTAGTTTGTTCATTAAGAAGTGTATGATAATATGTTTTTTGTGCACAAAGATAAGGTATCTAAGTACATAATTCCTAATTTTTAATAGTATACACCATTACCATAAATTTCTTATCTATTTTCGTGTAGTTTAACTATGCACTTTCAATGCTCCTACTCCTATAGTGGATGTAGTATGAACAATTTTGATCATCCAACTATGTAAGAACCACTTCCAAGGAAAACCTAGATGCATCTATCATGATATGAAATGATTTGAACTAGTCTAGTGCTTATAGATTGGAGTTCCCACAAGATTCTACTTTAAGAGCTAGAATGCATCCTTTAGCCCATTGAAATGATGCATCCTTCTTTAATAGCTCCACCAATGATTTAAATTTTTTTACTAAGTTCTCTATAAACCTTTTGTAGTAGACTTTGTGTCTAAGGAATGATCTAACATCTTTAATAGTCTTGATGACTTGTGATTCCTTGGATCATCCTTATCTTCTCTATATTTACCTCAATACCTTTTTCTAAAATTTCGTACCCTAGGACAATGCCCTCCTAGACCATCAAATGATTTTCTTGCCAATTGAGGTACATATTAGTTTCTAGAAATATCTTTAAAAATTTCCCAATATGATCCAATGCTTGTTGAAAATTAGCCTCATAGATCAAGAATTCATCCATAAAGACTTCAACATCATTGGAAATATGTTATTAAAAAAATACTGAGTAGGTGTTGAAAAGTAGTAGGATCATTACATAAGACAAAGAGTATATTTATATATGTAAATATCTTCTAGTAACTTGTGAACATTGTTTTGACTTAGTATTCTAGAATGATTTGAATCTAAATTTATGTCCTATAATTATGTCCAATGCTTTTTTCACAAATGACAAAGACAAGTGATATTTGAAAGTAGCCATGTTTAATAGCTTGAAATTAATGCAAATTCTTTGTTATTTAACTTTCTTGGAAATAATTAGAAGTGGACTCATCCACTTTCTGTCTACCATAGGGTAGACAAATCCTAGCTTAAGAAGCTTTTTAATCTTCTTCTTAACAAACTATTTTAGTTTTGGATCTAACCTCCTTTGTTGCTATTTCTTAGGGTTGATGGTGAAGTTTATGTAAATCCTATATTTGCATATGCATAGATGAATTCCAATTATCTTATCATATGATTAAAATATTATTATTAATCAATTATTGACTATCTTTAGTAGCTTCTCTTTTTTTCTTCTTAGTAAGCTAGGCATTCATGATTATGAATTTTCAATTATTCAAGAACACATGCTCTAAATATTCTAGTAATGTTTTCAACTTCATGGCTTCTAATTCAAAGGTTTCTAGAATTTTCAACCTTTCCCAATCTACTTCTACTTCTCTTCTAAGTTCTATATCTAATATTTTGTGTCTGATTTACTCCATCTCATCCATCTTACTAATATAGAAACTTATGAAGATTTCTATGGGTTTGATGCATATTATTAAAGTAAACCTATCATTTTTTGTTAATCACTAGGCATCTTTTTAGTTTATGGTTGCTATGTATATGCACCTTTAAACACTTGATTATTTTATTTATGATGGCCCATATTTTCTACATGCAGTTGTACCTCATGTCAATATATGTGATGCATAGAACTTGCTTCTTCTTGATCTTTCCAAATTCATTTTCCTTAAAAATTTCAAAGAAGAGGTTTATAATCCTAAGATTGGCATTGATGCTTCTTAGTCAAGCTCTTCCCATTATGATGAGAAATTACCTCTTGTAGTTATCAACATGAATTATCATGAAATTTTCCAAATAAAACCAATCACTAATGGTGGTTAAGATGTCCTTTACCAATCATAATGGGATATTGAGTGATTAATCTACACTCTTGAACTTGATGTTGCATTTTTAAAGTGAAGATAAGTTTCATGCCTTATACATCTCTACTAAAATTAGATTTATCCTAAAACTAAAGTCTAGTAGAGCTTTGCATGGCTCATATTCTAAAACTTTCAAATAAATCAAGGGTCCTCTTAGATTAATTATTTTTCTAGAAATATGACCTAACTTAATATAGTCTATTACTACATGTGTTAGCATGATAGTTAGCACATTTTGGGATTTTTTTTGGAGGCTACATGTTAAACATTCCATGTGAAGTTTGAGTGGATTACATAGCCACAAATGCATGCAATAATTTTGATGGACTATTTAAGCTAAAGAATAAAATTCTCTAAGGATTTCACTCAAAACCCCTTGAATTATCTTTCACTTGCTAGTTCATGGCTTAGGTGGCATTCTATTGTTAAGGTTACAGAGGTATCTCCTCTTGCATTGGTGGTGTAGGTAAAAAAAGGTGTGACGTAAATGGTGATGTG
This sequence comes from Gnetum montanum, assembly GCA_015680685.1. Lineage (NCBI taxonomy): Eukaryota > Viridiplantae > Streptophyta > Gnetopsida > Gnetales > Gnetaceae > Gnetum > Gnetum montanum. Next base: position 48,269 of record MNCI01005503.1, on the reverse strand, counting down.
GATGATGAGAAGCATAGGTGGAAGGAGATTTAGCTCACGAAGTGACAAATCTATGGTACTCTAGAGGATAATAGTAATGGGAAAATTCTTGAGTAGTGAAGCCAATAGGTAACATAAGTTGTTGAACATAATATCCATATGGGTTTGGCTCTTGATAGGGATACTACTGGCTTAGTGGTGGTATTTCCCATGACTATGGGTTATATCACTTTTGATAATAATCTTAAAGTCAAGGAGGAATTCCACTTAAATAGTACTATTATTGGTAAAAATACTACTTTTAGCTAGCTCGTGGATAAGGAAATATCTTAGGTGCTTACCTTCTAATGAATTTCAGGGTTAAGGAATAGACATCAAACTATTATAAGTGTGACATGCTTAGGAAAAAATACTTTGGATGTTGATATTGGTAAATGTTACACTCATCATCTTTCGATTCAAAGTTTGCAACCTTCTTAACTACAATAACTTTTTCCTTTTGATGATAATAGTTCTTTCCTATGTTCTTCTTTTTCTACATGTCTTTGTCTTTGGCCCTCCTCTATTCTACCTTCTTCTCCATGATATTTAATGTAGTTTAAAAAATTTTCATCAATAAAGTCCTACATCTTGTTAACCTTGGCCAATATTTTAGTAATGTATTTTTGAATTGACAATATTTCACTGCACAACCTTCTCTAATGGTGCTCCTTTATCTAGTTTAGATAGATGGGCCTCCTTTTTGGGAATGGAGGAGCCTTTATTGTACTCTACATTTCTCCTTTTCTCTAACTCCCATAATTCATTCACTACCTTGTCAATAAATATTTATATTCAATGGACTCTCATTTTTGATAGTTTTCCTTAGGTGTATATCCTAAGAGTTTCCTTGGTTTTATTTCAGTCCACCTATGATATGGCATAGTTGTTCCATTTAAAAGAAGCTATTATCTAGGCATCTATAAAGTAGAGAATAGTACTTGTCCAAGACTACATCAAGGGATTCATGATTTCGTCATCTTCATCCTTTGAACTACTTTCTCAAATTGGAAACTTTGAAGTATGTTTGATGGTTGTCAATAACTAGCTCCAAAATCATACTTCATCTTCTAATATATTATGGTTCTAAGGATTGGTATCAACATTTAGCTTCTTTGATGAGTGTCCTAGGAAATATTTTGAGCTTTTTCTAATAATTTTTAATGTTTTGTAAAATATAGAAATCATGGAAGGCTTTTAAGCAATGTTGAGAATCAACATTATAGCCTTCTTTGAACTTAGAAATATTGTTTGTAGATAATCATTTGATATAGCTATCTCTTTGATTCCTAGTAAGAATATAACCTAGCTCTTGGATGTTGATCATACTTCTAGTTGCAAATAATGGTTCATCATATGCATCATGTCTCTTATGGTCCTTGTCATGATCATGCCTCCTATGGTATTACCTGAAATGGCTTATTTCTTAATGGTATCCCTCTTTTTCTTACTCTTGCCTATGCTCAATTCTTTCATTCCTATGATGGAGTCTTTTTTCATCTCTACCTTGTATATGATCATTTCCCTTTTGTTCATGGTTACACATATCCTTGTAAAAGCTCAACAATGAGGATGATGATGAGGATAGAAAACTAAGAGAGTTATGGTAGCTTGTTCTTCCTCTCTATCCCCTTTGTTATTCTCTATATTATTAGTTTGGAGACCTTGGTCTTGAAGTCCTCTTATTTCTAGGTCAAGCTCTCCCCTTACCTTGGTTGCTTGCCAAGATTAAATATAACAATTGATGAGTCATTTTGTCTTCACTAAAGAAAGAAGGTCCTTGGTGTTGAAATTTTCTAAATTGGTAGTCAATGTCATTCTTGAAGAACCAAATTTTAATTTTTTTAATAAACTTTCCTTCTTGGAGGTGCAAATAGTTTCATCAAAGACGAAAAATGGAAAAGCTATTAGAACAAATAACATTCCAATAGAAGCATGAAAAGCATTAAGAGATACTAGAGTTTCTTGGATAATATAATTATTTAACAAAATTAAAATTTTAAAGAATAGAGAGATGTCCAACAATTAGAGACAAAGCTTTGTTATTCCCACTTATAAAAATAAAGGAGATATACAAAATTGTGTAAGCTATAGAGGGATCAAACAAATGTGTTATACTATGAAGCATTAGGAGAGAGTCATAGAGCAGCATCTTAGACTTAAATCAACAATATCAAAAACTAAATTTGGATTTATGCCAAAAATATCTACTATAGAGATTATTTTCTTGATTCAATAATTGATAGAGAAATTCAAAAAATATAGAAAATATCTACATATGATCTCTATTAACTTGGAAAAATCATATGACTAAGTGTCAAAGATATTATTTTCTGCAACTTATGGAGGAAAAACATCCATGAAAAATATATTAGGGTATTCATCTTTCATTTTAGGAAATTTGTGTCTTTTTGTTTAGGTCGTTGGCACTCCCATAAGTGATTCAAGACATGTATGAAGAATCTACCACAAAACTTAAAACATCTTGTGGAAAAATATCTAATTTTTTAGTTACAGTTTAGCCTATATTTATTTTTCATTATTATGTATAAATTAACAAAGAAAAAAAATATGAAATCCTTTATGATATTCTATTTGTAGATAATATTATGTTGGTGGATATAGTTAGAGAAACTATTGCTTCTAAAATGAAGTGGAGACATGCTGTATTCAAAAGGCTTAAAAATTAGTAAAAGTAAGAAAGAATATATAAAAATTAATTTTAATAACAACTTTTATTATGGTAAAATAGAAGTGACAATACAAGATAAAAACATCCCTCACTACAAATAGTTTCACGACCTAGGATCAATTCTCCAATTAGATGATGAAATTGATAAAGATATAAAAAATAGAATTAAAGCAGGAAGGGTAAAATGAAAACATGTTGATGGTATTATATATGATAAATAATACCAATTAAATTAAAGAAAAATATTATAGGATAGTAATCAAACCTATTATCTTATATGGTACTAAATATTGGATAGTAAAAGAAAAGCATGAATAACAAACCAATGTGACAAAAATACGAATGTTTTGATGGATGTTGAATATTACTAAAAGAAATAAACTAAATAATTATATAAATACTTAGAGTGGCTTCTATTTTATAGAAGCTACAAGAATGATAGCATATATGGTTTAGATATATGCAAAGAAGATTAGATAATATGCCTATAAACAAAGGTTTCTATATCACTATTCGAGGAAATCCACCAAAAGGAAGATAAAAGAAGACATGGAAAAAATAATTGAAGATGATTTGAAGAATTTACAAATAATCAAAGATGTACTTATTCATATAGAAAAATGATAAAAGAGAAATCATATATCTGACACAATTTTGTTAGGACAAGGCTAGGTTGATGATGATGATAATGATGGTAGTGAGTGTTCTTCTACTTTGACTATGATGTTAGTTGGATGAGGGCTTCTTTTTCCTTAAAATCTTGATAGAAAGCCTTCATGAACTTGTCTTTTTAGAGCTGGATGTTCATTGACTATTAAGTATCCTGAATAAAGGAACCATCATTTACAATCATGGACAAGTACTCATTTCATAAGTTGAAGACCTGGGCTTGAACTTGGGTGTAACCACTCGAAGAGATTAGGCTTTTGCTTATCTACCAATCCTCCTAGGACCTTTCCTAGTAGGATGAGAATTTTGGATCTATATGATGATTCTTTATAAGTGTTTTAAATAAATTAATATTATTTCATATCATATATCATTGTGAAGCTACAATGAACTTAATTGGATTTTGTTATCTAAAAAACTAGTATAGAGCCCCAACAATGATGCTAGTGATGAAAAATAGAGTAGACACTATGCCTAATCATATAGATCATGAGGGTTAACATAGAATCCAAAAAAATTCCATGGATTTGGGTAACAAGTTATCCGAGATAACGAAGCATGAGATTGTTGATCATTATCTTTCTAATCACAACTTATGTCAATTTATGTAGTATGGTTAATTATAATTGTGGTATATGATGATTTAATTATTATTTAAAATTTTAAAATATTTAAAATATTCAAATATTAAGCTAATTATCTAAGTGTAGAAAAGAAATATAAGATAGCTTAAGCATTAAGTATCCATTTCCACTTTCTGTACACATTTTGAACCTATACTAACATTTCTAGGTTACCAGGTATTCACTACTAGGATTACTAAATGTTAATATGTTATGCACAAATTTCTCATACTTAAACACTATTAAAGAATAAAATATTTAATTCCTAAATCACGTAAAAGTATAGGGCAAAGAAAGTAAAGTAAAAAAAGGTAAATTAAGTATTAGTCTAAATGTTGCAATGGAAAAAACTGATCTCAATTTTATTGTCTTCATTCATGTGTCCAAGTAGATAGTATACTCAAATATAATTCTATACAATTTGTTTAATCCATATTATGGGCACTGAAAGGACAAAAATTCCAACTTTTACTAAACAAAACTATAACATTTTGGCCATGCTACTGACAAGAAAATAATAAATGTAGTAGGCACATGCATTTTATATAGGAAAATAATAAGACAATGTCAATACATCATAGGATGCATTGATGTGTAAGCATTAATTAGTCTACATCGATGTCACCAATTGATTCAAGTTTCATCAATGTTGCCAAGTTGAATTTTTAATGAATTAGATAATCTTTATGGGCTATTTTATTATTACAAATTAACTATCTACAATCCAGGAGTCATGTTTTATTTTGTAATTACATTAAAGACTATAAAGCTACCATTTTTTGTTATCTTGACTTGATGATGATACCTTCTATTTTCATTTATTATCTTGAACGGTTAGTGAGTTACAACCAATTTTTTTCAATATTTATCAATTATGTGTTTTCTTTTTGCAAATTTTATAATAAGGCATCTTATTATAATTCTAATGAAATATTTTATCTTGATTGTTGTTTTATCTTCTTCTTAAATTTTCTAACCTATCTCAACTTTGTTGATTTCTTTGATTTTCATGAAACATTTAATCTCTAAAAATATAATGGTTTTGAAAATTATTCCTTTTTTTGCCTTTGAAATATCCTCACCTACCTCTTCATGTTTGGTTTTCTATTTAGGCGTGCCCATTATTCTATTAACATGGATTTCGTTGTTATTAATGTTTTTAATTAGGCTACTAAATCATCAATGTTGAACATATTATTATTAGTATTTGGATAATATTTTCATCTTCTTCTTAAATCTTAGATCAGTATAAAGTTCTTGAATTATCTTTAGTATAATTTATCTTTGTATACAACCACATTCCTACTTATCTATGCTTCTTATACTCATGTATGTACTTTTAAAGAAGTCTTCTATGTTTTCATTTATTTCAATGGTAAGTTCATGAAATTATTACTTAGAAATAAATTTCTAAATTTATTTATTTTTAAGTTACCTTTATAATTTCTTTGTATTTTATTTCAAATTTTCTTTATTTGTATTAAAGAGGATTAATCTTGATGATATCCTAAGTATCAAATCATAAAAAATGTATAATAAATTAAAAAAATTAGAATACATTAAATCATTAACATAGAAGAGAGTCTATAAAAAATCTCAATAATTTTAGTGATATCTCTTCAAGTTTTATCTTTAAATCCAATCTTGAAAAAACTCCCCTCTAGGATAGGAAAAGAATTATACCTTGCCACACTCATAAGTTTTTGCTTATTACTAAAGGATTTCTCCTAAAAAGAAGAAAGATGCTCTCTCCAAAGAAAAATGAATGTAAGACTAAAAAATAAGTTGCTATAGAAGTTGATAGCTTTTCTAGCTTAAACCTACAAAAGAAAAAGTAATTAATACTATAGGAAACAAATTAATTTTTTAGCACTTACTAGAACCTTTTTTCCTTAAAGTTGTAACTTAAAAATAATATCTTTGAGATATTGATATTGTATTCTTAAAGAGAGATCATAGTTATGCTCATATTGCTAAAAAATAACTACATAACAAAGCTTCCAAATAAAGTAGAGAACAAGTGGCTAAAGAGACTTTCCAATACATAAAAAGAAAGTAAAAAAAAAGGAGGTTGATTATCAAAGCTAATGAAACTAAAATTTTCACTTACATCCGCTAAGATCCTTTGGATCTATCAAACTAGTTTTAGAATTACTTTTAATAATTTTTTAAAATTTATAACTTAGTGTTACCTAGCAGAATTAAATGTGTGACCTAAGGTTACTAGTCCAAGACCCTTAAATAATTCCATTGATGTTTGGTTGAGAGTTATAAATTCTAGATGTTCATTTCCAAGCATGTTATGAATTTGGATACCAAAAACACCTATGAAAATAAATCTTCACTTCTAGAAAGTAGCCCTTAAGAAGAAATAGTGCTCATATGCTAAAGAAAAGTATCGATAGAAATACCTTAATGTATTAGATACTATAAAAAAATTTAACTTTTGTAAAGCTGAGAAATTTTCAAATATTTCTTATTTTTCTCATTCAAAAGTGTGGTGATAACTATATTCCCCATGTCTTATTATATTTATTATGAGTAGAATTACTCTTAATAAGTATCTCATTTGTAACTTTAGAGTTAAAAGGAACAATAGATTTATCATCCTTTCAAAAATAAGCTTTATGTAAATTATTATTAAATTTAAATAAATTATCAACATTAGAAATCAAATTTTGATTAATTTTTCTTCTCATTATATTTAGACAATAAAGGTTAGAATCCTCCACCCATGTAATTTTCCTATCATGAATATGTAAATAAGAAATTACAATGATTCTTAGTTTGGTACAAATAATGCAAAATGTAAATCAATGAAAGCCTAAGTTCCTTCATTAAAAGAAAACTACCATGGACCAATTTACTAATGCATATCTTTTGAAAATGTAATACAATTATAGTTCTAATACTTATTAAGTATGAACCATGTATTTCCAATGTGTTTAAGCACCCAAGAGGTAGAAATAGAATTGGCATAAGGAAAAATAAAATAGTAAAGAAGGTTATTAAAAGACCAATTTTTTTCATTTTTGGGTTTTCCTTGCATAATTCTATTTCTAAACAGAAGTATCAAAACATCATATTCATCAATGTATTTTACAATTCATTTTGCTAAAAGATAAACACACTTCTTATGAAACTTAATGAGGTTAAGTATTTTATGTTTCATTTTAGTAGTAAAAATATCCGAAGAAACTATAGAAAATACTTTACTATTTTGCTTAATAGATCATAGAAATCAATAAATAATTGCATCAATTCTATCATAAGAAGATATTTTAAGAGCCAAATAACTGGAGTAATAAACATGAGTATATTGAACCATTTGTTTAATAACTAAAACTTTGCTAGCAAGGGTGAACTTTTTTTCTTTCCATTTATCAAGCTTCTTTCCAACTTTATTAACCACATAATTCCTTAAAATATTCAAACTAAGCTCCAAAGTTATTCCTAAAATCTTAAAAATAGAATCTTTTTTCAAAAACTTCCAATCCTTAAGAATAACATAGTCATTAATATTACCATTATAATAAATGTCAAAATTTTTCCTTTAGTAATAATCTTGTCTTTCTTTATTGTAAATTAATCTCTTTAAAATAACATGTATGGTGCATACTATCTAATAATAGTTTTAACTCTATTTTGATGATTCTACAAATGCTACCAATAATATCACTTTCACCATTGCAAAAAATAAATAGACAATTTTCTAACTCAATCTACTAAGGAAATTTTGAATAATCAAAATAATTGGGATCAAAATCCACTTTTTAGTTCTAAGAAATAAAAGTATTGTGACTATCCATAAAAACTTTCATCTTCAAAGCTTTCTTAATGATTTTAATATTTATAGTTTAATATGTAAAAAAGATTTTAAAAAATAATATGCTTGCTAAAACACTAAATTTATTATTTTCAAGAATAATTTGAATCATGGACATAAAACCTTATTTTGGAGAATAAAATTGATAATCTTCAACAAATATATATCGAGAAATGATTTTTTTTGAAAAAATATTAAAATAAATCATTAGGTTAAATAAATTTAAAAGCTTCAAAATCCTTCACATTCTCTACAATCTCAAAGACATTAATATTCTACATATGTAGATTATTCCTTGCCACAAAAAATTCTCTGCTAAAAGATCCTCAATAGAAACTCCCAAGATTGATAGACCTATAAACACTTGGCTTATAGAACAGCATCCAAAGCTCAATTCCATGACTATCAAGATTTGAAAAATCAGAGCATACTATTTGTGCTGCAATTAGATTACTCTTGATGAAATGACGTTTGACACACTTGCTAAAGTCATCATAAGAGCTAAATTCTTCTTCTTTTTCGTCTTGTTTTAACACTCTCTAACATGTGCTCTTATCATGTCTTCTACATCTACTATAAAATTGAAACCTAATATAAAAATGTGTAATGCCCTCATCTATGAATCTCTTTCTTTCTATTACTATGTATTACTCTTATATGTGACTACCTTGGTGGTTTGCTGGTTTTGAAACCTTGGCCTATTATTTGACGATAGATGTTTCAATAATGTTTTTTTGTTAATTAAGCTACAATTTATTTTCTCATGATCTATGTATATTTGTAGGAGCATGTAAGATGTTTAATCATGACATGATTATTTTATTTTATGAAATATTTCAGAATTTTTTTATAATGATTATTATTTTAATTAGTTTTAGGTTACCCCTTATGCAGTTTTTTGGTTAGGAACTTTTGAACTCTTACTTGATAATGGATGTGTTTATAATCGGTTTGTTATAAAGGAATTTTTCTATATAAGCTATATGAATGTTATTTAAGTATATAAGGTTATAGGTGCTATAGTTGCATGTACATGATTTCTATTCCATGTGATAGATTTACTAATTTATTTTCGCAATAACCTTGCTAGGTTATGTAAAGTTGTTTAATTATGACTTTTGATTACCTTGTATTATGCTAAGCTAGGGTTTATTTTGAAAGCCTATTTTTAGTGATACTTTATCTTTCTATTTTAATTTATATTATCTATGATCTATGATTTGATTCCAACATGAGTAGTGACTACTTGTAGCATGTCCTAGTTAAGGAATGTAGGTTGACCTTGAAACATAGTAAGAAAACCTATCCTATTATACTTTATGTTTATTTTTTGAACCATTGTAACCAGTCTTTGACTCTTTGATGAATGTTGGATACCGAAATTAATATTAATGATAAGAAAAAAATGGTGTTAGACCTTAAAAAAATATTGATAATGAACAAAGAAAATTCACAATACATCATAAGCTTGACATTGAGTAGACATCATTGAAAAGTAAATATGGAAATAAAAAGCTTGTTGATTCTAGAACTTTTTACTCATATTTCAACCTTACAATTAATACTTTAAAAATAAATAAGTAAAGAAAATTAAATATTAGTACGAAGGAAGGTTCTGGTTCTAATAAAATTTACATGACTTTTCAATATCCATACTTAAACTTAAAATAGCAAAAGAATTTGAGATAGAGAGATGTGACTTAATACCAATATTTGTATTAAAGCAAGAAATTGGTAGCACTAGTGGAAGATCTTTATCTCATCACATGTTATTGATCAGACATAAAAACTCTTCACCATCAACTATAACCTTCTTGTCAACACTAGTTTCAATCTTTGAGTTAATAGTATACTTGTTGGGCAAAGAAAATTTTGCCTTCCAAGCTATCTATTCAAGCAACATAATACTCTCTCATAGCAATAAAATTATACATAAGAGCTCTTGTTTTCTCTAAATTCTTTATTGCCATTTTTTATTTTTATTATTGACATTAACTTAATTTTTCATATCTTCAACTTTGTATTAATTTTTTCTATCTTCAATTTTAACACATTTTCTCTCTTTATTTAAAATATTTTTTCTAAAATAGAAAAAGACAAACATTAAATAATTTTCCTTCATGATGGAAAAATTTGCAAGAATTAGAATGATTATAATAGATAATTAGTTTAATATAAGAAAAAAAATATTTAGAGTACATTACAATTTCAACTCTAAGAATAAAACATTGAAAATTACATGAAAAGAAAACATGTCAAATTTTAGGAATATTTATATGGTATAACCTTACCATTAATATTTTGAAAAATCAATATTGGAAAGTTAATTATTAATAAGAAGGATGGTTCTAATATTAATAATATTTACATCACTTTCAACATCTCTAATTGAACTTAAAATAATAAAATAATTTTTAAGGTAGCAAAAGAAAGCTATAATGAAATGCCAACATTTGTAGAAAATTTATATTCATAAGAAAATGGTACTAAATATTTTACATTGCTATCTTCATAGTTTAATGTTAATATTGAATTGAAAACATTTACATAACTTGCTTGTTGACGTTAGTTTTGATCTTTGATTTAGCATTATTATTATTAACTGAAAACAAATTTACTTGATGAATTATTTATCCAAACTTATCAATACTTTTTCTAATGCAAGTAAAAATATTCACAAAAACTTCTATCTTCTCAAGGATCTTTATTACCATTTAATTATTTTTATTATTAATTTTGATTTTTCGTATCTTTAGCTTTAACTTATATCTTTCTATCCTTAACTTCAATACATTATTTGTTTTCATTAGCAACCTTTTCTAATAGAAAAAGATAAAGCATTAACAAATATTCTTCATAATGATAAAAGTTACATGAATTAGGAAGATTATAATATATAATTAGCTGAATGTAAGTCTTCTCACTTTCTTCAATACTAATTTCTTTTTATGATTAAGAAGATTGATTTTAATAAAAAGAAATCTATAAAAATCAAATGGTATTGAAATAAATTTTATATTCTTATATGATACCAAGAAGACTAAGAATTTATTTATTAACTCTTTGAAAAATTAACTGAAATTTAAATAACTTGAAAAATATGAAATTTTAAATATTTTTCACATTAGACATTAAAATCTAGAGTCCAATTATGAATGATCATAATTACATATTCATATAGAAATAACCTTATATCTAAGGCACGTTGCACAATTAAGGCATTACCTAGCTTAATAAGTAGAAAGAAATGAGAGGAGTACCTAGGATAAATGATTTGAATGCTATGCTTTTGCATCATATCATTTAACAGTAATAAGGAAATTCAAATATGATATAATAAACCTAAAATTTGAATAACACATATTGTAACATAAGATCAATAGCTAATGAATTATATACATCATCAAGAATAATAAAATTAGGTATCTTATTTGCGAAAACATTACTAAAAGAAGATATCATTAATTTCTATTTACCAACTTGTAAGTACCCTTTCTAAGAATCAACAAAAATTTTCTCATTAGTAGAAGAACTAGAAATTTTAGCATCAACTAAGGAGATTGGAAGTAATTTAGAATATCCATAGAGAAAAGATAATTTTGGAGGAATTAGTTTCATTGACGAAATCTTAGTATAGAATAGAGGGAGAGAGAGATTAAATCCATCATTATACTCTTTTATAAAAGTAAATTAGAAATAGAAAATAAAAAATAGTTAATTATTTCTTTTAGGTTTTGAAGTATTTTAGGATTTATTTTATTTTTAGTAAACCAAAAAGTTTTAGTTTCCTTTATAAACCTTTCAACTATTTATATCTCTCTGTTCATTCATGCTATGTTTGATATGTTTGATATGTTTGATTTGTTTTCTTATCTTTTTCTCCCATCACAAATATTTTGTTTTAGAATTTCTCTTGACTAATGGTTTATTTCCACAACTATAGTATTTGAAGTTTTGTCGATCACAAGGTACTAAACATATATAAGTTTCTCTAGTTAATTCCAATATGGGTTTATTATATGCATTTATCAAAGAAAGCTTAGTAATATTTTTAAGAAAGTTTTTATGGATTTTATGAATTTTTCATTTTTTGAAATTTGGATGGATTTTCTTGTATTCATGATGGTTTAAGATTTCAATTCCAATGGTATACCTACCCATAATTTATCTTGTATTCATGAACATAATTTATCTCCTATTTTGCAATGAATAATTGAAATTGTTTGTTGCATAATAAGTAATTGCATCTTACTATGTACATAGTGTTATCTAATGACATTTTTATTGATAGAATAAAGGATTATCACTTAAAAGCTCAATACTCATTTTACCTAAGTGGGATCCTATAAGGATTAGTTGATAAGTGAAAATATACCTCTTTTGAGTGGCTATACCCAGGATCAAATCAATGTCTTACAAGTTGAGAAACAAGTACCGTACCAACACTCATGAAATTGTATATAACCTTTAAGAAAAACATTTAGAAAAATTATAAAAATATATAATAATGTTTTGTTCTTTTCTAGCACTAAAAAATTACAACAATTTTGGTCATGCAAATTTGTAAAGCTATATCTCTGCTCAAATATTATCAATCTACTTTTATATTTTACATAGCTACTTTATGATGTTACTCTATACAGAATTAAGGACAAAGTGCATTCATTGAGAAATAAGGAGAAATGATTAATTCTTTAATAAAGAACATAATTTATTATAAATTTAATAGTCCAATTTCATTATATCATATCTCCTAGCATATTATGATTTTAATCCTAAAACTTTATATAATTCTTTTTGAGAATTTAGATTCCTATAAAATTAAGAATTACTTAAAAATATTAACATATGAGAATGTTATGATTAATTCTTTGACTATTACTTAATTTGTAAAAGTTTTGGGTACATGCAACTTGCCCTTATTGTATATTCTAATTGATATTATATTTTCACGTAAAATTTAGATTAATATAGCCATATATATTAGCTTTTAAATAAAGTTATAATCACTCCAAATTGTAGGAAAATTAGGAAAATGTATAAAAAATGTAAATATTAATATTTATAAAATCTTAAAATTAATAATATTGTTGTTATAATATTAATTAGTTAATTTGGCATTAATGTTATATGTTTGGTTGATAATTTTAATATATGATTTTATTATGGATATATTTAGTAATTAATTATTGTTCTTAGGTTGATCATTTCGGTTATTAGAATGTATAACCTTCTTGTGGTTTTTTTAGAATGTACGGGTTTGACTGTTGAATAGCCTTCTTGTGGTAAAGTAACATAGAAAAAAACATGGTGATGTGGGGAAGGAAATCAAGTTTGCAAAGAAGCATGGTATTAGCAAGCTAATAAAAGAAGATGTAAGAAAGTATGTAAGAAAAATGGGAGTATGCAAAGAAATAAGACACATGGAAAGAAGAGCACACATATGGAATAAGTAGAGATTTTAACTACATGAGCTAACTACAAAAATAGGAAAGGCAAATGTAATCATAGGAAAAAGTAAAAACCAAGTCCATTTGGTAATCAAATCTAATGATCAATGTGATAGAAAAATCATCTAGATAGTCATAACAATGATAAAATAGGCATCTATCAAGATGATAGATAAAGATAAGTCATTTGATGAAGGTATATGAATCAGAGCTACAACAATAAGTCTTTCCATTCCATGGTAGGAATTTCCTTCTATAAACTTAGAACCACCAAACTGCTACCAAGTGAAATTACTACAAGAGGAAAAGGAATAATTAATGTACCAATTTTTGCAATGTTTTACACTAATGAAATTATAAAATACTTCAAATTATTTAAAAAAAAAACAAAAGAACTTATTAATTTAATGGATCTTATACATTTAATATAATAAATCACTATTATCCATGTGACATCTCATCCTTGGATGTCATGGAAAATATCAAATATACGATATATTAGACATTATGTGTATGAAGAAAATATACCAAATGTGAAAGATATGTGATATTCAACATTATGTATAAAGGAAATAATAGGAAAAATGGACAAATATAAAGAAAAAAATACTTTATTAATATGGAATAGCATATCCTGATCTTGCATAGAGAGTGTTCCTTGGTGTTTTCTTCCTTTGGCTTCTATCCCTTAGAGGCAATCCAACACTGCCATCATGATTAGGCCTATAACCTAGCCAGAAGGGATGCCAGTCCACTTCTTGTCCTACTTCACCCAACTTCTTGTGATTTGTCTATACCGGCTTTGCCACTCCATGCTTGGCATGACCTCTGACCTAAGTATAAATGCCTTAGGTCAAACCCCAAAAGTTAGATTAAGAGACACACTCATTATTAGAACATGCCCTTTCAAGTTTCATTTACAACTACCTTTTTGGATCTTGTTAAAATGACAATAACACTTATTATGAAGAGACATCATCTTCATTAGGTAACAACACTATTTGGGAATGGGGATGTGATAATCTACCCTCTTTAGGTTTCATTTGTCCTCAAATCAATCCACATTCTCTATATTTTTTCAACTCCAATGCTTTCTTTCATGATCCTATGATCCAATAATTTGATTTCTCCTTTGAACTTAATTTTTTTTTCTTATTCTGCAAATAAAATATGTGAGAAAAATTATATAGAAAATTTAATATTAATTTCCTAATACTTTTTTTTCTAAGATAATGACAATAGATGAATTAAATATTTATCAACCACCAATCACCAATTCTAACCAATATCACACAAAGTACAACTTGGATTTGGTTACCCAACTAAAGGTAAGGCAAATTCTTTATCCCCAATTTTAATTATTATGGATATTTTAATTATCTAATTGAAATATAAATTAAATAATGAATAAAACAATAAAATCAATCAAATAAATTTAAGAGTGAGATATTTCTTAATCTTGATCAACCTTATGAACTAATGGAAGTAATTGTAATTCTACCACTAGTGGTATGTGATCAGATGGTCTTGTTCAGGATGGTAAAGCTTAATCTTAATTCTTCTCAACTTCTTCTTTAAAAATTAACTCTAGTAACTTGGTCACTTGAAAGAATCAAACATTGTACCAAATATAATCCAAAGTCTTAATGAAGATGTTGTTAACCCATATTCATTAATCATTGCAGAGTAATTTGTAAACTATGGTTCTTGATGAGTGCTATCCATCAACATCATTTGTTCCTAAATTTTAGAGTCTAATTTATCAATTGAAGATTCAAAGTAAGTAGAACATAGACTGGCTAGTGCAATTGCATACTGAATTGATGGAAACATCTTTTTCAAGTCAAGTTCATCTTACAAATATTTCTTTATAGATCCATATTTTAAGAATTGATAAACACTACTTCCAAATTTTGCATTAAAGTCTCCACAAAGAATAAATGGAACTGAATTGGTATAACTTAGTAATAACTTATTCTTCAAACTTTCTTTTATTTCCTTAATCAAATATGCTCCTTGACATAGTCTAACATCTAAAACTATTGGTTTGGCAATCAAGTGTATGTTAATCATGCATACACATATTCCTGATAACTAAATTTTTAAAATCAACGCCAAGGCCATGTGATTTTTTCATAATTTTGACTATTCTTTCTTGTCCATTGCTTGAAGTTCTAGAATTTCAAAAATCATATTTTCTAAACTCCATTCAAATATATGTACCTATTCAAACTTGGCTTCTTTATAAAAGATCACACAATCATCCATGTTCTAATGTTTGCAATATGCTAGTCTGTATAGCTCAAAAGAAGAACTCTTATAAGAACCTTTTTGCTTATAGATACCTTTCTAACACATCTTTCACAAGTTTGGTTGAAATTGATATAGAAATTCCCATGGTAAGATTTCTTATAAGCACAAGATATCAACATTCAAATCTTATAATTATGCTAAAATGCATGGATATTGATGTTTGTGCAAATACAAGGCCCATGATGGACATAGTGGATATTGTTTCTCACTTGGTAAAGATCTTGCAAGCACATTGTATGTTGCAACTTTTATTCATATTCTTGGATTCTCTTCTGAATCATTTCTCTTCATGAGTATCATACTCGTTGAAATGAGATTCTTTTAGCCTCCATGTTGTCTTTGCCCTATTTTTTGATTGTAGGATGGATTAATATACCCTTTTCTTGACCATTGAAGATTGTTCTGTTTCTTCAACTAATTCTCCAATCAATACATCAACTAATATTTAACTAATTCATTGACTAATAATCAACTACATCATCTAAATAACTACATTATTTACTTTTATCATTACATTATCTAATTTTACTAATATTTAGTAAAATCATATAATTTTAGTAATACGTAACTATATTATCTAATTATTTATGGCATTTCTACCATGCCCCCCCCCCCTTTAAGAACATTGACTCCAATAGTGTAATTAATAACATTCCATAGTGATCTTAAGACTATCTGTAAGGGTTACGCACTAAATCTTAAAGCCCAAAAGGTTGAATTTATGATATCATTGAATTATTAGGTGTCTAAATAATAAACCTAACCTCACCATTGAGTTAAGAAAGGTAAAAAATGTTGTAAATGACTATTAATATGTTGAAAATGGACATCATATGTGCAAGTGATGCCAAAATTAAACTTTTAAGGATTTGAAGGCACTATATCAGGCAAGGAGTTAAACTAATTTTTAGGGTTTCCTAAGATGCATCTAACTCTACCATTGGATCTAGAACATTGAAATCTATAAGAAAAAACTCTTTGTTCATTGAGAAAGGCTTCTAAAATCAAAATTTATGGCTTCTAGAGTCAAAGACCTTTGGCAAAAAAAGCCAAGACTTCCCAAGAGGTCACCCTTCCTAGTTCTACTCTAAGGCAAGCATGCTTAATTAAGGAATTTTTATCCCTTTGTTACCAAGGCACAAATTTGAATTTTTGAATATATTTGTGTATGTTTTTAACTTAAATTAATAATTAATGATGAAATGTTTTTAAAAAAATTTTGCCAATTGACAGGAATTTTTTCATCAAGGCTTGCACTGCCCATGTTAGGGCCTGCATATAGCCCATCACTAGTCTTGCATGACAAAGAGGTGGTTTATGGTAGTGTCCAAAGAGGTAGTTTTTAGTGGTTTTGAAGGTAATTTTTAACAATGTTGGAGGAAATTTTCAATGATGCTGGAGGTAGTTTTTCAATAGTGCTAGAGGGGATTTTTGATGGTGTTGGAGACGATTTTTGGTGGCGTAGATGATGGTTCTAAAGGTAGCTGAGGGCACACATGAAAGGTGGAGAATGTAGTATAGGACAATGCACATGCGTAGTGCAATGGTGTGCATGGCATAGATGGCAATGGTTGTAGGGCACACAGCTAGCAGGCAATGGATGTAGCAAGTTAACGATGGCAAAGTAGGCTTGGGGTTGAACCCATGATCTCCCAGTCATTTTTTAAATAATAATATTATTTTTATATATATTATTATTTTTAAAATTTTTTTGAGGTGTAGAATCAAACCTTTGACCTCCCCTTCAATAAGCATTTTAAATATTTTTTAAAACTATTTATTATTATTTTATTCCACCTTGCCTTGGCGGTTGACATGGTGGTTCAATCGATGACATGGTAAGGGTTTAGAATGGGTAAATGGTAATTTCGAGTTCATTCTTAACCCTAATATTTTGACCCTTTTTTTTAAAAAAATAATAATAATTTAATAATATTTTAATGCATGTATAACGAAAAACTTTAAATATCAATATCTCCCAAACCGTAAGTTCGTTCGAGGAAAAATTTGTACCATTGGAATCATCTCGATGAATACTATGTGTTGGACATAGTTTTAGGGTTTAAAAATAAAGTTGATTTTTTAGGAATTAAAAGAACCAAACTATCCTATTTTTTTGAATTGGAATTTCTAGGCTGACATATGGTAACTTGGAATCCTCTAGATTAATTGGATAGTGAATTTCAATAAAACAAGATTAATTCAGGTCATGGTTATTAACTCTTACCAACATCTCTTGTAATTGATGAATCTTGATAAGGTGTAATTAGATCTTCATTGATTAATGATATCCATGAAACAATTTTGTTGGTTGCTAGGATCTAGATGCTTTATCCCTTGTTCATGAAATCAATGAAAAGGGATCTTCTAACTTACATCACAGACATATTGTGCATCCACATATGGTGCATCTAGTGATAATCAATGACTTTCCTATGTTATGGCTTCAAGATTCATAATTAGGTTCATGTTGTAGTTGGCCCATGGTTCTGAATGGCCCTTAGGTCATGGTTTGCTCTGATACCAATTGCGACATATTGTCCCCTGATGGCATGGAAAATGTCAAATATATGATATATTAAACATTATTTTTATGAATAAAATATACCAAACACAAAATACATGTGATATTCGACATTATGTATAAATGAAATAATAGGAAAAATGTAGAAAGAAAAAGAAAAGAATGCTTTATTAATATGGAATAGCATATCCAAATTGTGCATAGAGAGTGTTCCTTAGGATTTTCTTCTGTTGGCATCTATCCCTTAGAGGAAATCTAGCACTACCATCACAATTAGGCCTATAACCCAGCCAAAAGAAATGGCTAATCCACTTCTTATCCTACTTCACTTGGCTTTCCATGACTTGCTTGTACTGACTCTACCACTCCATACCTAGCACAACCTCTAACCTAGGTATAAATGCCTTAGGTAAAACCCCCAAAGATTAGCTTAAGAGACACGTCCATTATTAGAACATGCCGTTTTGAGTGTTAATTACAACTACTCTTTTAGGTGTCAATTACTACTACCCTTTCAGGTCTTGTTAAGATGACAATAACACTTATTATGAAGAGACACCATCTTCATTAGGCAACAACATCATTTGGAAATGGGGATGTGATAATTCAAATTAATAATGAGTTGTTAGCCTAATGTCAAAGATCTGGTAATTTTGAATTAGAAAGTTCTAATTGGATCATATCTTAGGATGTACTTATATTATAAATATTTTTAGTTCCAATACTATTATCCTAATTAATAAGTTTATGAAATAATTTTTAAAATCTCAATACTTAGAATGGAACCTTGGTATTATGATGATGCCTAGTGAATAAATAAGAAATGTAAATCTTACAAGGAAATTTTAGTGTTTAGAGTTTCAAATTTACAATGTATCCTAATAGAAGAATGTAAAAACCTAGATTTGCAATACTTTGTTAAGGTTAAGAACTAAATTAATTAGTATATGGATGCACCATTTAAGCATATTTTTAAACACATTAAATACCTTATCAATATTAGAAATTTTTTCCACTTAGTAGATGTATCAAAAGTAATGGGGAAGGTAACCATAGGAGAAAGTGAAGAAAATAAAAGAAAGATTCAAAGTATAGTAATAGAACCTCTAGTGATATCTACTGGTGATATAGTAGAAAAGTATGATTATACTATATTTTCAAAATCAATGAATAATATATATATGATTAATTATTTCAATATATGAAACATGAAATTCAAAAAACTAGAATTGCAAGAATATATAAAAGCATAAATATGAGAAGATGAGGTCATTTCATCTAATGTCATCCATGAATATCTATGAAGTTACCAAATGGGAGAGTCACCATTAAATACAAAGTTAATAAATTCTTTAAGTTATTAGAAAGGGTCACTAAGTATATCTTCAAGGATACCTGTAAAATGTTTCTAATGTTTAATATGGAATTTGTATTAAATTTGATATTAAGGAATGTTTATGGAGGGATGTGAGAACTGGAAAGTATAATAAAAAAATATAACCAACATAATATTTTAAAATAATTATAGAGAAATATAATGATGGCTTAAGGATGACTTGAACTTACAACTTCTTACCTAACAAGATAATAAGCTTACCACTTGCTTCACATATTATAGACTTAAAGGATATTTTTATCCAAGAGGCTAACTACCAATCATTAATTGGTAATGCTAAATAATATTTTGTCAATAACACTCCAATGATGCTAGAGGAAGAACTTATCAGTAATGCTAAATAATATTTCATCCATAAAATTTCAAGGAGAGCCTATTTGTAATGCTAAATAATATTTCATCCATAACACTATAAACAATCTATGGCTTCTATGTTTATGTCTTATTGCAATACACAAGGAATAAATTTTGAAAGGCCAAGGGAGTATGTATGGAAACAAAAATCCATGAAAATTCAAAATATTTTGTAGCACAAGATTTAGTACAAAACTTGTAATTAGTTAATCCAATGCATAAGGAATAAATTCAAAAGGGCATGAGAATATGTATGGAAATAACAATCCATGAAATTTCAAAATATTTTGTAGCACAAGCTTTTGTACCAAACTAAGAATTAGTTATCCTTCTCATCATGCAATCCTAGCGATTTGACCAAAATTATTATAGAATACATAGAATTTAGTAAAATGGAAACTTGGATAATTTTTAATACAATAGATGAACTAAACTCAAACATTTTTTTTGCAAGATTCTCTTAGCCAAATTATAGCTATATATATTAAATATATAACTCACCTAGTTTAAGAATCCATCTATACTTGATGATAATAAGATATGGGTAAAAATATCATAGCTAAAGCTAAGAAACCATATAAATTAATAACAAATATTTTTAAAAACTATGTATTTTGTAAAGATAGGAATAATTTTATTATGCTATCAAATTTATGGAAGATTTAGAAAATTTGGAATTAGAAGAAAAATTTTCATGGGCACAATATATAATGATAAGGGAAAACAAGCAACTTGTTAAGTGCTTAATAAAAATAAATAGCACCTTTACTCTAGCTACAAATATGTAGTTTCATATATTATTAAATTTATTATTAAATATGAAGGAATAAAAGAAAATCATCTAATTTGTCTACTTATACATTAAGTATATTCAACGTATGCAGTGAGGAAAATGCTAAAGACCAAAAGGAGGAGCTAAAAAATAAAACTTAAACAACTACTATTATAAGATCCAAAAGAGAAGAATTAAGATCCAAACCAAATCTATCATATAATGAAGAATTATATGATGAAGTATTAGTATTTTAAAAAAAATAAAAGAGAAGGAAAGAAATTCATAGAAGGAATGAGTAAACTAGAAGGACAAAGTATAGAAAGAATTGAAGGTATCCAAAAAACAGTTACTTAGGAGATACCTAGAAATCTTAAATTATTTTTTGTTTCAAATCTAATATTTGCTAGTTATCCTATGGAGATCTATAAAATACAATAGATCCAATATATGAGTAATGTTAAAAATTTGAAAGACACAATAAAGAAACTATCACATAACATAGATAGGAAACATGAATAGATATGAATAAGGTCCAATTAAAATAGGATGTAGGGAAAGGAAAATTTATACTTTCATTTACATTATTTAAATTAATAAATTTTAAAATAGTAAGACTATTAGATTAGTATAAATAATTTTGTGCTCTTGTGTATTACTTTGAAATATGTCCTATATAACTCTCTATTATCCTTGAAGTTCTTTTATATTATTTCCTAATAAGCTAAAAGTATGTGAAAAAAATTTTAGGAAGTATTAAAGTAAATTTTATTTGTAAAGAAATAATATTTAAATTACAAAAGAAATTTCTTGGAATTTCATAAATCAATGAAGAGACATTATTATCATTATATTCTATCA
>MNCI01005503.1:0-26384 GCA_015680685.1 Gnetum montanum | reverse complement strand
TATTACCTAGTATTTAGAATCATACAAGATAATATGTCTTAATACTATTCTATTAAATTTCCACTTTATTTTTATTGGGATTATTTTATCACATAGAAAATTACTAGCTTATCTTTATTTGGAGAATCCTTTCTTAATCTTATATCTTATAACTTTATTAATATTACCATCTAATTATAGTATTGATCATAGATAGTGGAAATATTTGTAGTGAAGGATTTTTTGATCTTGAATTATTACATTTATTTTATCAATGTTTACTCTTTTATTAAAATTACATTCCATATAGTTTATCTTTCTTATAGTAATTTTTAAACATTTTGATTTTAGAGCATGTCTCTACTTTGTTTCATTGTAGAAGTAGTATTTTCTTGAGCTATATCCAACAACATAAGATCATGTGCAAATAGCATACACCAAGGGATTTCATTATTTAATTCCTTGATTAATTTATCAATAATAAAATCAAAGAAGAAGTACACACAATCTTAGATGACATTTTTCTAAAAACTTCAGTCTAAAAACTTGCATCTTATGTTTCTATTATCTAAGACGTACTATAGGAATAGATGCAAGGAAGTTACTTCTCGAAGAATGTATTAGAATGAGAGCTCCTCCTTTCTTTACCATCCCATCAGATGGTGGAATCAACAATGAAGGTAGAGAATACAAACACAACTCTAGAAGTTAATTTGAAACATATAGCACCTATGGGGAATTTTCAAAATCCACAACTATCATTGATGGAGAGAAAAATCATGAATATAGGATAGAGGGTGGAATGATAAAGGCATTTCATTTGTAGTGAGCCTTGAGTTGCTTAAGCACACTATGATAGAGGCATGAAGGAATTTATCCTCTAGTTTGTCAAAATAAACATTATGACTTGGAGTGTAAAGGGACTTCCCATACCTCTTACATATCAACCATTAGTCACTAGTGGTCTTCTCTTAAGCTAGATAATTTTTGAATTCAAGAAACTAAATATGATGAGGTACAAGATATAATATTAATTTGTTTCCTATTTTTTCATGTGTATTTTTATTATTCTCCTATCCATGGTTGATCCATAAGCTTGTAGATTATGTAAGGATAGGTGATGAGCGGCTAGGTACCCCTACGCCTAGCCATATGAATCACAGGAATTCACATGCGACTTGATCGTATTCCATAGACTGTAAGAACTTAACATACACAAGACTCTAACCAACAAAACCTTGGGTTAGAACAGTCATTGTCTTCCTAATCTCACTTGTGATGTTTTGTTTGCGATGGTTAAGTGAGATTAAGGCTAATGATTTTTATAGCTTTTTACTTATCTTTTGGTGTCTAATTAAGGTATGAAAAGTAAGGAATGAAATATTATCTAATCTACAATTATCCTAATCTATATCTCAACTATTCCTAGCTTAAGTATTTGATCCCATCTTCCAGGAACATTCTGAGCATCCCCTAAACAGTATTGGACTACTAGACGTTAAGCATAACTAGGTTACCAAGTGTTGGATTTACTTTGAGATGGTCGTACTTATGGTTTCTATGAGCTGTGAATGAACGGTAGCCATTAAACTAATAATATGAGAAACTTAAGTAATTATCAAAGCACATAAATATTAAGCTATTGAATGTAATAAATGACTAAGTCCAAATGCTACAAGGAATGCTTGAAGAGTTTGTCTTTATTGTCGTCACGCCAATGGGCTCAAATACATCAACGCTTGAATAAAGATACGGACACTTTTCTTACACCTACTACTAGCACTTGGAAAATATTCTATCTCCTATAGGAACAAACTACAAGAGCTTTGCTACAATTGACTAAAAGATGCCTAAATGAGGTGGAAGGCCCTCTTATTTATAGGCTGAAATAGGCTCTATGTAAACGAGGCCACATTGACACATGGAAGGATGTGTCGACATGGCTATGTCGACGTGGCCACGTATACACTGCCTAGTCTACGCATCGACTAATGACACTTCATCATACCCCCACAACTGAGTAAAAATTAATCCTCAAGTTACTCTACAATTTGGAACGTATGGAATTTTATTTACAATGCACATGACTCGACATACACATGACACCATCAATTTGACCAAGTGCCTGAGTTACAGAGAAGGACAAGTTACAAAAATTGGTGGTGTTCATAGACAAACTTGAACACCTTGCTGGTCCTAGAGTCTTTGCCATGTAGAATGATGCAGAAAATTGTTGGAGAAGATGACATCATCCCTGGGGGTGGTGGTTCCGACAGACCTTCACTAGCTTCTAGCCCATGCAATGGTGGTGGCAAGAATGATGGCTATCCCGAAGCAACTACAACTTCTGGAGGGAGCCAGAAATCCTGCAAGAGAGCCCTCATTTTTTCTTCTTTACTTCTGGGATCGTTCACTGTCCAGGTAGCTTCAACGATGTGTGCTAGAATTGGAACCTCCCAAGTACATGGTAGCACTGGGAAGAGTTCTTTCAAGTTGACAAACCAGGCTACAAATTGCTTTCGTTCAATGTCGAATGCTCGAATTGATGCCTGCAGCTACTGGTAGTCATTCATTCGACCACCTACGTTCTCTATGATTATAAATTATCCTTCAAATCACATGTGGAGAACCTCAAGTTTTGCATTTACTATTTCCAATTTTTTCTTTGTTTCTTTATGTGCCTGGAACTCTCCCTCATATAGAGAATACAAGGCAGCCACTTGCTTTTCCAACTTTGACCACTGTCTCTCAGCTATGAGCATGACCAAGTTTTCATAGTGAAGGTTCGCAAGCTCTATATATTCTATCATCTCCTCAATTCGTAGCTCCTTAAGGTGGATTTCAGCTTGATTGTAGTCATTCAACCAATCAAAGATAGGTTACCATATGTTGCCTCCTTCTCAGAACTATTGGAGTGCTTGGTTCATTTTTACCTTTGCAACCTAAATCTACTTTTTGTTTACTTCCTTTTGTAATTCCACTTGGTTCCTATAATGATTTTTTATTTTTTTCAATTTTAGATCCTCATTCTTCCAAGCGGCAATTTCAATTGTAGATTTCTATCGCAATGCCCGAACCTCCTCCATTGACAGATTTCGGTTCTCAATGACCAACCTTCTTACGTCAACATTCACCCTGGCTAGTTCTTCCTACTGTTGGTGGATAAAATTTTTCATTTGTTAATTTTCTACACCAACATTGCATAGGTGATGAACCTCCATGGTCAATCGAACATTCTCCTAGCAAACCTCAGTCAAGTTCTTATTTAGAGTATATGATCGAACGTCTACCAAGGACTTATCGAAGATCACTAACTCTCACTCATCCTCAACTATTTGAAGTTTAGTATGAAGTTTTTGAAAAGCTTCATCTCTTGTGATTTCATGGTTGAGGATGGCTGGATCAACAAGTTGGATTCTTAATTGGGCTACTTCCTTTGCCAAGCATTGACAAGCAGCTTGAGTAGCTTCAAGTTGCCCTTCCAAAATGAGGCTCTTACCCCTTTCCGAGAGTAGCTCTGACTGGGTTATAGTAATATTGTCCAGAAGGTCAAAGACATCTAGAAGCAGTTGCCTAGTCCCCACTAGTCGGTCCAGCAACTCCTCATGTTGGGCTGCATCAATCTTGCTACATAAAGTTCTAGCAGATGCTTGTACATCTTGTAATCCATGAACATCTGGTATAGGTGTTGCCGGTGCATTGAGAGCTGTAGAAATTGTATCAGCAACAACTTCAGCCATAGTCTCTTTTCCTTGGTGTTGTAGCACCAGGACTATTGCCCCCTGACCATCTTCCAAGCATACTGAAAAGGTAGCAGCATTCCCAAATATTTTGGGAAATAGTTGTCAAGTTGATACTGTTACCTCTTGAACACTAGGATCTATCCTTGCTAGTACTTGCTTTTGGGCTTCAGAGAACATCGACCCTACTCTTTCAACCAAGCTAACTGATCGAGTCACTTGCTCCACATGGCTCATTGTAGGATGATAGATTGAAGGGTCTTCTCCTCCACTAGTTTTGCCAGATTTCTCTTGCTGGCTTAAGAGTGTTTGTTAGATTTTGTGGGTGTGTTCTGCTATGGTTTGTGAACCCAGCCTTGTTGCTTGTGTAGGTGGTGGAGGTGGCTGCTACTCCTCCTCTGTCTATGTGATGGCAAGAGTTTTATCCTTCATCATTTCCTGCCAAGAGGCAATTGGATCCGGATTACATCATTAGAGTACCGTGCTATCTCTTCCTGTTTGTACAATTTTTGAATTAGGCAAGGAAAGGAGAGAGCTCATCCTCCACGTTTGCTTTTAGCAAACCTCTTTTCAATCTCCAAGAATAACAGCTATGGAAGAATCATTGGGAATTTTCCACTCAAGGTGGCACATGCACGAGCGGAGAAGACTATGATTTTTCTGGGTCTTACCGTTGGGTTCAAGTGGTAAGCTATAATCTTTGAGTACACCCTATCCGATGTGGTTAAAGAGTTGAATTCCTTGCACTCTACCCCATAGCACCGTTTGGTCCATTCTGCCTTTACCTCAGGGTCAGCTTATTTTGGAATCTCCACCACATCTACTTTGGTCTCGGGCAATCCCAGATCCTATGCTATTTCCTCCAAAGAGTAAGAGACATAAATTTCTTTGATTCTTACTCTAGACCTTGGTTGCCAATTCTTCCAGAAGAGATAGGTCTCTCCTAAGTACCATTCATCACTGGTTGTGATGATTGGCCACATTGGAGAGTTTCATAGTTGGAGCCTCACTTTTTCTGGCATGTTCTCAAGGAATGGTCCAAATTTTAGCTCTTTGAGGATCATCCGTTGCACCTCACGCAATGTGATAGCATCAAGATAGGCTTGGATCAGGATGACCTCAAGCTGTAGTGCTATCCCAGGAGTCTCATCCCCTTGCGATTGCTCACTGGGAATCTCCTCTTCAAGAATTTGATGGACAGATTCCATGTTAGGTCCTTTGTAGAGGGGGCTAGTTGCATGAGAGCCCTCCACATGCTTTGGCTGTTGCATGCCTCATCCCCTTCCCATGCGTGGATGCTTGTCCCTCGGTTGTGATGGTCCTTCACCCCTTGGATGCCTCGGCTTGGGTGCCATCTACAATCAAACATAATCATCCATTAGATTGTGCATAAGTAGCTCAAAATGGTCCTTATAAACCTTCTCAGTTTGACTAGGTTATGTTGTTGGCACAGAAAGTCCATTAAGTCTCCCTGAGTGTTAATTCATGGGTTAAAACCAAAAACAACAAGGGATGAGTTGAAGTTTAAATGGTTGTTTTTGTTTCTTCCTTTAAAGGTGTGAAGTCTTAATTAAATAACTAATTAGTTAATTAATTAAATACACATAGACTTCAACCCCCCATGACTAAGAGCATACCTCTGGTTGCTTAAAAGGGAAAGGATCGATTGATGTGGACACACAATAGAATGTAGGTACATAAGGAAGAGTTGGGCAGAAAAAATGGCAAAATCTCCCCCCACTTTGGATTCCAAATGATGAAAATGTGAAGTGCAATGGCCTTATATATAGGGGTTGGGCGTTGCATCGATGGGGCCAAGTATATGTAGGTGGCTACGTATATGAGGCCTCATATACATAGGGGTCTACACCCATTGACTACCATTGACCAACCCAGGAAAAGCCCAAAATGATGAATTTGAAATGCCAAATTGGGGTAGTTGAAGTTTGTGAGAGGCTCGGTCATGGCTGAGGATAGGAGGAAGCTAATCATGGCTCAAAAAAGAGTCAAAAATAGGAGAACGTGATGCAAAAGAACTCTGTGGGGAAGAAATCGAATGATGGGATCCTGAAAATAATCAACCATGAAATCCAAATGATGGGAGACTTAACAAGAGGGACCAAGAATATGCAGGTGGGTCCTCCCCAGAGTAGGCAATAGCCTTAGTAGCCCTTGAATATCCCCAAAACTAGGGTCCATGGGCCCTGGGCCAAGAAATGGTGTTTGCCAATTAAGACTCCTACCTAAGAGATCCTGCCAAGGCATGAGAAGCACATGAAAATCACGACAAACTTTCGCAACATAAGACAGGTTGTGAGGTGAGTTACAGAGGGAACTAGGCAAAGAGAGAAATGAGAAAATGGAATTTCAATCATCGGTCATATGAAACCTTGTGTGCAGTTATGGTGAAGTGACTTGGTAGAACATTTCTTGAGTTTAGACCCAAAACCATCCGCCTATAGTGACATCGCAGCAATAGATGAAGCCCCGGCCATCCCCTGAGTAGGCAGATATGCATCCACAGAGGACCACCACTCCAACAAACATGGGAGGATGGAAGGGAAATGGGACCAAGTTAGAGGGGATGAAGGAAGTCCCATAACTAGTGTTTGTGGCTCAGGAGAGGCAGTCTAAGGGGTGTGCTTTGAATTCCCACATACCGATGACTTGATTTTTTTTTCTTTTTTGGGGGAACCACACCATGCAAAGGCCCATGCGTGTTCACATGCATTAGACCAAGGGGTATGCTTTGAATCCTCATGCTTATTCATTTTTTTTTGAATTTTTTTGGTGAGGACCACACCATGCAAGGTTGAACTGCCAAGAAGCTTCCATGGAGAGAAGAACATGGAGTGGTAAGAAATCTGTAAGGACACAACTGTAGCCCAGGGGACAAGAGAGAGCAACAAATGTTGCATTCCCCTTGAATTCACACTTGATTCAAACCATTGGATCATCCCCAAGTTTGGGACCTACACAAGACACACATTAATTATAATGTTTTTAAGTGAAGGGGTTGCATGTTCTCAACAGAAGGAAAACCATGGAGTGGGTGAATGGGTGGATGATGTGGACTCACTGCTAGGTTTATGAGCTAAAAATAGAAGTAAATTCCATGGATAACCATACGAGGCTGGGAGCCAAATAACTATGTGGACTATTGTACGTTACCCATTGCAACGAAATCCATCCACGCTAGACACCTAATGACAATAAGACAATGCATGAGTGATCACATGAAAAATGAAACACACACAAGGAAATGGAAAGTAAGTAAAGAAGGGAAAAAATTTATAAGAATTGAAAAACGTATGAATGATGTTGAAAAACAAAAAGTGTAAAAAAAAATTAAAAAAATTACAAAACAAAAAAAATTACAAAACTATAAGTTGTGTAGTGGAATGAGTTAGCAGGGATAATGGTCTCCCCCACAACTGGGTGGAAAGTACGAGACATGAACAATGGAGCAAGGCTGTCCTAGTGATGATGAGGTGGCATCCCTAGTTAGGTGGGGCCCATGAAAAGTTTTGGGTTCCAAGGGCTCTTGCTTGAAGCTTGCAGGGATTCGTAACTTTCCCTAGACATCATGGTCATCAATAGTGAAGACCTGTTGGTGAACCTCTTCCATTTCATCCATGCTTTCAACGTAGGCTTGTACAAGCCCCTTAGATAGTTCCATGCACAATGCATTGCTAGTAAGATCAGCTATCAACCACTAGGTTCCCTCTTGGTTGGTGACTACTATGTACAAGCACTGTTGAATAGGTGATGCCTCGGTACACTGACTGCATGCTTGAATAGATATCCGCTTAGCATACCATAATTGTTGCACATAGTTGCACCCTGAGTCACTGTACGCGATGCATGGAATGCACTTCTTCTTGATCTTCCAGAAAGGATTTTCCTTTGAAATTTCAAGGGAAAGATCTTAGAGTCCTACTCATGCATCCCCCGTGCTCAACCAGGCCCTTCCCATTATGATTGGGAAGTCCCCCTTGCAATTTTCTACACAAATGATAAGGAAATCAGCAGGATAGGACCACCTGCAAATGGTGGTCACAATGTCCTCCACCACTCCTAAGGAAATAATGATGGACTGGTCTGCCAATTCAAGCTTGATGTTGCTCTTCTTTAACAGGGGCAAGTTCCAATTATTATACGTGTCATGAGAGATCAAATTGACTCCTGACCCCAGGTCCAAAAGAACTTTACATAGCTCATTTCCTACCACCTGAAGATGGATGAGGTGACTTCCTGGATCAATCGATTTCTAGGAAAGGTGACCTACCTTTATCCAATCGATCATGGCGTGTGTGAGCATGACCATTTGGATGTTGGAGTGTGGTGGACTTGAAGGTTGCTCGAGCAGTGGAATAGTAGAGGTGGTTTGAGGTTCAGAGGAACTAGCCACTGGTGGGTGTGAAGGTGTGCGTACATGATTGGACTAGAAGAAGGCATGTTTTCGTGGCTGGTTTTTGGTCCACTTCACTAAGGAGATGGTCGTATGTTGATAGCCCTCATAGCATTGTGTTGCTGTGGCTGTGGCGATATCTCTCCTTGCATCGGTGGAGCAGGTGGCAGCTGAGTGGGATGTTGTGGAGAAGTGGCAAGGGAAGGTGATGGAGGATAGAAGAGATGTGGGTTTTCCCCCCTAGGTGATGGAGATTGAGGTCAGAAATATTCCGAGGGGCGGTAATAACTTGGAAAGGCCACATGACAGGAAGAGTACCATGGAGAGACCAATTGCTGAACGTAGTACCCATAGAGATCTGCCTATTTCTAAGGGCACTGCTACCTTGGAGGTGGAATACCCCATGCTTGTGGGTTTTGCCACTACTAGAAGTATTTGTAGGATTGTGGTGGTGCTCCACTTGGATAGTATCCTTGCTGTTGTTGGAATTGCCTTATGTTGCCTTGTGGGTAAGGAAACCTTTGGGGTGTTTGCCTCTTCACTAAGCCAAGATTCAATGCATACACCCCAGACTCTTGAATATGTGAGACCACAGGGAAATATCCCTTAGGATGTTCATATTGGCATATGCCACATTCATCATCCTCCTTGGTGTCAGAGTCTGCAACC
The DNA here is from genome assembly GCA_015680685.1 of Gnetum montanum. NCBI lineage: Eukaryota > Viridiplantae > Streptophyta > Gnetopsida > Gnetales > Gnetaceae > Gnetum > Gnetum montanum. The sequence continues at coordinate 17,585 of MNCI01005503.1, read as the reverse complement.
TATTCTACGATAGCAACTTTGCCCTTACCTCTATATTGGGCACGTTCAGATTCCTTCTTCTTGTGCCGATCGCGATCATTACCTTGTTCTCTAGACTCTTTTGCAATTTTTTGCACACTTTGGAATCTTTCATCTAAAGTGTCCCACATCTTATCAACCTTTTCCAAAATTTAGATGTAAACTTTTACAATGGCAAGGTTTTTCAGTTCACCGCTACTTCTAGTGGTGATTCTTCCTCCTCATCATAAAATCAGACCTTTCTTTTTCTAAGGGAGGGATCCTGGTTGAATTCTTCTGCACTCTCCCTTTTCCTAAGTTCCCCTTCCTCCTTATCCACCTGTTCAATGAGGCACTACAATCAATGGGCCCTTATCTCCAACAGTCATCCCTAAGCATACACACCAAGGGTCTTTCACATTTCAAAACGGATCCCATCAATGATGTGGCGAAGCTATGCCCGCTAAGAGTAGCCATGATTAGGGCACCAATGTAGTAGTGAATAGTATCTTCTCATGGCTACATCCAAGGGTTCATGATTACCTTTCTTCCAACCTTAGATCTGATGTCTCAGGTTCACCACTCTGGAGTACGTTTGATACTTGTCATCGAAAATATCAAGCATCGTACTCCATCTTCTGATTGATTCCAGCTCCAAGGACTAGTACCAATTTTCTACTTCCTTGATGAGTGTGTGAGGAAATAGCTTCAACTTCTACCAATCATTGTCAATGTTCTACAGGGTGTAGGCATCATGGAAGGCCTACAGGTGAGTTTACGGATCATAGTTGTATCCCCCTTTAAATCTAGGGATGTTGTTCATATCAATGCGCTTGATCCAACTATCCTTCACATGACTAATAGGGATCTGAACTACCTTGGTGATCTGGAGCATGCTCTAAGTAGCCAACAATGGCTCATCTAAATCATAGTCCTACTGAGGACCATGATGTCTATGATGATTCTTATGGCCCCTCCTTTCATGACGGTGAGGCTCACGTGATTGGTTGTGCATTTTCTCACATTGTCCCTTTCGAACCTTTTTACCACCGTCCTTTCACTCGTTTCTACCCCAGTTATGATCAGAGCCTGAGCTAGATGAAGGTATAGGAGAGCGAGAGGATGGAGTAGAAGGGGAGGACTTGCCACCACTCTAGTGTCGATCTCCCCATCTACCCCGATGATAGCCTTGATCATCCTGCCCATCCTTCCTACAACCCTCCATCCCCTTGAGGATCTTGGTGACTTAGAGGCTTCTTCTAAATGCTAGACTGAAGGATCCACTACCCAAGGGGAAGCTTGATCGAATGGGTTTCATGAAATATGGGATCCCCATCGTCATGCAGCCCTTGCGAGAATAAGGGGTTACTGAAGTGTTTCCCTTTCAGGTGTTCATATCTTTCTACTTACTGTTGGTCTCATGCTCATTGAGCCTTAGTGGGATGATAGTCCTAGTAGTCATGGTCCTCCATGAATTACTCCACTCCATGGTCATGGATGCCTAGTCTGCCAAGATTGTGAAATAGCATCACAGGAGCCGATTAGTCGGGTGGTAGTACGATGTTGCCCTCCGTGTCCCGCCACTGTAGATGCTCATCCTGATGTAGGACAAAAGTGAAGTTAGGGACCTAATCATCAGGATTCTTGTACACCACCTAACATTCTTGTGGCACTGGTGGGTTGGATACCTCTCTCATGTGAGAAGACATGTTGGATGTTAGATGGTCCATGTAATCGATGTACCTTACTACTTACTTTAATCTACCTATCATGCATAAATGTTTCTATCCTAGGTCCATTCCAATGGTGCCAATGATGAGTGGCTAGGTACCCCTATGCCCAACCATATGAATAACGGCCTTTCACATGTGACTTAGTTGAATTCTGTAGATTGTAAGCACTTAACTTACACTAGACTCTAGCCAGCGAAACCTTGGGTCAGAACTGTCATTGTCTTCCTAATCTCACTTGTGATGTCCTATTTGTGATAGTTAAGTGAGATTAAGGCTAATGATTTTTATAGCTTTTTACTTATCTTTTGGCATCTAATCAATGTATAAAAAGTAAGGAATGAAATATTATCTAATCTACGATTATCCTAATCTATATCTCAACTATTCCTAGCATAAGTATCTAATCCCATCTTCCAGGCATGTTCTAAGCATCCCCTAAACACTACTAGGCTACCAGACGTTAAGTGTCACTGGGTTACCAAGTGTTGGGTTTACGTTTGAGATGGTTGTATTTATGGTTTCTATGAGCTATGAATGAACAATAGCGATTAAACTAATAATATGAGAAACTTAAGTAATTATCAAAGCATATAAATATTAAGCTATTGAATGCAATAAATGACTAAGTCCAAATGCTACAAGGAATGCTTGAATAGTTCTTCTTTATTTTCATCACGCCAATGGGCTCAGATACATCAATTCTCAAATAAAGAGCCGGACACTTTTCTTACACCTACTGCTGGCACTTGGAAAATATTCTATCTCCTGTAGGAAAAAACTACAAGAGCTTTGCTACAACTAACTAAAATATGCCTAAATTAGGTGGAAGGCCCTCTTATTTATAGGCCGAAATAGGCTCTGCATATACATGGCCTAGTCAACGCATCGACTAATGACACTTCATCAATAGGTATATCTATTTCTTTAAGGACGATGCATGAAAATTATATTATGATTTCAATGGATACATTAATACCATAGTCTACTTTGAAAACCATTCATGTTGAACCTAAAATGGCTAAAAGAGTATTCTCTTGGGCTTGTTAAATAATTTTTTATCTACTATTTAAGATTCATTCTTATTAATAAGAGACTTTAATTTAGTTCTCCATACTAATGATAAGATTAGGGGAGTATGGCATTCAAAGGTAACTGAGCTCTTTATGTCTTTTGTTCATTCTTTAGGACTTTTGAATGTTTCCATTTCCAGATGTTTATAGGTATTGATGAATCTATGCAATCGATTAGCTCATATTATTTACAAGTTATATTGTTTTTATACACTACTTTTGGATGCATTTTTTTTCCATTATTATTACATTTATACTACCATGAACAATCTTAGATCATTGAGCACTACTTAATTCATTTCAATAGTTTATAAAGCCTATCTTCAAGTGGAAAATTTATTGGGCTAATGAAGACCATGTATCTTCCATTATTTCTAAAGTTCATACCAATGTTCTCCATGTTTTGACATAATTTATTATTCTACCAAAGTTAAAAGAGATTTGCATATATGCTTATTACAATGGCAAAAGAATCATCCATTTCACTAGTAGATATCAAAGAATGAACTTCACCAAGATACTCTTATTACATAGGTATAAGTATATTTGAAAGGATGGATCTAAGAGTTATAAGAAAAAGAATGAAAATTACTTTGTTGACCAATCCCATGTTTTTGTGGTCTAAAAACTAGAAAATTAAGAAGTTTATATAGCTATGTATATCCATACAAGGTATTGATCAAGTTGCTAAGTTTGGATCATGATCAGATATAGGAGGTGTAATTGGATTAATTAGACTTTCTTGGAATTGACATAGACATTGCATTATCTATGGATCAAGGCTAGATTGAAATAATTGAAGATTGTAAAGTTATACTACCAAAGCTACATCGTTTCTTGAGGGTTTGAAATATGATTGATATATTGTTCTATTATTTGCATTGATCATTCCATCTAGGGTTTTTTATATTTACTATCACTATTCCTTAGCTATTGTANGCCCGTCACGTTCCAGCCTTGCGCCGACGATTTCGGTCAGCACACATACTTTCTTTCTATTATGTTCTTCCTTATACTTTGAGGATACTAGATTCTTTGTGAGGAAAGATCTACATTGTATCCTTAAGGGGTTTTCACTTAAATGGCTAACTTTTTGTTGTTTTTGTTGTGCTTTTTGTTAAGGAGTTATGTGTATGTCTTGTGATAGTATCATAATTTGCACTCAAGCTTATAAGGTTCTTGTGAGTCATGTATGATACTAAGCTTATAGTCTCAGTTATCCTACGAAGAGTGTGTAGCATTTGAGGATCTACCACTTTAGCATCCTTAGTTACTCTTTAATTTTAGTTAATCTAAGATGGTTAGGTTTATTATACATCTTGATGAATGTGTTCCTTTATGTAGTTGATTTAACTATTTTTTAGCATTAAGGTTAAATTTTAAATTTTATTTTAAAACTCATTCATCCACCCCTTCTAAGTTCAAGAATCCATAACTTTAGTAATATTATACTCTCTTTTAATAGAAAGACATATATTAGTTCTATAGAGAAAATTTTAAATGATCCTTTGAAATAATGAAAATTCATGTTTTTCCATACTTATAGTTTAGTTTGCTCTACCAAACCTAGAATAACTCAAGTAGAAGCTCTTTTTATTAAACTTAAAAAGGATCCAAAAGAAATTATACAAATAGATTCAAATTTCTATCAATAGCATTTAAAAACAAGATGGCAAGTAAGGCTAAATGATATTTATGAGATAGTTTCTTACATTGATCACCACCTTTCTCCATAGGCGATTGAAATCTTGAACTCTTTTCCAACCCATACTGAGGTACAAAATATTATTTTTTGTATGGCGAACAATAAAACACTTGGAGCATATGATTTTCCTATTTATTTTTTTTAGAACATTTTTTCTTCTAGTAGGTATATATATTTATAATATGATTTTTTGAATTTTGGAGAACAAGTGAAATCTTAGGTGCATTTAACTTCATGTTTATTACTCTTCTACCTATGTAAGATAATACTTTCAATATTATATATTTTTATCTTATTTGTTGATGAATGGCTAGGTACCCCTATGCCCAACCATATGAATCACAAGCATTCACACACAACTCAGTCGAAATCTGCAGACTATAAGCACTTAACATACACCAGGCTTCTAACCAGTGAAACCTTGGGTTAGAATGGTTGTTGTCATCCTAATCTCACTTGTGAATTTTTGTTTACGATGGTTAAGTGAGACTAAGGCTAATGATTTTTATATCTTTTTAATTATCTTTTCGATGGCTGATTATCTTGGAAAATAAGGATAGAATATTAATTAATCTAAAATTATCTTAATCTAAATCTTAACTACTCCTAACATAAGTATCCAGTCCCATCTTCTGAGCACATTCTCAGCATCTCCTAACACTTCTGGGTTACCAGACGTTAAGCATCACTAGGCTTACCTAGTGTTTGGGTTACGTTCGAGATGGTCGTACTTACGACCTTAATGAACTATGAATGCACAATAGTAATGGAAATTACAATAAAAAAAACTTAAGTCATTAACATGTAACTAATAAAGCATAAACACATTAGACTATTAAATGCATAAAATAACTAAGTCCAAATGCTGCAAGGAATGCTTGAATAGTTCATCTTTATTGCCATCATGCCAATGGGCTCAGATACATCAATGCTCGAATAAAGCGCTGATCACTTTTCTTACAGTTGCTGTGGGCACTTGGAAAATATTCTATCTCCTGTGGGAAAAAACTGCAAGAGCTTCACTACAACTACTATAAAGATGCCTAAATGAGGTGGAAGGCCCTCTTATTTATAGGCTGGGAAAGGTGGCTGCATAAACGAGGCCACGTCGATGCAGGGAGGCTACCTTCATGGGCCCGTGTCGATGCAGCCACGTATACGACGCATTGACTAAATGACACTTCATCATACCCCCATGACTGAGCAAAAGCTCATGCTTGAGTTACTTTTCAATTTGGAAGGTATGGATTCTTATTTACAACATAGATAACTTAAACACATACATGACATACACATGATACAACATAAATTTCACCAAGTGCCCAATTTACGGAGGAGGAAAAATTACAAAAATGGCAGTGTTCAGAGACAAAATTAAACAACTCGCTGGTCTTGAAACCTCTACTATGTAGGATGATGCACAAAATTTCCAAACAAGATCATACTATCCCTAGGGGCAGTAGTTTTGATGGACCTTCTCATGCCTTTGTCCCATGCGTTGGTGGTAGCACGGATGTCAGTAGCCCTACAGCAGCTGCAACTTCTGGAGGTAGCCAGAAAGCCTCCAAGAGAGCCCTCATTTTTTCTTCTTTAATTCTGGGGTTGTTCACGGTATAGGAAGCTTCTCCAATGTGTGCTAAAAGTGGAACTTCCTAAGGGCAAGGTAGCACTAGAATTATTTCTTTTAAGTTGACAAACTAAACTGTGAACTACTTGAGTTCGATGTCGAACACTCAGATTGATGCCTGTAGCTATTGGTAGTCATTTATTCTTCAAGCTAGGTCCTCCACGACTGTATGTTATCCTTCAAAGCTTGGGTGGAAGACCTCAAGTTCTGTGTTTGCTATTGCTAGCTTTTTTTTTGTTTCCTTGTGCACCTAGAACTCTCCCTCGTATAAGGAATACAAGGAAGCCACTTGCTTTTCTAACTCTAACCGTGGTCTCCCGGCTATGAGCATATCCAGGTTTGCATATCGAAGGTTGGCCAACTCCATGTATTCTATCATTTCCTCAATATGCAGCTCCTTTAAGTAGATTTCTACTTTATTGTAGGCATTCAATCCATCAAAGATAGATGACCATATATTGCCTCCCTCTCAGAGCTGCTGGAGCACTTGGTTTATCTTAGCTTTGGCGACATGAATGTGCTTCTCATTTACCTCCTTCTACAATCCCACTTGGTCTCTATAATGATTTTTGACTTTTTCAAACTTTAGGGCCTCATTTTTCCAAGAAGAAATTTTGATTGCAGACTTCTATCACAGTGCCCAGACCTCCTCCCTTGATAGATTTCAATTTTTAGTTGTCAACTTTCTTATATCAGTGTTCACCCTGGCTAGCTCCTCTTACTATTGGTGGATAAAATCCTTCATGTGTTCGTTCTCTGCACCAACATTGCGTAGGCGATGAGCTTCCACTGTCAACAACATGTTCTCCTAGAAAACCATCGTCAAGTCCTTTTCTAAGTCATACGTTCAGACGTCTACTACAAACTTGTCGAGGATCGTTGTCTCCTGCACATCCTCAATGACCTATAGTTTAAGTTGAAGCTGTTGAAAAGATTCATCTCTGGTGATTTCATGGTTGAGGATGGAAAGATCGACAAGTTAGGATCTTAATTGGGCTACCTCAATTGCCAAGCGCTAACAAGCAGCTTGAGAAATTTCTAGTTTCCCGTCCAAAACAAGGCTCTTGCCCCTTGCTAAGAGCAACTCTGACTAGGTCATAGTAATGTTGTCTGGAAGGTCACAGAAATCTAGAAGTGGTTTCCCGGTTCCCACCAGTTAGTCCAACAATTATTCATGTTGGGCTACATCAATCTTGCTACACAAAGTTCTAGTAGACACCTGAACATCTTATAGTCCATGAATCTTTGGTACAGGTGATACTGATGCATTGAGAGTAGTAGCAATTGTATCAGCAATCACTTCAGCCACAACTTCCTATCCTTGGTGATGCATCACTAGGACCGTTTCCTCTTCACCACCTCCAAGCATACTGAGAAAGTAGCAGCATTCCCTAAGATATATAGGAATAACTATTGGATTGTCGTTGATACATATTGGATGCTTGGATCTATTCTGGTTGGAATTGGTGCTCGGGTGGCGGAGAATATCGACCTTGCCCTTTCAAGCAAGATGACTGATTGAGCCACTCTAGGTGGCTCATGGTAGGGCAATACACCGAAGGGTCTTCACCTCCACTAGTCCTGCTAGATTTCTCTTGCTAGCTCAAGAGAGTTTCCCAGATTTAGCGAATGTATTCTGCGGTGGTTTACAAGCCCAACTACATTGTTTGTGCAGGTGGTGGAGGGTGGTTGTTGCTCCTCCTCAATCTGTGTGGTGGTAGGCATTTTATCTTTCATCATCTCTTGCCACAAGGTAATTGGGATGTGTCGGATTATGTCATTAGAATATCATGTTATCCCTGTCTGTTTGCACAACTTTTGGATTAGGCAGGAAAAGGGGAGAGCTCGTCTTTTAGGTTCATTCTCAATGAACCCCTTTTCAATCTCCAAAAACAGTAGTTGTGGAAGACTCATAGGAAATTTACCACTCAAGGTGGCACACACACAAGCGGAGAAGACAATGATTTTTCTAGGTCTTATCATTGGATTCAAATGGTAAGACACAATCTTTGAGTATACTCTCTTTGCCATGGTCAAGGAGCTAAATTCCTTGCGCTCTACCCCATAGCACTGTTTGGTCCATTGCACCTTTACCTATGGATCAACCTAATTTTGAATTTCTACCACATCTACCCCATTTTCAGGCAACCCCAGAGCTTGTGCTATTTCTTCCAAAGAGTAAGAGATATAAATGTCTTTAATTCTTACTCTAGACCCTGGTTGCCGATTTGACTAGAAGAGATAAGTTTCTCCTAAGTACCATTCACCACTGGTTGTGATGATTCACCACATTGGAGAGTTCTATAATTAGAGCCTCATGTCTTCTAGTGCGTGCTCAAGGAGTGGTCCAAAATTTAGCTCTTGGAGGACCATTTGCTACATCTCGTGCGATGTGATAGCATCAAGGAAGGCTTAGGTCAAGATGACCTTAAGCTGCGTTGCTATCCCAGGAGTTTCATCCCCAAGAGATTACTTGCTGGGAATATCCTCTTTGGGAATCTGATGAATAGATTCCATGTAAGGTCTTTTGCGGAAGGGCCTAGTTGCATGAGAGCCCTCTACATGCTCTAGTGGTTGCACACCTCATCCCCTTCCTATGCATGGGTGCTTTTCCCTTGGTTGTGATGGTCCTTCATCCCTTGGGTGCCTCCGTTTGGGTGCCATCTGCAATTAAACATAACCATCTGTTAGACCATTCATAAGACATTTAAGATGGTCCGTATATACTTTCTCAGTTTGAGCAAGTTATGTTAATGGCACGGGAACACCGTTAAGTGTCCCAGAGTGTTAAGTTAAGGGTTAGGGCCAAAGTTTTCGTAATTNCCCCCCCCCCCCCCCCCCCCCATGACTGAGAGCATACCTCTGGGTGTGTAAAAGGCCAAGGACATGTTGATGTAGACATGTGATGGAATGTAGGTGCATAGGGAAAGGTTAGGTAGAAAAAATGACAAAAGCTTCCCTCAATTTGAACTCCAAATGATGAAAAAATGAAAGTGCAGTGGGTGTATATATAGGGGTTGGGTGCTGCGTCGACGGGGCCACATATACGTTGTCATGTATACACAGGCACTACGTATATGGGGCCTCGTATACGCAACACTGTTCACCTGTGGACCAGCATTGACCAACCCATAAAACACTTGAAATGATGAATTTGAAAATTCAAATTGAGCCGGTTGAAACGCATCAAAGGCCTAGTCATGGCTAATGACATGAGGAAGGGAATGGAATGTGAAAAAGAGACAAAATTGGAGGAACATGATGCAAAAAGAACTCCGTGAGGAAGAAATCGAACGATGAGACACTGAAACCAGTCAACTAAGAAATCCAAAGAATGGGAGGCTTAACAATAGGAATCAGTAATAAGCAAGTGGATCCTCCCCATAGCAGGAAATATATTTTGTAGCCCCTACATACCCTTAACACCAAGGTCTATGGGCCCGGGTGCCAAGAATTGGTGTTGATCAGTGAAGACTCCAAACCAAGAGAACTTGCCAAGGCATGAGAGACCTACAGAAAACATGACAAACACACAAAACATAAAAATAAAAGTGAGGTGAGTATGAAGAGAAGTGGGAATAGAAGGAGAGCAAAGAATAGAAATTCTGAGTGTCAACCACATGAAACCCCATGTTCGATCATAATTAAGTGACCCGGTAGAACCTTCCTGACATTAGAACCAAAACCATCCATAGTCAATGACGTCACAGCAATAAATGAAGTCGTGGCCATCCTGCAAGAAAGCAAGAATGACCCCACAGAGAACCACCACTCCAGGAAATGTGAGAAGAAGGAAGTGAAATGGGACAAAGTTAAAGGGGACCAAGGAAGTCCCATAACTAGTGCATCTGGCCCATGAGAGGCGGTCTAAGGAGTATGCTTTGAATTCCCCCATGATTCATGTTTCGTTTCTTTTATTTGGGGAAACCACACCATGCAAAGACCCATGCGTGTTTGCATGCATCCGACCAAGGGGTGTGCTTTGAATCCTCATTTTATTTGTTTATTTTGTTTTTGTTTTATTTTTATTTTTTTGAATTTTTGAATTTTTGAATTTTTGAATTTTTTTTAGTGAGGACCACATTATGCAAGGTCGGACTGCCTAGAAACTTCTGTGGAGAGAGACTTGGAGTGGGAGGAAATCTGTAAGGACACACCGGGAACTCAGGAAACAGAACAGAATAACGAATAAATCATTTCCCTTGAAGTCATACTTTATTCAAACCATTGCATCATCCCTCAGTCTAGGAACTACAGAAGTCACACATTAATTAAAATTTTTAAGTGAAGGGGTTACATGTTCGCAACAAAAGGAAAACCATGGAATGGTGAATGGGCGAATGACGTGGACTCACTATCGATTTTATGAAGTTAAAACAACATAAAATCCAAGGACAACCATGCAATGGTAGGAGCTAGATAATGAGAAAGACTATTACAGTACCCATCATAATTAAAATTAACCATGACAAATGTCTAAAGACAATATGATGACATCTTAACAATGATACAAAAAAATGGATAGATACAAAAAATGAAAAATAATTAAAAAAATGAAATGATGTGCAAAGAATGTGCAAATGTATGAATGATGGTGAAAGACAAAAAAGTATAAAAAAAAAATTGTAAAACAAAAAATGACAAAATGGTGCAGGGTGTAGCGAAATGAATCAACAGGAATGATGGTCTCCCCCATTATTAGGTGGAAAGAAGGAGACGCAAAAAATGGAACGAGGGTGACCGATTGATGACGAGGTGGTGGCACAAGTCATGTGGAGCTCACGGAAAGTTTTTAGTTGTTGGCGGTTGACTAACTGTGTTTTGGTAGGATCCCCTGGTTTGTGGATGAGCAAGGCCCTATATGGGAAGGTTTCGGAGACAATATAAGGTCCCTCCCATAGTGTCTAAAACTTTGTCAGTTGGGATACATGTGAGGGGTTCCAATACAAAACCTTGTCTCCACATGTAAATGTGACCTTCCAAATCCTAAGATCATGTCGTTTCTTGTTATAGGCCTTGTGAGTTTCATTTGAAAATAGGGCCACTAGTCAATTCTCATCTAGCACACTTAAATTGATTAATCGTTCATGTTGTGCTAGTGGTAGGTCAAGGCCGAGGTCACTAGCTATGGATAGTGTTCGGATTTCTTCTTGGATTGGAAGTGTTGGCAACTTTCTGTACACTAACTCATACGGAGAGTACCCTACAAAAAATTTCCAAGTGGAGCGATAGGCCCATCGGGGAATGTTGAGCTTGATACTCCAATCCCTCCTATATTTGCTAATGTTTCGGGTAAGGATCTTGGTGATCTCCCTATTGGTGACTTCAGCCTGCCCGTTGGCTTGGGGGTGATAGGGTGTTGTAAATTTATATGTTACCCCTAAGTGTTGCATGAGTTTTCGAAAAGTGACACCTGTGAAGTAAGTCCCATTATTAGAAATGAGTGCACATGGCACTCCAAACCTGGTAATGATTTGTTGCTGAAAAAATCGTGTGGCAGTGTTGAAAGAATAGTCGATGATAGCTGCCTCTTCTTCCCACTTTCTATAGTAGTCCATATCCACGATGATGTATGCCTTTCCATTTCGAATGGGGGTGATGGGCCCCATGAAGTCAATACCCCAGATGTCGAAGGGCTCCAGTGGCTAGATCCATTGTTGAGGTTCCTCCAACTATGCCAACATCCCACCATCTCTTTGGCATCATTCACAGGAGAGGGTGAACCATTGTGCATCCCTGAAAAGTGTAGGCTAGTAATACCCTACAAGCATAATTCTAATGGTCATTCAACATCTAGCATAGTGGCCCCCACAAGGGCCCTCGTGAGCATCTTGGAGGATGCATAATGTATCATCATTAGGGACACATCATCGAACCAAGCCATCTACACACACCTAGTAGAGGTCACCATTGATTTCCATGAAATGCTTGGCCTTATGGAGAAACTGTTGTTTCTACTGATGATTCCACTCCTTTGGTAGCTCCTGGGTTGTAAGGTAGGTGAGGATGCGGTTGAACCAAGGGGATTCCTTGGGTGCCTAAGAATCAATGGTACCTATGAAGAGGAGTTCATCTGGAAACTGATTAGATAAGGGCTCCTCCTCTTTTGTGTCATCCCATCATAACCAAGACAAGTGGTCAGCAACCACATTCTTGGTCCCCTTTCAATCTACCATGGTAAGATCAAACTCTTGAAGAATCACCAGCCACCGAATAATGTAGGGGCTCACCATTGGTTTGTTCATTAGGAACTGAATAGCACTTTGGTCTGTGTGCACAAACACCTCGTATCCAAGCACATATTTCAGAGCACATTCTCGGTGGTGGTATAGTTCAATTGAGCACCCACAATGCTACAACTTGCATAGTGGATATAATATGGACATTTTTGATCATCACATTATGTAAGCATGGCTTCCAAGGCATAGTTGGAGGCATCTTTCATAATGTGAAAAGGTCTGGACCAATTCAGTGCCCATAGAACCAAAGATTCTACAAGTTTCTATTTCAGCGCTTGAAATGCAGATTCACATTCCTTGGTCCAAATGAATAGAGCATCCTTCTTTATAAGTTCCACCAATGGCCTAGCTATCTTTGAGAAGCACTCTATGAAATGCCAGTAGTAACTAGTGTGTCCAAGGAATGAATGAACATCTTTGACAGTACTTGGTTGGTGGGTGATTCCCTGGATGACCCTGATCTTTTCAAGGTCTACGTTGATCCTTGTTAATGAGATGCAATGCCCCAGCACAATGCCCTCTTCGATCATCAAATAGCTCTTTTGCCAATTGAACTGCAGATTGGTGTCTACACACCTCTTTAGAACCTGTTCTAGACTATCCAAGGATTGCTCAAACATGGCCCCATAGGTGGAGAAGTCATCCATGAAGACTTCTATACCATTTCAGATTTTTTTCTGGAAGATTCTTAGGACAAGGTGTTGGAACATCACAAGTGCATTGCACAGGACAAAGGGCATCTTCTTATATGCGAAAGTCCCTCATGGACTTGTAAACATTGTTTTGGCCTGGTCCTCTGGTGCTATTTAAATTTGGTTATAACCACTATAACCATCCAAAAAATTGTAGTATCGGTTTCCTGCGATGGTGTACAACACCTGGTCTACAAATGGGAGCAGGAAGTGGTCCTTGAAGGTCACCATATTGAGCAACCAAAAATCAATACAAACCCTCCACTTGCCACCTTTCTTGGGTACAATAACAAGTGGGCTAACCCATTCACTATTGACAACAGAATAGATGAATCCTTCCTTGAGAAATTGTTCGATTTTGTCTTTTATGATCTGCTTCAATTTGGGATTCAACAATCTTTGTGGCTATCATCGTGGCTTCATTGAAGGGTTAAGGTAGATCCAATGTTGGGAGACCCTGGGATTAACTCTGGTCAACTGAAGATATGACCATGCGAATGTAGCAACCCATTTGTTTACCATCTCTAGCAATTTCTGTTTCTGTTCAAAAGCAAGGGCCGCATCGATAATTACTGACTTGCCATTTTTTAAGAATGCATACTCCAAGTGAGCTGGTAGAGATTTTAGCTCCAGCAGCTCTTGTTTCAAGCTCTTAGGGATTTGTAGCATTCCCCAGTCATCTTGGTCATCAACTGTGGAGATCTGTTGATGAACCACTTCTATCTCATCCATGCTTTCAACATAGGCTTGCACTAGTCCCTCAGATGGTTCCATGGACAATGTGCTACTAGTAGGATTAATTTTCAGCCACTGGGTTCCCTCTTGGTTAGTGGCTGCTATGTACAAGCACTATTAAATAGGTGATTCCTCAGAACAATGACTACATTCTTGAATGGATATCTGCTTAGCAGATCATAACTGTTGCACATAGTTGCACCCTGAGTCACTCTACATGATTCATGAAACTCTTTTCTTCTCGATCTTCTTGAAAGGATTTTCCATTGAAATTTCCAAGGACAGATCTTGAAGTCCTTGTCGTGTGTCCATCGTGCTTAGCCAGGCTCTTCCCATGATGATTGGAAAGTTCCCATTACAATTCTCTTCACGGATAGCTAGGAAATCAACAAGATAGGACCACCTACAAATGGTGGTCACAATGTCCTCCACCAAATCCAAGGGAATGGTGATGGACTAGCCTGCTAACTCAAGCTAGATGTTGCTCTTATTTAGCAAGGGCAAGTTCTAGTTCTTGTACATATCGTGAAAGATCAAATTAACCCCTGACCCTAAATCCAGAAGAGCTTTGCATGGATCATTCCCTACCACCTGAAGATAGATGAGGGGCTTCCCAGATCTATCAATTTCTGGGGAAGAGAACCTGCTTTGATCCAGTCAATCACAGCATGTGTGAGTATGACCATCTAGACGTTGGAGTGCGGCGAAGCGGAGGACTGCTCAGGCGGTATGATGGTAGAGGCGATGGTAGGTTCATAGGCACTAGCCACAAGGGTAGGTGAGGGTGTGTTTAGATTATTGGGCTAGGAAAAAGGATGTTTGCATAGCTTGGGTTCCAGTCCACTTGACTGAGGTGTTGATTGTAAGTTAACAGCCCTCGTAGCATTTCTTTGTTGTGGTTGTGGCGGTATTTCTCCCTGAATTGATGGAGTGGGTGGCAACTGAGTGGGATGATGTGGAGGAATGGTAGAAGAAGGTGACAAAGGATAGAAGAAATGTGGGTTTTCCCCCTTGGGTGATGAAGATGGATGTCAAAAATATTCAAGGGGATGGTAGTAGCTAGGAAAGGCCACATGACTGGAAGAGTCTCTTGGAGAGACTGGTTGTTGAACATAGTACCCATAAGGATTTGACTACTTGTAAGGGTACTCCTACCTTGGAGGTGGCATCCCCCATGCTTGTGGTTTTTTCCACTGTTGGAAGTATTCACACGATTGTGGGGGCATTCCACTTGAATAATATCCTTGCTGCTACTAGTGGAACCACCTAGAATTGCCTTATGGATAAGGCAACCTTCAGAGTGTCTATCGTTGCGCCAAACGAGGGTTCAAGGAATACACCCTAGACTCCTAAAGGTGTGACACCATAGGAAAACATCCCTTAGGATCTTCATATTGGCATATGCCACATTCATCGTCCTCCTCGGTTTCAGAGTCTGCAACCTGCTCTACTATAGCAACTTTTCCCTTACCCTTATGTTGGGCACATTCAGCTCCCTTCTTCCTATACCAATCATGGTCACTACCTTAATGTTTGGATTCTTCTAAAATTTTTAGTACACTTTGAAATTTCTCATCCAAAGAATCCCACATTTTATCCACCTTTTCTGATATTTTGGATGCAAAATTTTATAACGGAAAATTCTTTTGATTCACCGCTACTTCCAATGGTGACTCATCCTCCTCATCACAAAATTGGACCTCCCTATTTCTGAGGAAAGGGTCCCGATTGAATTATTTTGCACTCTCCCTTTCTGAAGTTCTCCTTCCTCCTTGGCCACCTACTCAATGAGGCACTGCAACTGATGGACCCTTAGCTTTGATAGTCATCCCTTGGCATACATGCCATGGGTCTTTCACATTTCAAAACAAAGCCCATCAATGATGTGGCAAAGCTATGCCCATTTAGAGTAACCATGACTAGGGCACCGATGTAACAATAAGTAATACCTGCTCATGGTAGCATCCAAGGGTTCATAATTCCCTTGTTTCCAACCTTGGATCTACCGTCTCAGATTCACCACTCTAGAGTACATTTGATATTTGTCATTGAAGATTTCAAGCATCGTACTCCATCTTCTGATTAATTCCAACTTGAAGGACCAATAGCAACTTTCATCTTATTTGATGAGTGTGCGAGGGAACAAGTTCAACCGTTGCCAATCATTATCAATGTTTTCTAGGATGCACGCATCATGGAATGCCTAGAGGTGGGTTTGCGGATCATAGTTTTATCCCCCTTCAAATCTAGGGATGTTGTTCATATCAACACACTTGATCTGACTATCCTTCATGTGCCTACATGGAATGTGAACTACCTTTGCCATCTGGAGCATGCTCCGAGTAGCTAGCAATGGCTCGTCTGAATCATAGTCCTATTGGGGACCATGACATCTATGACGATTCCAACTACCCCTCCTTTCATGCTAGTGAGCATCACACAATTGGTTGTGTGCTTCCTCATGTTGCCCCTTCTGAACTAGTCTACCACCTTCCTTTCACTCCAGCCTTCCCTTGTTATGCTCAGAGCATGAGTTGGAGGAAGGTGCAAGAGAAGGGGAGGATGGAGAAGAAGGAGAGGCATCAGAACCACTCTCGCGACGATCTTCCCATCTACCTTGATGAAGGCCTCGGTCATATAGCCTAGCCTTGCTGCGTGACCCTCCATCCCCTTGAGGATTTTTGTCACTTGGAGGTTTGTTTTGAATGATTGACTAGATGAACTGCTGCCCCAAGGGAAGTTTGGTCAAATGGGTATTATGAAAGATGGGATCCCCATCATCTTGCGGCCCTTGTGAGAATAAGGGGTTACTAAATTTTTTCCCCTTCTATTGTTCATATCTCTCTACTTGCTACTGGTCTCTTATTCATTGAGCCTCTATCAGACGATAGTCCTGGTAGTCATGGTCCTCCATGACATACTCCGCCACTTAATCCTGGATGCCCAATCTGCCCAAATTGTGATATAGCATCGCAAGAGCTGCTTAGTTAGGTGGTAGCACGATACTACCCTCCATGTCCCACCATTAGATATGCTCATCCTAATGTAGGATGAATGTGAAATCAGGGACATATTCATCGAGATGTTTGTACACCACCTAATATTCTTGTGGCACCAATGGTTAAAATACCTCTCTCATTTGAGAAGACATATTGGACATTAGATGGTTCATGTAATTGGTGTACCTTATGATTTACTGAAATTTGCCTAGCATGCAGAAATATTTCTCTCTTGGGTCCATTCCAACAACTTAAATGATAATTTCACTAAGGTCAGATGACGCATGTAGGACTAATAGTCCCTAGTAACGGTGCTAATGATGAGTGGCCATGTACCCCTATAACCATACGAATCACGAGCATTCACGTGTGAATCGATCAAAATCCGTAGACTGTAAGCACTTAACATACACCAGGCTTCTAACCAGTGAAACCTTGGGTTAGAATGGTTGTTGTCATCCTAATCTCACTTGTGAAGTTCTATTTATGATGGTTAAGTGAGACTAAGCCTAATGATTTTTATATCTTTTTAATTATCTTTTCGACAACTAATTATCTTGGAAAATAAGGATACAATATTAATTAATCTAAAATTATCTTATTCTAAATCTTAACTACTCCTAACATAAGTATCTGGTCCCATATTCCAAGCACGTTGTGAGCATCTCATAACACTTCTGGGTTACCAGATGTTAACCATCCCTTGGCTTACCAAGTGTTTGGGTTACGTTCGAGATGGTTGTACTACGAATGCACAATAACGATGGAAATTACAATAACAAAAACTT
>MNCI01005497.1:0-13426 GCA_015680685.1 Gnetum montanum | reverse complement strand
GGTCTTAGGGTGGGGTCACACCCATATAAAAAATTTCATTATTAAGGAGTATTTAGACTTCATTGCCATATTTCCAACCTATGCTTCCAAAATGATCATTCATGTTGTCTAAATGAAGTTTATGAAGTTCTACTTAGATTATGATAAGTCACCCCCATTGTGTATGCTGAAATTTCATCATTTTATGGGTGTTAGGATGGGGTCACACCCATATAAGTAATTTTATAGTTTTGTCCACTCCCAACATTAGACCATACCTTTCGTTTAGTCATGTTCTTGGACAGGTTGCCCCCACTACATAGACTAGGTAGCAACATTACTCTTAGACAAGTTGTCCTTAGCCTTCAATTAATTCTAGGAAGTTTCTTTTAAAAGAGAGAGAGAGAGAGATCATCTCCTAGAGGCTTTATGTTCATCTTGCCAAGGTTGGATTCTGAAAGGGTTGATGAATGAGTGAAAGCCTAATCTTTTTCAATTGGTTGTGCCTAAGCTCAAACCCAAGTTATACAACTTGAGAAATAAGTACCTTATCATTACTTCAAGTGGTGACCCCAAGACATTTGGAATTGAAAAATATATATTTGTTAGGGCATGAAAATCATTAGATTTTCCTCTTTGTCATTTATCTCTTTAGCCTAGGCATTTCATGTAGCCCAATCATAGTGATTTGAGTTGTAGAAAATCAAACAAAAAGATGAATTGCTGAAGGGATCTACAAAGAACCACTAGCACCAAAGACTTGGATGATGCAAGCTCCATGGTTTATTCCAATGACTACTAGTTTCAAAAGAGGTTTTATGTGCCCAAAACTACTCTATCTTGATTGTATTATTGATATTCACTGCTAATGTAGTTGAGATGCAATTTGATCTATGAGAGAGACTCTTGTATGTATCTTTCTACTAAATTTCCATTTTTATTTGTGTGTGTGTGTGTGAATTTGAGGATTTGTGCTATGAAATCCTAGTTGTAAAAGAGGGGGATAGGAAACCTACAACATTAATAATGTACCTTTAATGATTGAAGGGAAGAAAGAAACTTAGGGAAAGAGGAAACTTGAATAGCCCCTATAGAGTGGACTAGGCCTAAGTTGAACTACTATGAATTTGGTATGTTCTTTCTTGTATTTTTTTTATACATTTTACCTATCTCATCTAGTTTACAATTTATTATATTATTATGTTTAGATTAAGTAATTTAATTATATGATAAAATGCACTTAAATATTTAAAAATACCTTATTCACTCCCTCGAGGGGGTACATTTCATTTTTGATAAGTCATCATTTTTTAAAATAGAAAGTTTCCTCAAATAGCTATCCAATAAAATATACGAAAGTGTTGCACAAAAAATTTTAATAAATAGGAGATTAAAAAAGCTAAAAAATATCTCTTAAAAACTGAATAATTATTTTGTGTTTCTTATGCCCCATACATGGAGAGTTAAGCTAGATGAACTTGTGTGAGCTTATAAGTTATGAGTGAATTCACTTACCTTGAGTTTCTACTAAGTGAATTTTTTTTTTCTTGTTTCACCAAAATTTTCATAGGTATTAGTTCACTTAACATGGTAGACGATGAGCTTTGAGAAGATAAAACCAATTTTTCTTAATTTCACTAAAATTTTTTAAATTTGTGATTCGAGATCATGATTCCAGACCATGAGAAAATATACAAAGTCAACAAAACTCAAGCCTTAGTGACATGTTATGATTTTTGTATTGTGGCATAATAACCATTGTGTATAGTATTTGTCACGTGCATTATTTTTGAGTATGCCAAAGCTTAATAATTTATCCACAAGAAAACATTTTCAACTTGGCAAGTAGTGACATCTAGCACTATCACTAAAAGCCAAGGTTTTGCAGAGAAGATAATGGTAAAAACATTTTCAACTTGGTAAGTAATGATCTCTAGCTGTAAAGCAGACATTACGGACAATAATTGCTAATAGCCACGGTTTTTTAAAGAAGAGAACAATGAAAAACATAGTGATTTTACAATGTACTAGTCCAATCAATAACCATGATCAGCCATACCAACCAAAAATCACTGCATAAGACACAGCCTCAGCTCATATTGTTCGTTTATGTGCGAAAAGGAACGATGTGACTTAGATATGGCTAGCGCATCAAGCTTCATGAACTACATAACTCAACTCATGTGACCTGTCCATGTGGTGACGGCATCGGTCCTAATAATTGCTTTTTGCTGTTCCCTATGATATAAAAGCTCTTTTAGCCTCTTGTATTAAACTTACATTCTTACATTCAGTATATTCGTGTTTAATACAAGTATTTATGTGACATCATTAATCGAGTTAACTACTTTAGCACGAACGTAGTAGATGAAGTTTTTATAGGATAGTGGAATAGCAGGGCGAGTTAAATCTTTTTCCGATTTTCTTTGGTAGGATATCGTTATGAAAGGGTTCACTGTATTCACTGTATATTCGACAGCAACGAAGATCTAAAGTTTCGCTACATGCGTGAATGTTTAGGTGTGACCTGGAGTCTCTCAGGTTAGGGCAGCGGATTGACTATTTTCTATGGTATTGAATTAAAATTTTTTTAAGTAAAAAAGACTTACCCAATTTTAGAATCTGCATGGCAAAACTTATAATTTCAAGTTTTAATCATGCAAATCGTTATCCGACTTTAGAATCGGCACTAAGAAAGATCTTGCAAAAAGTCAAGGAAGATCTTGCAAAAGTCAAGAATAATAATGCATCCTTATCGGATTGGACCATTTGGGATCAAAAAAGTCACAACTAATTGCATAGTACATCATCACTTTCTTTAATTGCATAGTACATCATCACTCTTCTTTCATTGTCTTAGAATCCGTGCTGAGAAACTAATAATGCATCCTTATCCGGTTTGGCCATTTGGGATCAATAAAGTCACAAATAATTGCATAGGACATTATGACTCTTCTTTCGTTGTATTTTTGTGCAGGGAGGGATAGGATGCATACAATCATATGTGATAGCCAGCAAGAGTTGCACTCTTAAGAGCATACCTTTGCTCTGGAAGAGAATACCTCTGCCCTGTATTGGTGGTACATGATGAGGGGACATATTGTAATTTGGGGTTACCAAGCTAATACTCTTGTCACTAAGCTAATAATTCATTGTTTAATCAAGTAAAGTGGTGTCAGTAACACAACCATATTTACATAGAAAAGGAATCTTCAAGTTAGTAGCACAACCATATTTACATTTGTAGCAGAAAATAGTATAAGGGGTGATGTCAAGCCAAAAAATAATATTTATGAAAAGTAAAAAATTTAAAGTACATCATATGCTTAAGAGTGAGTAGAAAACACCAAAAACAACATTATAAAAACTTTTCAAAAGATTATGGATATAAAAGAGATTACAAGGTCCTCCGTAATCTCTTAAGGATATAAAAGTTTTTTACAATTACGAGATTATGGATTTAATTCTTGCCTTTGCTTCGAGGTGTGGTTGTAGTGGAGTAGCTTTGTGATGGGACCCTTTTTCATTAGTAACATCTACCATATTGTGTGTAGGTAGAGATTGTGCTACTAACTTGAAAAAAGAAACTTGAGAGGGTGATAATACAACCTGTACCTACACCCGAGGGTAGAGTAGATCCATTGTTTGTTAGCATACTTAATACCAATTTGTATGATAAGATGAGAGAGTATGGTTGGCTATTACTGTCCCAGTGTTGTGCCTTTGGCATGGCATTCCTGAGAAATCTGGAGGATGTGGAAAGGTTCCAGCTTGGTAGCAGTCGCTTCAAGAGGTTAAGCTTTCCCATCGACTGCAGGATGAGCATTGGCCACAGTCCATTGTCTACATGCAGGGAATTATTATGATTTTGGGTTAGTTTGTAGGTGCAAGTAATGTAAAGATAAGCTTTCAACCATGCAAAACTTGGATACAGCCTGGGTTGAGTTAGCGTCGTTGTTGCTGTAGCCTCTGGTATCTAAATTATAATTATTGGTGCTGTGGTTAATGGTTAAGGGTGTTGTAACTGTAATGATTTTGGTTTGTAAAATTTCATTTGTTCAGTGTTTCTTTTATGTGAACTTGCCTATCTTCTTTTTTACATTATTTCTATGCGTCGGAGCTTTGCGATTCCGATAAATTTTGACAACTGTTGTCGTCGGATTTGGGAGCCTGTACAGAAGCACGTTAGATTCGCGATTCCGGATAAATTTTGACGAACTGTTGGCGTCGGATTTGGGAGCGTGTACAGAAGCACATTAAATTCGCAATGGATACGTATTTCATAAAATATCTCTTAAAAACGTCTGGATTTGTACATATACATTGAAATGGTCGCCTTGCCTTGCCTCAAATTGTTCTTGCCTTTTTAGTTCTTGGAATGTCTGCATTTTGCATTAAAATCTTACGTATCTTCTCCTGTTCTAAATCATACCAAAAATTTCATTTCATTGTTAAATGACAAGCAAGCAATCAAGATTCATGGCATCGGCATGAGACGGACCGCAGAAAACAAAGTAGTACGAATGAATAAACAAAGACACGGACAGGGCTACTATGGTAACCGAAGGCCGAAGGGGCAAGTATGGGTCATACGGTAATCAAGTTTTGGACTGGGCGTGCGAGAAAAAATTTGCATTTGCATGGATTCGCCTGCCTTTGGGAGCGTCAAAGGTTCTGCCATGACTCACATTCACGCGTGTTTATTGTTCATTGCTGGTTTTTGCTCTTTTTCTCCTATCTCGGCTGCAAAAAGAAAAAACAAAACAGGGTCATCGTCATGGGTCATGAGTCATGAACATGACGACGGATGGATGATTGTTCAACATTTTTAAAAATCTGTTTGCTTATAAAGCAACGAATCCCACCAGCACATGGCCAATGGCCATATGTAAGCTCATGGTGCTCTGTTTTTACTTTCCCCTTCATCATGACTAGTGCTGATTTTCCAGAAAGGTTTTGGATCATTGTAGGTGAGGTGAGTTACTGGGCTGTGTTTAGTTCAGTTAAGTTGTGTCTTCTTATACGTGGCTGTACAGCACTACTCACATGTAGTCCCTAGGATGGTACCCACAAGTAGTGGTTGAACAAAAGTATTAGCAGACCTGATTTGTTATAACTTTGGTTGAGGCTTGAGGCTTAATTTCATTTTTGGAAATATTGGATTGAGTAACAAAAGGGTTTCATTTTATTGCTGTCATTTTGGTTGTTTCAAAAATTATATGTTTGGCCAGATTATGGCTCCTAAGTTAGGAAATGGATTCAATGCTCTCCATACCTTTGCAAATTTTCTTGCTTCGGTTTAATGGTGATATTGCAATTTTTAAGCATTAACAATATTTTGGATTTACATTGTACTTGTTCTATATTTTACAATGTATATTTATGATATATGAGATTTTATTTTTTTTAAACAAAACTAATATATTTAAATTTTCTCTATCACGTCCCTCACTACGAACCCATCCCCACTTTTTCTTGAGGCACACATACCCAAACACATTCAGAATCACAAATCCACGAATCGGATTCTTTTGATGCATAACATTATTCGGATGGTTTTCATTTAACCTCTACTAAAAAATTGTTTAAATATATGCAATGNCTACAAAATGAAAAAGAACTTTATGGAAGTTATTTGAAACTTTGGTAGAAAGATGAAGAAGGTATAAGCCATTCATTTCTTAGTCCACTCCAATCATCTTCCTCAAAGCTTGGTCATGTATAATGCACCAATCAAAGGATAAGGTTACTTTGCAATTCATATAGCAAATTAGTTTACTCATAGATATTAGATTGACTTTGAATGAAGAAACATAGAGAACATGCTTTAAAATTATTGAATTTGATCTGTTCACAATTCCAACATAGGAAACATGTGCAATAGTATTATCAAACAATTTTACAGAAGTATCTACTTTGGATGTAATGTAGGAAAAAGATGAAAATGAGTTAACTATATGATCAATTGCTCCAATATCAAGGATCCATGATGTTGAATCATTGACTAAGGCTAGGTAGAGAGATGTACCTAAAGAATTTGTTTTTGGTTGTAAGGTACATGTTTGATTTGTAGCATGTTAATGATTGTTCAAAAACGAAATGAGTTGCTTGTACTATTTTGTGAGAGAAAATGATGACATTTTCTTACTATCATGCCCTTCAACCAAATTTGTATTCACAGTGAAGTATCCTTTTTTGTGCTGAGCAGGATATCCATGAAACTTGTAACATTTTTCAATGGTATGTCCTACCCATCCACAATATTCACAAATGAGTCATCTGTGCCTTAAAGTTTGAGAAGATATTATTATGAAAATGTTCCTACAACTTATAGAATGAAATGATCGCACACTAGCAAAATGATTCTGTAAACCCAAAAAATTAAAGAACTATACTATGATACCATGTCAGAAATAAATAATGGAAAAGAAATATATAATGGAATAGAATGATACCATGATGTGCATTTGAAGGTTCACATTGAATATATTTAAACAATTTTTGAGTAGAAGTTAAATGAAAACCATCNGTAAACCTTCAAATGCACATCATGGTATCATTCTATTCCATTATATATTTCTTTTCCATTATTTATTTCTAACATGGTATCATAGCATAGTTCTTTAATTTTTTGGGTTTACAGAATCATTTTGCTAGTGTGCGATCATTTCATTGTATAAGTTGTAGGAACATTTTCATAATAATATCTTCTCAAACTTTAAGGCACAGATGACTCATTTGTGAATATTGTGGATGGGCAGGACATACCATTGAAAAATGTTACAAGTTTCATGGATATCCTGCTCAGCACAAAAAAGGATACTTCACTGTGAATACAAATTTGGTTAAAGGGCATGATAGTAAGAAAATTTCATCATTTTCTCTCACAAAATAGTACAAGCAACTCATTTCGTTTTTGAACAATCATTAACATGCTACAAATCAAACGTGTACCTTACAACCAAAAACAAATTCTTTAGGTACGTCTCTCTACCTAGCCTTAGTCAATGATTCAACATCATGGATCCTTGATATTGGAGCAATTGATCATATAGTTAACTCATTTTCATCTTTTTCCTACATTACATCCAAAGTAGATACTCCTGTAAAATTGTTTGATAGTACTATTGCACATGTTTCCTATGTTGGAATTGTGAACAGATCAAATTCAATAATTTTAAAGGATGTTCTCTATGTTTCTTCATTCAAAGTCAATCTAATATCTATGAGTAAACTAATTTGCTATATGAATTGCAAAGTAACCTTATCCTTTGATTGGTGCATTATACATGACCAAGCTTTGAGGAAGATGATTGGAGTGGACTAAGAAATGAATGGCTTATACCTTCTTCATCTTTCTACCAAAGTTTCAAATAACTTCCATAAAGTTCTTTTTCATTTTGTAGCTACTGTTTCCTCATTTAATTTATGGCATAAATGATTGGAACCTTTATCTAGTACTCAATTACACTTACTAGCCAAAAATATATCTGAAATTTCTATTTCTCATCCATCACATTATGGTATTTGTCCAATTGCTAAACAAGCTCGATTACCCTTTCCTTCAAGTTCTATTTCAAGCATCACACCTTTTCAATTAATTCATTGTGACATATGGGATCCCTACAAAATACCTCTTCTCATTGGTGCATTATACTTCTTAACTATAGTTGATGATTTTACTAGATGTACTTGGGTATTTCTTATGCAACACAAAATTGAAATTTGAATTCTATTAAAGTCCTTTTACACATTAGTTGAATCACAATTTGGTAATAAAATTCAACAAATTCAAAGTGATAATGGTATCGAATTTAATATGCATTGTTTTTATTAAGAAAAAAGTATTGTTTATTAATGCAATTGTGTTGCTACCCCACAACAAAATGGTGTAGTTAAGTGAAAACATCGACACCTTCTAAATATTGCTTGAGCCTTAAGGTTTCAAGCTAATCTACTTTTATGTTTTTAGGGGGAATGTATTCTCATTGCTGCCTATCTTATTAATCGAAACCCTACATCTATTTTATCTAATTAAACCCCTCATGAAGTTCTTTTTAGTTGTAAACCTTCCTATTTTCATGTTAGAGTTTTTTGATATCTATGCCATGCTAGTACATTTCCTAAAAAAAAAGATCATAATTTAATCCATAAGCTAAAAAATGTGTTTTTCTTAGTTATCCTTATGCTCAAAAAGGATACAAGCTATTTGAGTTAGATACCCAAAAAATCATCACTATTAGGGATGTATTTTATGAAAACATATTTCAATTCGAAATGCACAACACACATATGAATTCACTTGCCTTGTCCTATCCATGATGAACCTATTTCTCTCACTCTCCCATTACTTGATTACACCTTCTCTAGAAAATAGTGTATCCATCCATGGAATAACCATCAATGGTTGATCATGAACAAACCTCTGACAGTATGTCTCTATTACATTTCTTACAAAGATGATCCATCCATACTTGACATAGTCCAAGTTATCTTCAAGATTATCATTGTTAACTTACTATTCATTCATCAATCACTCCATCATCTTCCTGATCAGTAAGGCCTACAATAAGTACCAGTTATTCCATTTTACAATTTATTTCGTATAGAAAACTTTCACCACAACATCAAGCCTATTCTGTAGCTATTTCATCTCATAGAGTGCTAAGGACTTTTGCTCAAGTAATCAAGGATCCAAAATGCTAGAAGGCAATTGCAATAGAGATTCATGCATTGGAATCTAACAATACTTGGATACTTGCTTCTTTACCTCATCATAAGAAGATCATTGATTGTAAGTGGGTATTCAAGATCAAATACAAACTTGATGGAACCATTGAGTACTACAATACTTGTCTTATAGCTAAGAAATACACTCAAAAAGAAGGTTTGAATTTTTAGGGAAACATTGCACCTATTGCTAAACTTACTATAGTTAGATGTTTTTTGGTAGTTGTAGCTATTTAAAATCAACACCTTCATCAATTGGATATTAATAATGCATTTATTCATGAAAATATTAAAGAAGAGGTTTATATGGCTCTCCCTGTTGGTTTTGGTATGCTAGGAGAAACATGTGTTAGCTATATTAACAAATCTCTACATGAGCTCAAGCAAGCTTTAAGATAATGATTTCAAAAACTAGCTTTTTCTCTCATTAATAATAACTATACTCAATCAAAGGTTGATCATTCTCTCTTCATATGCATAATAGGGGCCTCCTTTATAGTAGTGCTAGTTTATATAGATGATATCATTGTTGCTGAAAATAATCTTTTCTCTATTGCAACTCTCAAAAGATCCCTTCATAGCCAATTTCAAGTTAAACATTTGGGGCCACTTAAATATTTTCTTGGTATTGAAATTTCTTGCTCTAGTAAGAATATTCATCTTTCACAAAGAAAATATGCTATAGATATTCTTGAAGATACAAGTTTTCTTGGTTTACATCCTTCTTCATTGCTAATGAAGTAGAATTTGAAGCTTAACAAAAATGATGGACCTCTATTAGAGGATCCATTATCATTGCTGCCTTGTGGGATGTCTCATTTACCTAACCATCACTTGTCTTGACATTACATATTTAGTTCATACTTTAAGTCAATTCTTGGATTAGCCTTGGCAGCCCTATCTTAACATAGCTCATAGAATTTTTAAATATATAAAAAAAGTAGCAGGTTAGGCAATTTTACTTTCTTCCTCAAGTCTTCTTCAGTTACATGCATACTCTGATTATAATTCAGCTAGCTACACTGATACTCGTAGATTTGTTACTAGGTATTATACCTTTTTGGGAACTTCTCCACTTTCATGGAAATCAGGGAAAAAAAAACCCCCCCCCCCATTATCTCTCATTCCCCTACTAAAGTAGAATATCATGCCATGGAAAGTGCTTGTTGTAAATGCACTTAAATTTTTAATTTGTTAAAGGACCTACAAGTATCTTATCCTCAACTAGCAACTTTATTTTGTGACAACAAGGCTGTTTTACATATCATTGCTAATCTCGTCTTTCACAAACAAACCAAATATATTGAGATGGACTATCACATTGTTAGTGAAAAGATTCAATCTAGAATGGTTCAAACAACTCATGTGTCCACTGCACATCAACTTGTTGATCTCTTCACAAAACCTCTTGGAGCTCTTCAGTCTTAATATTTACTTAGCAAGTTGGACATTCTCAATATTCATGCTCCAACTTGAGAGGGGGTTTTATAAGGTTTCATATTTATAGTATTATAATGTTTTAGTTTCTTGCATTATTTCTTAAGGGCACTATAACTGCAATGATATTTCTTTGTAAAATTTCTTCTGCTTAATGTTCTCTGGATGTTAAGTTTCCTATCCTCTATTTTATATTCTTTGGACGGTCTCCATTCAACCTTTACTTAAGAATTGTATAAATATGTACATTATGTAAACTTGCAAATGTAGATCTACATCATTCTTCAACCTAATTATATATTCTTTTTCATTGCTCTTCATTTTTGACCTGTGTCGCTCATGGGTCTTCATGGTTCACCTGAATGTATAATACACCCTTTAGATGGAGAGTTTGTACAAGAGTGGAATTCACAAGAAATCCTTGTGTAGGATTTATGTATATTGTGGGATTAGAATCACTCCTACTTTATCATCATAATTGTTTTTTATTTTATTCTCTAATATAAATATACCATGCTTATTTGTAGTTAAGAGAAAAACTTGTTTTTCTTAATTTAATTTGTAGTATGTGGTTTTTCTTTATCTAGCAACCATGTATAAGTGGGTATGTCTTATTTAATATAAAAATAATTAATTAATTATATAATTAACTATAAAATTAAATAATAATAATAACAATGAATTGTTAGCTTTGTGGCAAGAGTCTTAGCTTTGTAACCCTAGATCACATATTCGGTTCCACTAACCAATACCAAGTTATAAATTAAATTTGTTAGTTTGAAAGATCCAAGTAGACTTTTTAGTGAAGAAAAATAAAGAAATGAAGAAGCCTATAATATCCTTTTTGCTAGGATAGAATAAAAAGAAAATGAAAGTTTGTAAAAAAAATTTTGAAACTGGCTTGATAGATCTAGAAAAAATAAATGAACGAAAAAGTCTATAATCTTTATTTTTTTGGGATAAAAGAAAAAAAATGAAAAATTTCATAACAAATAATAGATCCAAAGTCTAGAAACATCTTTGTCACTTAAAATCTGAATCAATGAAAATCTCACCAAAAGAGAACTTACAAAAAGATTCATAGAATGGAAAAAAGTGAAATAAATAAGAGCATGAAGGTTTTGTCTCTTTTCTGGATACAAGAGATAATATAGTAATTACAAACACTTAATATTCAGAAAAAAACCTTCACAAAGACAATATGAAATATCTTCATTGTGGATTTTTAAACATTGATGGATTAGTAGCAAATAAAGTAAAGGTATCATATAATATATATTGTTCTTTAATAAAATAGACATTTTTGGTATTGGTGAGACATGGGAAACTAAAGACTTAGAAATTTCTATTTCAATTTTTTCTATTTTATCTTTTTATTATATAATAAATGTAAATCATGGAAGACATTTTAAAGGTTTGGTTGTTTCTGGTTCGAAATTCTCTTCATAAGCAAGTCTAAATAGAAAAAGTAGATGAATACAATGAGAATATTTGGTTAAAAATATTATAACAAAAATCTCTTTTATTTTTAATTTTTTGCTACTTTACACCTAGAGAACCTACTCTTTATGAATGACAAGGTTTATCAAGAGATTTCTCCTTTCAATTCCTTAGCATGCATATTGCCAATTTTTCTCAAAGAGAAAAAAATTACATATATGTTGACTTTAATGTTAGAATTAGTTTTAATTAGATCCCTATTAGTGATTGTACTCCTTAAGGCTTTTTAGAATATGAGAAAAGTACATAATGGAATTGATACTCTAAAGATAAAGAATCTAATCATAAGGAAAAATATTTAGTAGAATGAAGATAAGGACTAGATTTATTGGTTTTAAGTAGCATCACTAAATATCCAAAATTTGGTGGCTTCACTTTTGTAGGACCATAAGAAAACTCTAGTTTTAATTTTTTTTCCTTCTAGCCTAAACAATGTTAGCAGCATCAAATGTTTTAAAGTAGATACAAAAATAAGTAAATCCTAACATCACACTTTATACTTTATGTTATTAATAGATACACAACATATTAGAAATTCCAAGAGGCAAAAGCATTTCAGAATAATGGCAAAAATAAAGAAGAATTTTCAAAATAAAATTTAAAAGATGTGGAACTTGAGTGTAAGTCTTACAAAAACTCTAATTATAGCTAGCCTAAATATTTCTAAAGGCCAAAATACAACCAATGAACAATGGTTTTATGAAGAATGTAACATAGCTAAAATTTTATTGAAGACTCAAAAGTCACCAGAAACTATTGAGACATATATAAATTTGATTCAAATTGAGAAGAAAATATTTGTTAGACAAAGACAAAATAACTTATTAGAAATAATAAAAAAATATCCCAAATGTTTTAAAGTAAGAAATGAACAAACTATGCTTTTTCTCTCAAAGACATTGAAAGTTTTTATCAAGATTTGTTTCATAGTGATGATAGAATAGAATATTTTCATAACAATGGTAATACATTGTTCATTTCTTTTAATGATACAATGTAGAAAATAAAAAACTAGCATTGGAAAAAGTTGTTGATGTAAATATGTTATATGGATAAATGCTTCAATGAGGAGGGCCAATAGTATAGAATGCCATTTCGAAAAACTTATATTTGGCTTTGCAAGGTTAGAAAAGGAATGGTACATTAATAAAGTAGTTATGCTATTTAAAAAAGGAGACAAACAAGATCTATATAATTATAGATACATTGTAATTAGTAATATTTTTTTTGAAGGTCTTGGGCATTATTCTAGAATCTATGCTTGGAAGATAGACTAAAGAAAATAAGATTCAAGTGATAATATTCTACTATAGATTATCTCATCACTTTATAATATCTTATTAATAGAGCAAAAGGTTTACACAAGGAACCTTTTACATATTTTATCATTTTTTCTAAAGCCTATGATTTTGTCATTTGAAGTAAGTTATGGAGGTGCTTGAAACATGTAGAAGTTTCCAACACACTATTATTGACTATCCAAAAACTTTACAAAGAGGTATACATTTAGTTTACAAAAGGATAAGAAATAATTTTATTTAATAGTTTTGTTATTATTAAACAATGATGTCCTCTTTCTTCTACTTTATTTGGTTTTTTATTAATGAACTTGAAGAGTTGGAAGCAATCATGTCAAACTCTTACTCTATGTTGATGATGTTGTTTTAACTTCAAATTTGATGAAAAGATTGCAACAAATGCTTACTACTCTTGATGACTTTTATTAACATTTAGGAATTGATGAGACGCGACCTGCATGTGCCGCGATATCGCGTACGCG
>MNCI01005484.1:82112-117378 GCA_015680685.1 Gnetum montanum | reverse complement strand
AGGCATGCTGAATTCACTCACAGAAATGGAAAAGATGGAGATAGTGTAGTACCACATGCTTCCAAAGTAATACACGCAGGGGTAGCTGTAGGAGGCCAGCAATCCCATCAAAACCATGGCCACCGACAAGCACGGCCCTCTTGGCTTCATTGTGACCTCCTTAGGAGCCAGCAATAGCTCTATCAAAATCTCCACCCAAGCAAACAATTCCTATCGGATTGCAAGGATTTGCAGACCTCGAATCCCAATTTGAAAATGTATGAGTGGATCTTCTATTATCGAGCATCTGAAGGAAAACACAAAAGATGCCACCCAGCGTTTGGACTCCCCACCAACGCCAGGGCCACGGTATAGCACATGGATTACTGCAGCTACCATTTCCAGCACAAACAGAAATTCTCAAGATAGCCAAGTTCCAAAGATGAAAAATCATTACAGTTCTTTTTGGATGGAAAAACACCGACGGTNGTATGAGGCGGATGATGTGGCGGCATGTGGGTGGCCTTCCATAACATTAGTTATGGCAATGACAGCGATGGAGCCTGCTATGCCTATGCATCGCCTCTTATCCCTCGCAACGTGATAATATACAAACCCTTGATCCGGCACTTGTCCTACCTACATCATGACGCATAACGCTTGGAGAAATATATGGTAAAAATAATTTATTTATTCACTATAGATGATCAGCATATATGCCGAAGGTTGTGAAAATAAAATCTATCAAAGAAGAGGAAAACCAACTCCAGCAAATTAAAAGGATTTCATGGCCAAAACTAGTCCCAAAGTGTAGTTGCAGGTGCAGTAGAATAGCATGTTGGGATGACCAATGTCCTCCAACTCCATCTTTGATAAAATTATTATTATTATTGAAAAAGAGAAAAGAAATTTTTGGGATATTTTTGTAACGTCCTAAATAAAAGGGACATTTAGTTAGTATCCATTTTATTCATATGGAAGATTATAAAATTCCATGATAATTGTAGCTAATTTTAAATCACCAAAAACACACTCTTGGGAAGAGCATTGTAAAGAAGAAATTGTGAAAGATTGCTTGTAAGATGACTTGCTAAAAACAACATTTTAGCCTCTTTGTCATAGTCCTATGAGTTATGCTTATTATTTCTTATTTTGTTTAAATTTTTTAGTTAGTGGTTTAGATAGTATCATGTTTGGCAAGTAATTTTTGGATTTTTAGATTGCTCTTATTGTTCTTGTTGCATGATAGAAAATTTCTATTAAAATTTTTCCATAGAAGAGCTTGTGTTTGAAAGCCTTAAGATCATTTTTAGTAGTAAATTTTATTATTGTGCAATGTATAAGAACCGCTATTGAGATTGTTGTAAGAGAGCCTCTACATATAGTCAAGCCGTTGAATGATTCAATAGTCAAGAGGGTTCAGAAAATCTTTGGTATTTTGATAGGACCAGAATAGCTTCTTTAATCTTTAAAGTGAATCTTTGTGGTATTACAATCAGAAATTGTCAAGTCTCCTGAAGGTTCTATTGAATGCAATTGTTGACATCCATTATCTAGCCAAAATAGAGTCTCGTATGTGATAGTTTACGTAGCACTTTTTTGGGTAGCATAGTAGGATTTTCTTGAAGAAATTGCTTATTTGAGCCTTGGAAGTTTGAAAAATTTGTAGTTATTGAATTTGGGATAGCTCTATTATGAAGTGTTTACTCATATCATTTTACCTTGTTTAAATATTTGAGATCTTTACACAAATCTGCTTTCTTTTTCTCTTCTATCCATTTCCATTGAATCTTGCTCTATTTCTAGTTTTCTTTTGGAACTATCTCTTTCTCTGGGGAAAATTAGAAGTAGATTCGCAGAGTTATGCTCAAATTTTTTTGCAAAAATTTATTTGTTACAAGTAGGTATTATAAGGACCACATAGACTAATCAATTGAACAAAATAGGAACCCTCAACAACTCACAGTACTTTGCAAAGTTGGCTGAATCTCTTTAAGATAAGTCATTTGTAGTTTACACACAACACAATCGTTTCATTTTTTTTCACAATTGCACACTGTAACAACACACACACATACTCACATTAACTATTGAGTCTATTTGGAGGTATATGGGCCTTGGTGTTGCTAGAAAACCAGTAAGCACGTAAATCCTATTTGAGGACACTCGTTGGCAATCGTGTCCCAAACGGTCGCCAACAGAGTGTGACACACTTGGACATGCACATGACCAAAAATAAATATTGATATTAATTCATCATTTCAACATTCACTTAGTTTAATTACTTAATTATTATTTATCATCATTAAATTTGAAATGAGTACAACTTGATCACGAGCATCTATGTGTGACTACTTGGTATCCCAGTAGCATACTTGGGCCATGCGCTTGGTAATCCTAGTGGTATTCATGCACAAGGTCCAAGATGTGTATAGATGATTAAGGAATAGATGGTCATCACACTTAGGCTAGATTAGATTCTCTCTCCCTATCTCCTCCTAGTTTAACTCTATCTCCCCTTTCCTCCTAGCATAATTAAAGATTATTTTCCATTGTCTCTTGGAGCAACATTAGTTTAGGAACACATCATACACCTCACCCTAGACTAAACCATATGTGACAAAGTAAATACTAGTTTAGGTGGAAAGACAGTGAACTGCGATCAACAAATAACTATCTAGATACCACAACTAGCCTATCTACAGAGTTTGACCAGATCATGCATGAAACACTCGTATTCATATGGTTGAGTGTAGGGGTACCTCAACACTCATTAGTAGGGATTTTGTGTAGTTAAATTTGTAGTTTATCATGCTTTCATTGTGGTATTACTAGCAATCATAGGCATCACCTTACCCTAGCAAGGTGCAATAGGGTGGGATGTTACACTCTTTCAATACTCAACTCCCCAAGCCATTACACCCACTTCAACCTCTCCTACTTCCTCCATAGGGAAGGTTCCTTAACTTTTTTCTCCTTTATCCTATCATGTTTAGGCCAACACTTGTCATAGTGACATACCAAGCACAATTAGCATCCCAAACAATGCTCCTCTTCTCCTCTATGTCTTTCACCATGGAGACTCAATTTGCATGGCCATCACCCACCATCATAACCATTGCGCATCCATTCTCCATGCTAGTGGGCCCCAAAATAGGACCCCAGTGATCCAAGAATCACACACATCATTCATCCCCTTTGTGCCACAAGTATTTATGTAAACCCTCTTTTCATTATTTACCTAGCCTACAATAATGATTACCCAACCTATTCCCTCTCTGTCATAACCCATCATGAGGTCATAGGCCTCTCAACTTACACCACAACCATTTGTCAAAATGCCACAATCCACAAGGATGCCCCAAGGCTTGGATCAAGCCATCTAAATGATCCAAGACCTTACAGAAGAGTTACAAAATCTCAAAGCTTCGACAAACTAGATAATCAAGATCATGGATTTCTATTAGGATGATCATTTTAGTCTTGTTGTCCCAC
Source organism: Gnetum montanum (assembly GCA_015680685.1). Classification (NCBI taxonomy): domain Eukaryota; kingdom Viridiplantae; phylum Streptophyta; class Gnetopsida; order Gnetales; family Gnetaceae; genus Gnetum; species Gnetum montanum. The sequence continues at coordinate 113,904 of MNCI01005484.1, read as the reverse complement.
AAATAACTCTTCCCCTGAGCATCCTCATACTCTAGTTTATCATGTATAATGGTGAGGATGATCCCAACACTTACCTTGTTACTTTTCACTCTATGTGCCTGTTGTTACAAGCTTGGTCACTTCATAATGAGAATTTTCCTTATGTATCTTACTAGGAAGGAATTACATTGGTATTTCACATTGCTATGAGGATTTATATCCTTACTTGAAGACTTGATATCACAATTCGTGAACCATTTCAAGTACAACTTAAAACTTGAAGCCATCCTATACCAACTAATGAAGATCAAAGAAGGGTTCCTTGAATCGGTTCAAAAGTTCATCATATGATGGAATGATCTACTAAATAAAATTCATGAATCCATAGCTGAAATCCACCTCGTGGCCATCTTCAAGGAGTGGTTAAAGACTTTATCAAGTAAAAACTTTATACCTTAGATCCATGCTCACTTAGTCAAGCCTTCTCCTAGACTAGGAACATAGAGGATGCTACCGAGCTTAGCCATGACCCTGGCTACATGGTTTATGAGAACCAACACACTTGGAAGGATCAGGAGAAGGAAAAGATAAACCATGTGGTCATGGCCACTATGGCCAAAGACAACAAGATCACACAAGGGTCTAAAATGAATCAAACCAAGGACCCTACAACAAACAACCAACCATCAACATTCAGGGCCTCTACATCAACCTTATTGGATGCTAATGTACTTCTAGTTGTGTGATTAATTATATTTTTAATCATGTCATTTTATTTATGTTTTATTTACTCATGAAAAATTTAATGACAACCATTATTTTTATATATTTTTCATTGGTGATTTTTGGCTTGGGTAATAGGTTTCATTCTATACATGATAGTAAATATGTTAGGTTTGGTACACAAGAGATTATTGTCATTGTTTTTGTAATGTTTGTACATTTTTTGTGTATTTTATTTTCCTTTTATGCTTTTCACTTTCTTGGATGCCTACTACTTTACTTGTCCATTTTCTTAACATCCATTTGATTTTATTAAGCAACAATTTATTTTCCTACAATTTAAATTCTTTATCGTAGTTAGCATGGTGTTATAATAACCTTATCAAGTTTATGTATCATCTTGACTTATGTAAAGGTTTAAAAATCCATATACATTCCTTTACTTTGAAGGTATCTATTATCTTAGTGTGACCAACCAAGCAACTTGATTGCTTATACGACCCTATGCATGCTTCATTTTTCACACTTATCAACTTAACTTCATATGTACTAATAACATGACTAAGTGCGAATGCCTTATCCATGATCTTATCTTAACAATATGATGTAAGATCAGAAATCTTGTAGTCCATGGTGATTCTAGTATTTATGATTGCAAAGCTAAGCATTTATCCCTTATGTTCATCTAGTTTGTAAACTCATCACTAGAATCTTGCACACTAGTTCATGTTCCTTAGTTTAAAAACATGTTTGCTGATTCTCTAGCTAACTTTGATATTCTCTCTTAATCATATACTTTTGTAAAATATATATCATCTTAGGCATGGTATAATCGTATTACCATCGAGGATGAATTACCTATCTATATTAGTCAAATTTNTCCATATTAATTTGTTCTTTGTGTATTAAACAATAATGTATATATTTTCATCCAATTGATGAATTGGATATGCATTGGAGAAAGTCAATAAAACTTTTTTTAATTAATTGAGTGTGTGATATTTTTGGATTTGCAAATGCATTTTTGGTTCTAACCAAAAACATTTGTACTAAGCTCATGTGATGGAGCATAGATGAGCAAGAATTATCATTCATATATATCATAGGATTTTACTAAGTTATAAGCATCCTTAAATGTAGTAGGCCATTAATAGTCTAGTTTGATGATATGAGATATTAAAGATCAAGATTCCAAGTAACTTCCACAACAACTTAAGTGAACTTTCTTAAGGATAAATTTGGCATTGAAAGAATTAGAAAANCATGTACATATTATTTAATTTAAATCCATAATAACTAAAATTATTAAATATGTGGACATTCCCAAATGTTATTTTTAGCAAACAATTCTCCCCTCTAAATGGTAAGTCCATTTGATTTAACCATCACTAAATATCCATTAAACTTAGTTGGGACAAGCCTTCAACCTATCTTTATTTGTTCAAGCATAAGGAAAATGAGATTTTGATAGTAAGTGCCCCATACTACTTCAAATAAAATTAATTCTTTCTATGAAGAAACGGAAAAAGAAAAGAAAACACATAAATTTCATCTCTTCACTAATGTATCTCTTCACCAACTATACATGCACATATTCTCATCACCAAGATTTCTTATCACTAAGGGTTATTATGAACAAGTGGTAGTTTTAATATTACTTTAGTTAGAAGTATTTGATATTTTTGCCAAATCTTCTTGATCTTCAGCATCTTCAAAATCTATGAGGAAATTGAATTTCTTGATTTTTCCATTCAATACAGCTTGGGTTCAAAACTTGTAATTAATTCAAAAATAATATAGTTTCTTACAATAGAAATAAGGCTTCCTAAATTGTTTTGAACTTGATATTTTGCATGTAGATACCAAGGCATTTCACTTTCAAGAATATTTTCACTCTCTACCATTGAGGTAGAAATTACCTTTTGAAGATCAACACTTGTAATTTTAAGAGTGAAAGTGATATTTGCAAAGGGAGTTGACATACTATTCAATAACACTACTTAACATCATCATCACTAATTGCAACGTTGATTCCAGTGAATTGGGCATGAATAGAATTAAATTTATTTATGCGTATCACAATATTGTCACCTTTATCTATTCTTAAGTTGAATACATTTTGCTTTAAATATATTGCAATGAAAGGAATTTTTGAACTAAAAAAAAGGAATTTAAAGTATCCTATACCTCATTGGATGTAGCTTCTAGCTTGATTAAATGCAAATAATAATTAGAAACCCTAAAGCCTAATAAATGAGATTACCACTTCATCTTTATCTTTCCACTTAATTCTTTTATTTGTATTTTTTGATTCTTGGATTATGCCTAAAACATAACCCTATAAACCATCCCTAATTAAAATAAATCTTATTTTATTTACCATGTGTGGAAATCTTGGCCTTCAAACTTCTCAATCTTTACATATCCCAATTTTAAAAAATAAATGACACATTAAAAATATTTTAAAATAATTCTAATAATAAGAAAATTACTAATACCCAAATATTAGCTTTATGTAAGCAAAGATTGAAAGGACATCTCCATTTACAAGGGCATAAATCATGAGTTGTATTTTCTACTACAAATTTAAAGGTTGTAAATAAACATTAAATTAATCTTGTAGAACAATATAACAATTTATAATAACTAATAAATCTAAATGTAATGATTTAGTAAATTTGGTGTGAAGGACCAACATGATGCTTGAATGAAAAAATTCAATTATAATTAAAACTTTTTACTCTTTATAAATTCAAGTCAACATCACTTTGAAAATTACTTTACCAATGGATTTTTGCAATGATAATAATGTTAATTTATATATAGCCATATGTAAAATCATAAATTAAATCCATATAGAATCAATGCCTCAACTTAGCACCTAACAATGCACCAAATAATCTAGCTAAACGGGGTAGAATTCCGGTGATAAATCTTGCATAGGTTGTTGATATTGATAGTAGTGAACTAGGTATGAGGGAAATGGGAGGTAAAGATACATGTATGTAAATAATAAAAAATTAGAGATGTAAATAGGTTTAATTTTCCACTCCACTACCTCTTAATGTTTTTGGCTAAAACCAAAAATGAATTTGTATGAAGGAAATTTCACAAGCCTAATTAAACAAAAGAAGCTTTATTGATTTTTCTCCATCACACAAATAATTCATAAATTCAATATCAATTTATATATATTATTATTTACTACATATAGAATGAACTAATATGTATCCATATCCCTATATTTATGATCTCAAATAATTTTAGAGTAACACATAGGTCTACCTATGTATATATTATTTAATGTAAATTTTTAATAACTAAAAATCTTAAACATGTGGACATTTTCACAATGTTATTTTTAGTAAAAAATATCAACAAGTGCATCACAAATCATCTTGCCATTCTAGAAATGGAGCCTTAATCTCATTAATAATATTAATCCTCCATCATTAGGTAGTGACTAGTACATTTTAATTATCACATAGTGCTTTATCAAATTGGTAGAAGTTATCCCATTGTAATCAACCACTCTAAATTTATCTTTTATTTGATTTTTGATCATATCATCACTTGATTTTTTACTTCTTTCTAGATCATAACTAACAATTTTCCTTAATTCAAAAGTAAAGAGATAGTCAACTTTTATAATTACCCATTCATTTTCTTCTTTCTACTATAATCAATCCAATGGTCAAGTTAAATCAATACAGAAAACTCTCATCTTTTTATTTTGATCCATGGTCGTTCATTCACAACATAATTAAAACACCCATCTTTCTCATGCACATTGGGTATATGGTACTACCTTCTATACAACTACTAGCAAAAAGACTTTTCTTTACACCTATAAATTAAAAGACATGTTACTATTAAGTGGAAATTTTCATTTTTTTATACCACCTTATACAATTAGATATTTAACAAAGATAAAAACAAACTATGATGTATTAAACTAGATATTCTTAAAGAAAAATGTAAAAAACTCTCAAAAATCATCAAGAGTATCAAAAATTAATAAAATATTATTGATGAGCATTGAGCTACCCCTATGCCTAACCATACGAATCATAAAGCATTCATAGATGATCCATTCGAATTCTATGGAATTTATAGTTTTTGGTACACTAGTCTTCTAGGAAGTGAACCTTAACCTAAGGTCATTTGTTGTCTTCCCGATTACACTTGTGAAGCATAATGGTATGCTTAAGAGTAATTGAGGCATATCATTTTAATCATTTTATGTTTGATATTTTTGGGTGCTTGAAGAGAGAGAAAGATAGAGTAATTTAATAACTAATCTTAATTAACTAACTAATTGGTCTCTAACTAATCCTAACATAAGTATCTATTCTGACTTTCAATACACATCCTGAACCCACGTATCCATTGCTAGGTTACTGATGAGTCACAAAATAAGCGACCTAATATCGGACCCTTGATATTGCATACGCGATATCAGATGGGCCAAGTGATATCGGACATGCAGTGTCAAAACCTGTCTCATTGGCTATAAATAAAATATAGGGGCACTTGGTTTGGCATTAGTTTTCAATTCTTTAGCCGAACTCTTGTAGTTTTTTCCTTCCACAGTTAGAATTATTTCTGAATGCTTGTAGTAGGAGTCATAGAGTGAACAGATCTTTATTTGAGCATTGTGTACCTAAGCACACCTTGTGTTCAGAAATAAAGATGAACTTTGTGATAAACCTTGCAACATTCAGAATAGCTTAATTATTGCATTTCATGTTTTTTCCTATTATTTGATGCTTTTAATAGTTAATTAAAATTATTTCATAAAATTATTAATTATCAAAATGAAGTAGCACACTCAACATGACCACTTCCAGCATACATGGAACACTTGGTAACCAAATAACGACTAGCGTTTGGTAATCCTAGTAGTGTTACAATGGTTCAGGATGTGTCTAGAGAGTGGGAACGGATGCTGGTGTTAGGATTTGATTCACATTAGAGTTATAAAAACCCATTCGTTAATTAAATATTTTCATTGCACACACTTAGGAGACTAAGATAGAAAATATAAAAAACATAAAAATCATATACCTAAGGTTTACTCAACCATACAATTATGCCTTACAAGTAAGCTTGGGAAGATAACGATTGCATAACTCATCCTTGTTCTGTATAGGTGCATAAGCACTTAATCCTTGGAGTTTGACCAAATTGTGCATCAATGCTTGTATTTGTATGGTTGGGTGTAGGGGTACCTCTCCACTCATCAGTTACCAAGCATTATGCTACTAGGCACACCAAGCACTAATGCTACTAGGATTACCAAGCAAATATATGTTACGCTCGAAGTGGTTATACTTATGTATGCAATCTATCTAGCTTATCTCACTTAGCTATCTTAATGATCCTAATTACTGAAAAATATTGAATAATTAATTGAAAAAATTAAATGCATAAATGAAATATTTAATCTATCCCAAAATGCTACAAAGTTTATCAGAAAGCTTGTCTTTATTACTGCACATACTATTATGCTCAGGTACAACAATGCTCGAATAAAGATATATACACTTAATGAGTCCTACTATGAGTAGTTGGGAAAATATTCTAACTTTCAAATGGAAAAATTCCAAGAGCTCTACTACTACTATGACAAGACAAGCTATAAATGTGGTTGATTAGCTTGTATTTTAGGCAAAATAAAACCCTATTTTGATGGGGCCTCGTCGATGAGGCCAAGTTGATGCAGCTAACCATGACTCATCATACCCCCATGACTGAATGAAAATTTGTCCTCACGTTCTTTTACAAAATTAGGAAGGTATGGGATTATTGACTGACTCTTAAACAAAACAAAACAAGCTAACTTGACAAAAACTAAGTGCCTAAGAGTACAGATCAACCAACTACAAAAATTTATGGTGTTCATGACACAAAATCAAACATCATGACATGACTCTTCAAACTTGGACAACATGCCATCTAATGGTGTGAAGTTGGTGGTGAAGATTAGATAGTCCCAGGAGGTGGTGGCTCCTAAGTAAGGGACCTTCATTGGCTTCAGGCACGTATGGTGGCCGAGGTGGCTATGGCTATCCTATTGCAGTTGTAACTTTTGGTGGAAAAAGAAAGGCATCCAAAAATGCTTTCATTTTTTCTTCCTTGCTTCGAGGATCATTCATAGTCCACACAACATCTATAGTGTGGGCTAAAATGGGGATATCCCTTAGATAAGTCATCATTGGAAACATCTCCTTCACATTGATAAACTAGACAACAAATTTTTTGTGCTTAATATCAAATGCTCTAACTGAATCTTTTAGCTTTTGGTAATCATTCATTCTCTTGGCCAAGTTCTTAGAAATGGATCTTTGGTCTATGAATCATGTGCAAAGAACTTAAAGTTCAACATTTTCTATATTAAGGTTCTACTTCATGTATTTTTAGTGCTTAATCTTGACCTCATAAAGTAAGTATTAGTTGGCCACTTATTTTTCTAATTCTAACCATGGCCATCTACCAGTCAACATCATCAAATTTTCATAGCGAAGATTAGCCAACTACACCAAAAAGGAGGCAACATTCCCAAAAATTTCTAGAAATAGATGATGTTATAATAAGAACATCATTACCTCTCAAGCATAGAGATTCAATCTCACAAGAAACTACATTTGCATGGCAGAGAATATCAGCCCACCTCTCTTCATCTAAACAATTGTTTGAGCCATCTCATTAAGGTGATTCATTACTGGTCAATATGTAGATGGATCACCACCACTTGTTTGTGCATGTTTTTTCTGCTACACAGGAGCTACTCTTAGATTTTGCACAAGTGTTCAATGGCTGTGTGAGCCTCCAGCATTGTTTCTTGAGTGGGCGGTGGAGGTAGCAACTACTACTCCTCTTCTTTGATGATGGAAAGTATCTTGTCTTTTATCATTTCAGATCATGAAGCCAAAAGAATATGTCAAATTGTGGCCACTAACAGATGATTCCTAACCTTAATCATTCCTAACCTTGTACTAGTGTCTTGTCTTTAACATTAGCATAACAGATGATTCCTAACCTTTTTCAAAGTTTCTTGATGAGACATGGAAAGGGAAAGGTTTACCTTCCATGTTCATTCTCCTTGAAATGTTTCTTGATCTCTAAGTAAATTAGTTGTGGAAGATTTATAGGAAATCTCTCACTTAGAGTGCTGCATGCTTGGGTGGAAAAGATGGTCACCTTACTAGGCCTCACCATTGGATTGATGTGATAGGTTGCAATTTTGAAATAGATATTTTTCACCAGTGTGAGCACATCAACCTCTTTGTGGTCAACCCTATAACATCTTTGGATCCACTTCTTCCTAGCTTTAGGTCAACCTATGTTGACAACTCTACCTATTATGTTCCTGTGTCAAGCAACCCAAGCACCTGTGTGATTGCTTCAGCCAAATAGGACACTTGGGAGTCCTTGATCTTAACGATAGAGCTTAGCCTTTTGTTATTTTAAAAGAGGCATGTCTCTCCCATGTACCACTCCCCATTGGAAATGATAGTTTGACACATGTGAGAGGTTTGTATTTGTGTCTTAACCTCTACTAGGGCATGTTCCAAAAATGGCACAAAATTCAATTCTTGGAAAACTGAACATTGGATGTCATGAGGCCTAATGGTATCAATGTAGGCTTGTGTTAATGTGACTTTAAGCCTTGGTGCTGGTCCTGGTACCTCTCCACATTGAAATTGTTCTAAGGATACTTCTACTTCTAGAATCTATCAAACAAATTCCACTTCGGGCTCCTCTTGAAGAGGTCCCATTGCATGGGTTGCCACTAGTACTTCTTGGGCCTATTTCAGGGCCCTTACTATTCTTGGTCATTTTCCCCTTGGTTGGGACAATCCTACTAAAACACCACAAAATTTGAACTATGACATCTCAATTGGAAAAATTTGTCTAAGTGAGAACATTAGGCCACTTTCTACAAATTTTTTCAAAGTATTGAGACTACACCCTCCACTACCCCAAAGCATAGTCAACCTCTTGTGAAGAGCGTAGTTAGCATGAAGACCTAGTTTTTGCAAAATTTTCTAAGTATTTAGACTATGCTCTTCATTTCTCTAGAGCGTAGTCAACCTCATGTAGAGTGTAGTCAACACAAAGGTGAGTTTTGTAAATTTTTCTAAGTGTTAAGTCAGCCACTACAAAATTTTCTAAGTGTTGAGATTATGCTCTCCACTACCCCATAGCATAGTCAAGTGTAGTCAACATGAGGGCACAATTTTTGTAGATTTTTCTAAGTTCCAAGACTATGCTCTCCACCAACCTAGAGTGTAGTTAAGTATAGTCAATGGAAAGTTAGCTTCTACAAGTTTTGACAAGTGTTGGAACTATGCTCACCCCTAGTTAGGAGTGTAGTTAGCCTCCCATGGAAAGCATAGTCAACATATAGTCATTTTACAAACTTTTTCTAAGTGTGAAACTATGCTCTTTACTAGTCTAGAGCATAGGTAGCTAGAGTAGCCTCACGTGGCCTCGACAATGTAGCACCAACATTTAGCTTAGCTCCAACTCACCTCTAGAAAGCATAGTTAGCAAGATGCATCTTTTTTGCTTTTGTCCCAAAAATTGTAACTACGCTAGATCCTACACAAGATAGTGGAGAGCGTAGTCCCTAAGCGTAGTCTCCAAAGTTACATTTTTTAGGTACATTGTGATCCTCTTGGCACACACACATGTAGTTGTTAGTGTAGTTGTGGCATTTAGATCATTATGCTTTGATTGCAGTTCGCTATCTTTCCACTTGGACGAGTGGTAGCTTTGTCACATATGGTTTAGTCCAAGGTGAGGCATATGATTTTGTCTCTAATTCTATGCTTCTCTTGATGATGATAAAAAGATAAATTAATTAATCTAATGAGTGAGGAAAAAAAAAGATCTAAACTAGCTGATGTGCGATGAGTATCTACTCTTAATCATTTGTATATGTCTTGGACTTCATGAGATTACTTCTGGGATTACCAAGCATATGTCACTAGGTGTGCCAAATAATACGCTTCTAGATTATCAAGCATTTACACTTAAACACTCATGATTAAGGCATGCACATTTTGCTTAATAACAAGAATAGTGAATATAAATAAATGGAAACATTTTAACTAAATAAAGTAATAAATAATTAATAATTAAAAGTAATAATAATCTACGTGGATGCTGCAATGATGGGAGTAATCTCTATATTTATGGCTAGTCATGTAACATGTTCAAGTATGTCACACTTGAACAAAGATGTTGCATGATTACAAACATCACACTATAGGCATGCACTGGGAATAACAAAACTTTAAGAAAGACTATCAAAAATTGAAAACTAAAACTATCTTCTACTACTACTCTTCATGTCTCAACCAGGCATCCAAGTGTTGTATTTATAGGTCAACCCAGACAAGACGACATCAGATTTCCAACATCGTTTCTTGGCTTAGACATCAAGTATTCAATGTCAGGGCCTAACAAATGATGACTCATCATACCCCCATGACTGAATGAAAACTTGTCCTCGAATTAAACAAAATGAAGAAAAATTTCTTTACAACATATTGGGTAGGTATGGGATTATTGACTGACTTAAATAATGAACAAAAAATTGACTCTTTGCATGCCATAGTGATGTAACAAAAGAATGGAATATATTATTACAAAATAGAAACAAAAAATGGAAAGTTCATGTGGTGCCTAGAGATGGTGGCTCTTCCATGGGTTTCTTTCCTTAGTCTCTAGGCTGTTGGAATTTGTAGCAATTAAATAGAGCCTGCAGCTTCTCCTCCTCCATCCTTGGATCATGTACCATCCAGGCTACTGAAACAATGTGTGCTAGCACTGATATGTCCAAAGGACATGGACTATCATCATTCTTTCTTGAAGGCCCTAGCCTTGTCTCTTAATTCATGATAATTGGTTAATCTTCTAACTAGGTTCAAAGCTACATCCTTTTGTTCTTCATAGCTAGCCTTGACCACATCTAATTCTGAGTTTTCCACCTATAATTTCTACAAAGAATCCTTTCATTCTACAACCTCTTTCTCATATAATTCATAAGTGGTTGACACTTATTTTTCTAGCTTGTTTCAGGAACAACCTACTGTTAACATGGCAAGGTTGGCATATTTGAGGTTAGCCAATGCCATGTATTTTTTTCAGATCTTCTATTTACAAGTCCTTATTCTTGATTTTTGCTTGATGGACCAAGGCATAGCTATCCAATATGGGTTGTCACTTAGGATTCTATGTTAACAAGGAGCTAATGTGGGCTTTGGCCATCTAGATTTCTTTTTGATTAATCTGCTTGTACATGCCTACCTTGTTGTGAAAGTGCTCCTTCAATTTCTTGTGCTCTTTGAACTCATTTTGCCACATGCGAGTTTCAATTGTTGACTTCTAGTGAATAACATAGACCTCCTCCATTGAGAGGGTTCTATTCTCCTTAGCTAATCTATTAATATCTTGGTTGACCCTCACCAATTGTTCTCTTAACTAGTGGATACTTTCTTCTAGAATGTTCTTTTTCTTCTCCATTTTTTTCAACCTTGAGTTCTCTATAGCAAGCTACTTATTCTCTTATTGTATGGAGATCAATGTCTTTTTGTATGCATGGGATTGTGCATCAATAGTAGATGCATTTCAAACCATCTTCTCTTTCTCTTGCTCAGCAACTACTATCTCCTTAGTTAGCTTGGTGAGTTGCTTTATCCTAAATTGTTCAGGTTGGTCTAGCATAACAAAACATATGAGGCTTCATTGTTCAGCTCTCAGGGCAACCGACTCTTCTTGTAATCTTTTTATTTTTGCTTCTGCATACTCTACCCTAACTTCTGCCATGATCAACTTTCCTTTTATGGTGATGAGGTCTGATTTGGCTGTAATGACATCACTAGGGATGTCAAACAAGGTAGTCATTACTTAGCCTATCTGCAATAGTCAATCAAGCATATCCTCATACATCATAGGATTCTTTGAAGTTCTAGCCAACACTTGCACATCTATAGTTCCCATTAGATCTGTCAGGAGAAAAATAGACACATTAAATGATTCTTTGATATGATTTGTGATTACCTATATTGTGCTTGTTGCATCCTCATGTTTCAATACCACATTTGTGGCACCCTCATTAGTTTCAAGTATTACTTGGAAGGATGCGGCATTCCTAGATATTTTTCATGATGATTGGGATCCTTCTCCTCTTGACTGTAGCAAGATCTCCCCTTGTGTTGGGTTGGTTGACATTGTGGGCCATACAACATCATCCATGACTTAAAAGAGGTTGGACTCATCCCTGATTCCCCAGCTAACTACTTCAGTGATCTTCTACAAATAACTCATTGAGGGACTATAGTCTTTTAGTGGTGGCAATGAAGCTTGTATTTGTGGATGTTGCTCAGGCTCACATTATGTTTCTACTTATGTCTCTACCTCCTTCTCTGCTTCTTATTCTTCACCAAGAGCTTTTCTTGTCATTGCAGGTTTTAGAAGTTCAACGAAGGAGGCATTCTAAGCCTTCTTGGGGATATCATTTGTATATTTTACGATTCCAACATTCTTACACAACCATTTGATTAAGTAGGAGAATTGAATTGTTGATTTCCCTAACTTTTTTTATTCAAACCATTGTTGGATTTTAGTGAAATAAAACTGGGGAAGATTGATCATAAATTTACCCATTAAAATGGTACTTCCTTTAGCCACATAAGTTGAAATTCAAATAAGCCCTTTTGTGGGAAATAGGTGATAAGTCTTGATCTTGAAATAGGTTCTCTCTTTTAGAGTCATTTCATTATACATCTTATCTTCCTTGTCATATTCCCATTTCAGCTAGAATTCCTTGGTCTCGGGGTTAGATCTAGTTGACATATGGGCTACATTAGCCCCTTCATTTGGTAGATTGTAAGCTATAGTAATAACTTTGACTGAATATGAGACATTTACTCCACATATGTCAATGGTAGTGCCCTCATCTTTATTGTGCCAAAATTGATGGATTTCATCCAAGTACCATTTACCACTATCTGATAGAATGGGCCACAATGGGGATGCCTTAAGTTGCATCTAAACTGCTTCTAGAGAAAATTCCATGAATGGATGAAAATTAATTTCCATGATGATTGAGGCCAAAATGGACCTTTTTAAAGTGGTATTAAGGAAATCAAGGGGCAATGTAAGATGTTGGCCTTGCTTGGGAGCCTATGGTTCTACAACCTTTCCTTGGGCCGATTACCTAGTAGCAAGAGCCTCTTGGTGACTGCGGAAGGATTGGGATTCTACTCTACATGTTCTACATGTTCACCTTGCTAACCTTAGCCACCTCATGGACTCTTAGTGACTCTTTGCAATGGTTCATCTTAAGACCTCTTTTTGGGGCCATCTGTAATCAAGCAAAGATCAAGTGTTACTAAGGTTATATTTGGTATCATTAGTTTATACCTTACTTATAACCTTAGTTCATTAAGTTCATAATGCATATGATCACAAAGTTAGAAGAATTTTCAAGAAGAATCCCCAAAAAGTATCCATATTCTTTTACAACCCTTCACAATTGGTTCCTTTTTCCTTATATGTGGCTTACAATGATGGTTATGGGCCCATGGATTGGAAAGATTGGGTTTCTAGCATTAATGTGAATGATTTTCCATTATAACTTCTAGAGTTTCTAATATTCTTACCCTTATGATACCTTCTGAGCAATATTAAATTTCAGCAATTTGGAACAAGTTTCCCATGCAAGTACCCCCACAACTAACTTGAACACTATGGGTTCAAGTGGGTCCAAACAACATGGAAATCAAAGTGGTATAGAGCTAAATATCACAAGTGGAAGATGGGTGAACAAAGCTCTAAGTGATGAAAGACAATTTGAACAAATCCCCTAGTAGCAAATGATGAAAATGAATTCTAAGTACCGTAGGGATCATATATATATAGTTTTGTTAGACTCGATGTTGGGTACACGACGTTGCATTAGACTCGATGTCAGGTAATCAATGTTGAGGTCTAGAAAGTTTCACTGAATAGAGTAATTGAGCATGAAAATTTAAGCTTTGTGATTAGTTGGAAGGTTTGAAGTTAAGTCCATCATCCTGTGGTAAGTGGAAAATTAGTTGGAGGCACCAAAAGTGGGATAAGGTGGAGTTGTCAACATGAAAAGCTCTAGAATGAGCAAGAAAAAGGTGTTGAAATTGAGGTTTTTGTATAGATCAATTACATGCTAAGGGAAACAATAAGATGTAACCATTGAGTGCTTAGAAGGTGAAAAATGATGTGGTTGTGTCAAACAAGTACAAGTCACAAAAGTTACAAAAGTGGATCCTTCCCAAAGTAGGCTCTAGCATATGATGCCCTTGTGTAACCACACCTAAAAATGTCTATAGGTACTAAAGGTTGAATGCAACACATACTTGTGAAATAAAACACACATGATAAAACCATAAAATTGAGATAATAATTCTATGTTACATAAAACCACAAGTTATGAGCACTCGAACAACAAGATGAGATGGACTATAGAATGGTTGCAGAAAATGGAACATGAGGTCTTACCATGGCACAATAAAACCTTGTGTGTTATTAATGGTTAAATAATCATGAGTCATTCTTTCCAAGATTCAAACCAAGTCCACACCACATTGTAATGTTATCACAGCACTTCATCACATCAGCTAACAACCATAAAACTATCATAGCCACTAGGTGTAACATCACTTGGCATTTTTTCCAAGGAGGAGCTTTATTTATGACACACACATCTTTGTCTTTTTCACTTGTTTTTTTGATTGTGAGAAGCTGCCAACCTTTAGGCATGAGTTCATGTCTTTATAATGGGACTTGTAGAAGTTTATTAAGTGTTGTTTTAGGTTATTCTCACTTCCATTTTTCATTAGATATACAAGGATATGCTTACAACCTCAACAACATGATAAAACATACAGAAGTGGCCAAAGAGAATCCACAAACTCCATTGATGTCACACCCTTCACATTCTACCTTGGTTCTACACTCTTCTATCTAGACATAATGATTATAGATTTATTGTTAGGTTGGATGATGGAAAATATTATCATTATGACCATGGCAAGAACCTCTTATTAATGTAATGAGTGGATGAATGTCATGGTTTCAATGTTTGAATAATCAGTTCCTTATGACTTCAAAACATAGAGAAAACCTCACCTCAATGGGCAACATGATTGTTTCATTCACAAGTGAGACTACATAACAAAGAAANGTGGTGTGGTGGCTAGGTAGAAAAATTGTTGGTCACACACTTGATGATTAAATGTATGGTGGGTCAAGGTATGAGCTGTGTTAACATTATGGATGGCTAGCCCATGATTGCACCCTTGATCATGATATGGTATGCATGGATGTATTTATCTTTCCATGCTTGTAGATTTATTGGTTGGATTTAGGATTGGAGTACTAATGGATGGTGGCCCTTGTGTATAGTTAGAGGACGTTGGTTGAGACAAGGAAGGTGGTGCACTAGATTGGGCTTGTGTAGGCTTGGATGATACAGTAGGTCCATGCATGGTCTACTTTGGCTTATGACCTTTCCTCGAAAAGGGATGTTTCCTATGTGGTGGTTGAGACCCATTGGTGTTAGCATGTTTATGCATATTTGCAACACAAGTGACATTCATTTTTTGATATTGTGGTGCCAACCCTACCTGTGTTGCTAGTAGTTGCATACAATGAGGTGGAGTGTGAGAATGTCAAGGGTAGGATGAATGGTAAGAGGTGAAAGGTGGTGATCCCTCATGGGATGTCATGGATTGATGGTACTCGAGAGAGTGGTAGTGGCAATTGGAAGTAGAGGATGTAGAACTTGTTGGAGAAACAAGATGTTGAACATAATATCCTTGCATTTTCAGTGGATATGGCTAATTTGGTGGTGGCCTTTCCCATGACTATAGTTGTTACCACTACGGTTGATGATCATGTTGAGGCTGGTAATGGATCCTCCTAGGATGGTACAATTGGTTGTGGGACTATCTATAATTACCTTGTGGGAGAGGAAATCTCCTAGGCATGTGCTTCTATACAAACTTTGGATTTAAGGCACCTATCCAACACTCTTGTAGATGTATCAAGATTGGGAAATGGCCCTTAGAATGGTCATATATGCAAATATTACATCCATTATCTTTGTTTGTGGTTAAGTCTATAGCCTCACTTTCTTTAGCCACCTTTCTCATTTATTGAAAAGTGTTCCTAGCTATTTCTTGGTTCTATATCCTTTGTTTAGTATGATTACCTATCTTATTTAGCATTATCCTCTCCTTGACTATATCAATGAGAGGTGAAACATTTTCACATATTCATTTGGACATCCTATTAAACTTTGCTTCTAGTTCATCAATAGATATCTATATTAGCAAGGTTTGTTGTAGAATCACCATATTGAAAGTGGTTTCATTCACCTTACCATAGATCTAGACCTCCTTCTATTAAAGATTTGGATCCCATTGATATTTCTCGACATTCTCCCATTTGCATATCTCTCCATCTTATTTTGACACATGCTCAATTAGCTCTTGGAATTGATGGGCTTGGATCAAGTATAATTACCCTGGGGCACACATCCCAAGGGTCTCCTTTGTTTCATTACGAAGCCCATCTATGATGTGGTAAATTTTCCTTTCCTTAGAGAAACCATGGATCAAGCATCTATTCAGTAAGGCATAATATCTCTATCTAAGGCCATCTCCAAGGGTTCATGATGTTCTTGCTTCCCCTCTTAGATCTGTCTCCTCAAACTAGACACTCTTGCATAGGTTTGGTATTTCTCATTCAAAAGTTATAGCATTGTAGACCATCATTAGATTGAATTTGGTCTCAAAGATTGATACCACACTTTGGCTCTATCAATTAGTATCCTAGGAAAGAGCTTAAGCTTTTTCCATCCACTTTCAATGTTCTAAAAAGCAGAGGCATCATGGAAGACTTGTAAATGATGTTACAAATCTAAATCATAGCCTCCTGCAAATTTAGGAATATTATTCATGTCAAGCTTAGGTAGATGACTATTTTTGCAATGCCTGGGAGATATCTTTACTACCTTTGTGATCTACATTAGGCTCTTAGTGGCTAGCAAGGGTTCATCATCATCAAATAGGTTGTGAGGGAAATTTCTATCTCTATTGATTTTATCATGATGATGCTATCTATGTTCATAATGATATCTTTGATTTTTCCCATGGGTTAGATTATGGTTTTTAGTTCGACCCTTTAGTGAAGCTCTATCTCTATACCTACATTCATATTCATTAGAACTAGATGTTGAAGGGACAAAGGAAGATGAGGAACTAGAAGAATTTCCATGCCTTCTATGGTGTTCTTTGGGATCTTTTGATTTATTTTTTTTGGGTTTTGAGAGGTCTTAGGCCTTGAGGCCTCCCCTAGTTCAGGACCTATGTCATCTCCTCTAGGATTCTCTACCTTAGCTAAAGGTAGTCTTTGAGTATCATCAAGGTGATCATGATGATAAGAAACCCTTTCATAAGGTTGGTTACTCCAATTTTCTTCATTGCATATCTCATTATTTCTCCAATGAATGTGTTTTCTATATAGTGCATGGTCACTTCCTTATGGGAGAGACGTTATTGTTGGTTTATAGTGTGTGTGATTTAATATTTTTTAAAAGATATATCATTAATACTTTTATAGCTATCATGTATAATATAACTAATCTAGATAACTAGCATCATCCCCAGCAATGGTGCCAATGATGAGTGATAAGGTACCCCTACAATCACCCATACAAATTAGAAGCATTCATGCACAATTTGGTTGAATTCCATAGATGGGACTAGTTGTGGCATCTAGATTGTTATGCTTTGATCGTAGTTTGCTATCTTCCCACTTGGACTAGTGGTAGCTTTGTCATGTATGGTTTATCTCAAGGTGAGGCATATTATGTTATCTCTAATTCTACAGTACTCCTGATGATGATAAAAAGGTAAATTAATTAAGCTAATGAGTGAGGGAAAACAAGATCTAAGCTAGCCTATGTGGGATGAGTTTAATCATCTGTATATGTCTTGGACTTCTTGGGACTACTTTTGGGATTGCCAAGCATATGTCACTAGGTGTGCCAAACTTTATAATTTTAGATTACCAAGTATCTAAACTTAAATGCTCGTGATTAAGGTGTATGCATTTCGCTTAATAACAAGAATAGTAAATAGCGATAAATGAAAACATTTTAACTAAAGAAAGCAATAAATAATTAAGAATTAAAAGTATTAATAATCTAAGTGGATGCTGTAATGATGGGAGTAATCTCGATCTTTATTACCAGTCATGTGACATGTCCAAGTCTGTCATACTCAAACAAAGGTGATGCACAATTACAAACATCACACTGTGGGCATGCACTGGAAATAACAAAACTTTAAGAAATACTACCAAAAATTGAAACCTAAAACTATCCTCTATTGCTACTCCTCACGTCTTAACCAGGTACCCCAAGTGTTTTATTTATAGTCCAACCCAAGCAAGACAACATCTAATATCTAACATCAAGGCTTGAAAAATGATGACTCATAACACAAATTTGCAAACAAGAGAATTGACAAACTTGAGTGCTTGGGAGAGAACCAGAAGCATCTTGGCAAAGTTGCACACCATTGTAGCTCACCACAGGACACTGCAAGCCATTGCACACCATGGTTGCCAACCCAATAGGCATAGACACCATGGCAGAACATCAATCTTTGGGGCCAAACACCCTTGAGGCTATGACTACACTATCCACTATGCTTGTTATACACTACGTACCTTCTCACCCCTTTTAGAGTTAACTATGCTCAACCCCATTTGAGGTGGTGTTCTATTTCTCTCTCCCTTCCTTTGCATTTTTAGCATTTTTCTTGCATTGTTTCAGCATTTTAGTTGCATTTCTTGATATTTTAGCACATAGCCTTGCTAGGGAAATGGTCCCCACACATTGGCACCGTCATTTCTTGCCAAAAACCTAACTATGCTTGACCCAGTTGACACGACTAACACTGTGTGAACACTTAACATCATTTTGCATTAGCATTGTAGCTAACTACACTACACCCAGTTGCATTTGGTAAGTCACTATTCAATTCACAAGACCATTTAGGGCACCTCATCTCTATCTCTAGTAGGCCATCATGCAGACTTGAAATTAGGTTGTATGCTTGTGGATCCCTCAATGTTCTAGCCATTGATGTTTTCAATCATTACAATTTTTGGCACTAGAAGGAGGGTTGAACTTCTTTTTTAGACTTCATTGTGGTTTTTTTTATTCTCTCTATATCATAGTCATCTATCAACTAGTTGGTGTATATTGGACCCTATAGTCAATCCCCCTAGGACCTCGCTTAGCAATCCAAATCGTAGTTCACTCCATTGTTTTCCTAAGTCTCTATTCTCTTAACATAGAGAGTGTAGTCCATGAAGAGTCTAGTCCATGGAGAGTTTAGTTAGCTCTTAGCATAGAAAGCATAGTCCATGAAGAGTGTAGTCAGCATAGTCAGTGGTGTTGGCTAAAATAGGGTTAGTTTCAGTGTCATCCATAACACTCTGCAACCAGCACTCCATAGCTCTCTCTTTCATGACTCGATCTATGATCATGAAGATAAATTAGCCTTCGACATCAATGTCAAACACACTTAACACCTTTACCACAAACAATACAACTTCATATGTGCAAATATTTTGCTTATAGATCACCTTATCCACAAGGATAGACGAGAGTATATCCCTTACTCATTCAACATCATCTTGCTCATAGAGTCCCACCATTAGTTGTTATCCTAGCTCATCTGAGCAGGTGAGTGCAATGTGGGAACTAGCTATGAGAAACCCTACAAGAGGAAGAAGATGAGTTTGAAGCTTGTTTCAAATGTGAGAGCTTCTTCCACATTTTCTTCCCACAACCACTCCCTAGTCCTACCCCTCCTTAGTTCTTTTCATCCATCCCCCTTGAGATAGTTATAACACCGACATCACCTTCCCACTCCGCCAGTCTTAGGTTGATGCCTATAGTGGTAATGCATCAAATGTAATACACATCATATGAGAAAATATCTTCATTTAACTTGTCCTTCATGACATCATCTCAACCTACCTAGCCATCTTTGCCAATAGCAATCACATCAGCCTAGCCCTACATTCACACAATACATGCCTCCAGTCCCAAATGACTCAGGCACCCTACATCTTTCCTATTTCATTGATGCCCTCAACGTCATTCCAACCCACACATGTGTGGCTTGCCCCAATCACTATGCCCATAGCACAACCAATGCATTAACCACATCATGTGACTTTACACCTAGCAACCCGACCCTAGGCCATACAACCAACATAGTAGATAGTATAGCCAACACAATTAGCTAGTGCATCTCAAAACTTGAATTAGGCATTATAGTTGATTTAAAGTTTGATGGAGGAGGTGAGGCAACTCAAAGCCACTTCCTCCAAAAGTGTCAAGGTGGTGAACTTTTACTAAGACAACCCTATAAGTCTTATGGTCCCACGCCTAACTTTTCCAAGTCAGGTGCCACTACCTCAACTCACCAAGTACAATAGTGAAAGAAACCCCAACACACATCTAGTGATGTTCAAGTATGAGTGCCTACTACTAAAATCATGGCCACATGTCATCATACATTTTTTTGCCATGTCACTCACTGGCAACATGCTAGACTAGTAGTGCTTACTACCCAAAGGTTCTATTTGCTCTCTGGAAGACCTCTTAAGCTAGTTTGTGATACACTTCAAGTAAAACTTGAAGCCAAAAGCAACCTTGGACTAGCTAATGTAGGTCAAGTAGGACCACCTAGAGCTTGTACAAAAATTCATCCAACATTAGAGTATCTCATTGAACAAAATTTAAGAGCCAATAGCTAAGATGCAACTCTTGGTCATCTTTAAGTACGCAGTTAATGACTTCATCAAGTCAAAATTGTACTACTTGGGCCCTCAATCCTTAAGCCAAGCCTTTTTCCAAACTAAGAACATAGAAGATGTATTACAAGCTAGCAAAGACCCAACATATGTGGCCTACAAAAACTATCATGCAAGAAAGTAGAATGCAATAGTGGCAATGGTAGCCACATAGGCTAAAGTAACCAACTGGGGGCCAACAACTAGGTACCCTAAACCCTTATCCCATGAAGTCATCAACTCTGGTGTCCAAGCAACCAATTGGCCCACATTTGTAGCTGCCATGACACAAGTTAGTCTAAGGCCCAACTTTGAGTGCAAGGATTGCTCAAAGTATACCCCATTACCAATGAAACCCTCAGAGCTACTAGATCAACTATTGAAAACCTCGCACATCCAACATAAGCAAATGTCTACGGATGCCCACAAAAGGCATGATAGGTACTATGAGATACTAACAAATCCCACCTTAGTAGCTCTAAATGAGCCCTTGGTCCCATAGCACTTTAGGTTGGACCAATTCTTTCACTACCACCAATTGTCCAGTCATAGCATAAACTTCTATCAAGCTTTGTAGGATGATAGATAGGGGTGAACTAGTGCTTGACATGGTAGACCCTCTAAATGTAAATGATACTAGCTATGTCATAAACACCATCAGCATGGGTGGTAAGTTATAACTTGAAACACCACCAAATTCGAGCGATAGCACCTCAACAACAAATTTGTCTAGGTGTCAACATGAGGTAATTTTTTTCCAAGTGTTTGACCCATGCTTCCACTACTAGGACTATGCTCTAGAGTGTGGTTAGCATAACATGTAGCATAAATCCATATTTGCAAAATTTTCTAAGTGCTAACAACAGCTGCAAAATGTTTTCTAAGTGTTGTGCTACACTCCCATTCTCCCTACTATGCTCTAGAGTGTAGTTAGTGTAGCATACACATCAATGGCCAGTTTTCCTAAGTGTTAAGCTAGGAGCTATCAAGCTAGCCTAGCATGGAGGAAACATTTTGGAAAATTTTCTAACTCCTAGAGCTACCCCTCTTGCTATGCTCTAGAGTGTAGCCAACATAGCCTAGATGAGAATTACAAGTTTTGCCAATTTTTTCTAAGTATCAGTGCTACACTATCACTTTTCTTACTATGCTCTAGAGCATAGCCAACACTAGACTTAAATTTTTGCAAAATTTGCCTAAATTTTAGGCTACACTCCAAAGTGTAGCTAGCATAACCATGAAAGATAGCCTCCAAAAGCTTCTAGAGCTCAGCATAGGCCTTCCTCTTAGCTCCAAAACTCCTTTAGCAAATAGGATCAACAATTTTCATTTCTTTTTACACACCTCACTTGTCCCCAAATGGTACTTATGCTTGACCCCACTTGATAAAAGGGAAAGCATAGTCCTAAAGCATAGCCTCCATATTGCATTGTTTTACACTATTTTCAAGTACATTGTAGTTTTTTCAACTTTGGCACATGCAGTCTTGACAACATAGTAATAGTCTGGCATTCTTTTGGAGTCCATTGGAGCACACTAGAGCATAGCACTAGTTGCTTCAGTGGGAGTGTATCTAGGGTCAGTGTAGTCCCAACTACCCCTCTACCACGTGGTGCCCGATCTACACTTTACATTAACCCTATGCCTATAAATATCCCTACGCCTCACATTTTTGGGGTTGGTAATTTCATTCAGCAGTCAGCATTCTCAAGTATTTGGTTGGAAAAATCCAAACTTTGAGTAGTTATCACCTTGGCAACACTGCAACATCACAACACTGTAGTAGCCACAACCCATAGGACACCACAAAAACCAACCCAACAGCACATAGACTTTATGACGGGCATTAATTTTCATAGCTCAAACACCCCAGAGATTATGACTATGCTACCTAGTATGCCTATCTATACACCATGTACCTCCTCAGCTCCTCTTTGCAATTGCTATGCTCCCCCCATTTGGGATGTTGTTATTCTTTCCCTCTCAAATTCCCTTACATTTTCAAGCATTTTCTTTGGCATTTAGGATTGCACTCATATTTTTTTTTGTTACTTTGCATGTATTTGCATGTTTGCATTATTATTTTTTCACTGGGAAACACTACTATGCTCAAGCTTAGTCAGCTCTAGTACCACCAAAGACACCATGCAAAGCCCTAGCACTGATTTGTCAAAACACTCCATAAGTCCTAGTTCAATCGATAAGACCATCCTAAACTCTTCACCTTTGTTTTTCCCCTCTAGTGACGATCCTTCAGATAGTACCAAGGCTAGGGATGTATCACAACCATGAACCCCTTGACGTGACCATTCCAGCCATCAACGTTTTCGATTGCTACAATTTTCTAGCACTAGAAGGAGGGCTATGTCATTTCTTTCTACATTTAGTGATAGTCTCGTGTTCTCTCTGCACCTCCATTACTAGTTTTAGGCTAGCATAGACTTGACACCCCTATGGACCTTCCATGGTAGTAGCTAGATTCTAGGCTAGCATAGACTTGACACCCCTATGGACCTTCCATGGTAGTAGCAAGATTCTAGGCTAGCATAGGAGATATCTACAAGTTAGTTGATGTAGATTGGACCTAGCTATCGATTCCCCTAGAACCTTGTTGGATAAAAGGCAAAGCATATCTTTGGCACTTAGTTGAAACTTTGTGTGCTCATGGGAGTGTAGCTAGCTCTCAATGTGAGAGCATATCAGGCTTTAGTGTAGCAAGAGTAGCACACCATAGTTAGTTTTTTATAGTAACATTTTTATACTTGGCCATTTTTTAGCATTTTTCAACATCTTCTTACTTAGCCATTTTTTAGCATCTACAATTTTTGCATTTTTCTGCATAACATCATGAACCCTAAGTAGTCCTTGACTTCCACCCTAAGCATAGTCATAATTTGACTTTTTCAATGGGAGATCACAATTGATCTTCTTGGGGCCAAGGCATTTGCCTTGGTAGAGAGGCAGTCACTCAGAATACGCAACCAACCTCTTGAGTACATGGTACTTGACGATGAAAAATACAACTTCCTTTGTGCAAAACTCTAGATGGTTCTATCCCTAGGCCTCTACAAAATGGATGCCAAATGGGGTTACAAAATCATACAAGAATGGGAGGGAGTACTTCTCCTCACCTAACAATTTCATTCCACTCACCGAAACCTCTCAGTGGCTACTTGACCAACTTATTCAACTGAGTGGGTCAAATGAGTATGATGTAGCAACCAACTATGAGGATCCCCTATTGGATGGATAGGATGAGTTCAAAGCTCATTCAAATAATTAGAACCCCTTTTATGCCTCTTTCCAATAGGCTACCTACAATTTCATCTCTCCATAGTCCTAGCCATCTACCTTCTGTCAAGCGATTACATCCCCTTTGTCACCTCCAAGGTTAGCCCTTGTGGTGGAAAGTCATCAAGTGCATGCTCATTGGGATGAAGGATCTTCTATCATCCCTTCCTTTATGCATCACACCCATTAGTGTGCAAGACCATCTTCCATCCTCTCCTTTGTGACATTGGAATAGTCTATGCAATCCTTCTTGCTAGCATTTGTCATGCCCATGCAACCTTACATACACACTATGCAGATGTCCTAGCTACCATTGACTTAAGCATCATACATTATGCCTATCTCATTGGCACTACCTAAAATGGAAAAAGACACAACTACATGGTGGACCTTAGCCTCTATGCCCATGACATAGCATGCACAACCATACATGAAAAAACATATGCAATAGGCATCTCATGTGATCACACAACCCATAGTGGGGTCATGGATCACTCAAGTAGCATAGCAAGTAGCACAACTAACCCAATTAGTCCTAAAATCCCATCACTAACCCTACCTCCTAAAGTCCAACTTCCCTAGTTCACTAAATACAACACTAAAGGAGACCATAATGTCCATCTAGCAACCTTTCATTCTGAATGCCTTCTATTACAAGCATGGTCACATGTAATCATTCATGTGTTCACCATGTCC
This sequence comes from Gnetum montanum, assembly GCA_015680685.1. NCBI lineage: Eukaryota > Viridiplantae > Streptophyta > Gnetopsida > Gnetales > Gnetaceae > Gnetum > Gnetum montanum. Next base: position 89,283 of record MNCI01005484.1, on the reverse strand, counting down.
CTAACTAGCAAAGTGCTAGATTGGTACCATGAACTCCCTAGGGCCTTCATATTCTCTTTGGAGAAATTTCTTAGTCAATTCATTTCTCACTTCAAGTACAACTTGAAGCCTAAGGTGACCTTGGATCAACTAATGCAAATCAAGCAAGGTCACTTAGAGCTAATGCAAAAATTCATCCAGTGTTGAAGCATCACATTCAATGAAATTTGTAAGCCCATCATGGAAACCCACCTACTAGCCATTTTCAAAGGTGTACTGAACAACTTCATCAAGTTAAAGTTGTACTACCTTGCCTTGCACTCCTTGAGCCAAGTGTTTGCTCAAATGAAGAGCATTCAGGATGTGGTAGAGGGCAATAAGGACCTAGCCTACATGGCCTACAAAAATTCCCATGAAAAGAAAGACAAGGAAAAGTGCAAGGCAACCACAACTATTGCAATGGTGGCCAATGAGGCCAAGCCAAACAATTCCAAACCAACAACCAAGGTACTTAAGTCCCTGACCAATAGCAAGGCATCTAGCTCTAGCACTATAATGACCAATCAATGTGTACCATCGATGGCCACAGGGCAAGCTACCCCAAGGCCAAACTTTGAGTGCAAGAACCACCATTGCCCATCAAGCCATCAAAGCTCTTGGATCAGTTCCTTAATTCTGGGTGCATCTAGTATAAGAAAATATCTAAAGATGATCACAAGCATCATGATTGCTACTACAAGCTCCTTAGAAACCCATCAGTAGTTGCACCAAATGAGCTTCCAATCCCTAAGCATTTTAGGTTAGACTAATTCTACCATTACCATCAACTACCTAACCATGACATAGATTTTTGCATGGCCTTATGAGATGACATATAACATATGATTAACTAAGGTGAACTAATCCTTAATGCAACCAACCCAGTTCCCTCGAAAAATTAATCAATGAAGGTCTATAAGGACCCTCTTAATGCAAGTGATGTAGGCTATGTTATCAATGCCATTAGCATTAAGAATGACTTAGAACAAGCATAAGATCCATTCATGGTTCATGTGTCCTCTGGTAACATTGGGGCCTCCTTAGCATCAACCAGTTTAAGATCACCTTTTGTCATCATAGCATTACCTAGAGTGCCCATGAAATACATTGTGGTTAGGGCCCTGCAGCATGTTGCAGTGATAGCAACCTAGACATCCTTCATTATTAGGATGTCTCAATGTGCGAACTCCTTGCCTACTTAGAGTCTAGTGGTGGGGACTATATCAAGCCTTACTTGTCCAAAGCCTCATCCCACATACAACAATAGGTAGTCTAGGTGGCAGCTTGGGAGGCCTAATGAGCACCTTATTGACAAAATGATTAGGGAATGCATGGAGCTAGGTCCACCTAAGCTTGTCCCCTTGTCTTCCATCCCTATGGCCACATCGATCAAGATAGCCACTGTAAGTAATCAACAACCAAGCACTAAGTCTCAAAAGCAAGAAAAATAAGCAAAGCCTAAAACTCCTCCCCAAGAGATCTATCTCTTAGACCACATGGAGGAGATGAAGGCCAAAAAAGCAACAAAGAGTAGTAAGGATTTCTTAGACACATTGGCACAAGTCAAACAGGCTCTGAAACAAAAATACACAACCTTGAGCCTGTATGACTTGGTCATGACCTACTTTACTCACCGTAAAGCACTAGTTCACATGTTAACCTCTATTTCTATTAAGACGTACATCCTAATAGATGAACCGGCCATCCATGCTATGATGCTTCCTCCTACACCATAAGAATTGGGCTCAATGCCCCTACTATTTCCTAACAAGGTGATCAAGGTTGATCCTGAAAATGATCAGGTCACCACCATGCCAACATTCATAACAATTCATGTAGGGAAATGCAAGATTCACAAGATGCATGTTAATGATGGGGTGGCAACTAATGTCATCCCATTTCTAGTTGTCAACAAGCATGATCTCGCCAACCAAAATAAACCCAGAAAGACAACATGTCTAAAGTCCTTTAATGGGCCATGTGTTGTTGTAAGGGAAAAAATCATCATAGATTTCATGGTAGGGGATCCGTTCCCCACAACAATTGAATTCATTATCATTGAGGAGATGCTTGGGTTCAATCTGATCCTAGGAAGGCCATGACTAGCCCAATTGTAGGTAGTCTCCTCATCCATCCACCAAGAGATCCACCTTCTATATGAAGGTGGAGAAGTCATCATACATGGTAATAATGCAACCCCTTCGACCATCAACAACATCATCCATGAAGGATGAGGATCAACCTTGTCCGATAGACCCACTAGAGAAACTAAAAGAAATTGATGACCTCCTTAACGAAGCTCTCTGGGTGGAGTTGCCCTTCAACATCATGGACGAAGGTCTAGGTGAATATCACCTCATGCTACCTAGACCCTATGCACTTCTTAACCCACATCAAGTTAGGAAGCAATTACAAGACTAGGTTTCCCCTTAGTCTAACAGGTACTAGGTGCCTACTTGCCCCTAATCTTCACATGCCCTATTTACCTTTTGCTTGTGTAGTTACATTTCACATGGTTCCTTATGTTTTACATCATTTTTTTATTACACATGCAATATTTTTATTTATGAATTTTCATTTAGTTTTCTTATACATTAAAAAACACTAAAATACATAACAATCATAAAATTTAAAATTTCAAAAAATATATATGGGCTACCATGGCCTAAAACTGGCTACCATCCTTGCATTGTCATGGTGTAGAAAGGCCTTAAACTAGCATACGACCCACTATAGCCTAAAACTAACAACCCCTTTTCTTTTGTCACAATTTTCTAGAGTGTCCCAAAACTATTGCTATGCTCTAGAGAGTGGTCAATGTAACATGCAACATAGAGCCAGGTTTGCAAAATTTTCTAAGTACTGACAATAGCTGCAAAACTTTTTCTAAGTGTTATCCTATGCTTCCATTCTCCCTGTTGCACTGTAGAGCATAGTCAATGTAGCATGCAATTAAGTGAATAGTTTGCTTAAGTGTCAAGCCAAGAGTTATCAAGCTAGCTCAACATGGAAGAAACATTTTGGTAGATTTTCTAACTCTTGAAGCTACCCCTCCTGCTATGTTCTAGATCATAGCCAACGTAGCCTAGATGAGGACTACAAGTTTTTCCAATTTCTAAGTATCAATGCTATGCTTTGAATTTTCCTACTACACTCTAGAGCATATCTAACACTATACTTTAATTTTTGTAAAATTTACCTTATTGTTGGGCTACGCTCCAGAGTGTAGCTAGCATAGCCATGAAATACATCCTCCAAAAACTTCTAGAGCTTAGGACAGGCTTTCATCTTAGCTCCATCACTTCTCGAACAAGTAGGATTAGCAATTTTCATTTCTCTTTGCACATCCCACTTGTCACCAAATTTTACCTATGCTTGACCCCACTCAAAAGAGGCGAGTGCATAGTCTCATAGTGTAGCCTCTATATTGCACTATTTTGCACTATTTATAGGTACATTGTAGTCTTTTTAGCTTTGGCACATGCAATATTTGTAGTGTATTCATAGTCTAGTAGCCTCTTGGGATCCATTGAAGCATACTAGAGCATAGCACTAATTGCTTTAATGGGAGCATAGCTGGGATCAATGTAGTCCCAACTACCCCTTTGTCATGTGGTGCCTGATCTACACTTTATGTCAACCCTAGTGTTATAAATATCCCTACATCTCACATTTAAGGGGTTGGAAATTTCATTTAGTGTTTGTAATTCTAAAGCATTTAGTTGGAAAAATAAAAAATTCAATCACTCAACACCTTAGCAACATTGCAACACTGCAACATCGCAACACCATAGCACACTACAACCTATAAGACACTATGATAGCCAACCCAGTGGGCACAGAAATTTTGATGAATGTCAATTTTCATAAACTGGACATTCTAGAGACTATGACTACGCTACCTACTATGCCTATCTATACACTACATACCTTCTCACCTTCTCTTTGCAGTTGCTACACTCCCCCCCTTTGGGGTGATGCTCTTCTTCCTCTCTTAAATTGCTTTATAGTTTTAAGCATTTTCTTCAGCATTTAGCATTGCACTTGCATTTTTTTGCTACTTTGCACATATTTGCATGTTTGCATTATATTTTTGCACTGGGAAACCCTACTATGATTAGGCTTAGTTGGCCCTGATACCACCAAAGACACCGTGCAACCCTCTAGCACCCATTCGTCAAAACACTCCATAAGTTCTGGTTCAATCGACAAGACCATCCCATGCGCTCTACCTTCATTTTTTCCTCTAATGATGATCCTTTGGATGGGGGAAGGGTTAGGGCTATACCATGACCTTGGACCCCTTGAGATGACTATTCCAACTACTAACATTTTAAGTTGCTACAAAACTAGTGTAGTAGCCTTTTGTGGTTCAAGTGCCTTCTAGTAGTGCAAGGTTTCCCTCAGCCTCCATGAGTTTGAGGCCCCTCTTCATCATCAAAGCGTGACCTCAAGCACCCACAACATCCTTCGTGGTTAAGGTCCCATAGCATATCACAACAATAATTTCTTAGTCACCATTTGTCATTAGGATGCCACAACATGCTCGCCCCTCACCTACCCAAAGCTCGATAATGGGCAATGCATTGGCCCCTTCTCATCCAAGGGTTGACCCCACTAGCAACATGGGTAGATCCACTAGATGGCAATGGAAAAGGCCCAACAAAATGTCTAGGCAATAATGAGACCAAAGAAAGCTTGGTTCACCCAAGCCAGTCCCTATCTCTATAGTCCCTATGGCCAAAGCAACTGAAAAGGCCACAACTAACAAACTACAACCAAGTACTAAGGCCCCCAAGTAGGTGAAGCAAGCAAAGCCCAAGTCCCCTTTGTAAGAGATTCGTCTCTTAGGTCCTATGAAGGAGGTCAAGGCTAACAAAATAGCTGATGGAAAATACTTTGTGAATGCATTAGCCCAAGTTAAACAATCATTCAAGAAAAAAAATACAACATTGAGCCTATATGACCTAATCATGGCCTCATTTACCCACTACGAAGTGCTAGTGCAAATGCTGACCTCCATTCCTATCATAGAGGACATCCTAGAAAATGGGAATAACATACACATTATGATGTTGCCTCTTGTGTCATAGGAATCAAGCTCCACACCCCTTGCATTTTGTGATGAGGTAATTAAGGTTGACCCCAAGAAAGGGAAGGTCATAATAGCCCCCATGTTCATCACCATATGTATCAGGAAATGCAAGATTTGGAGGATGCATGTCAATGTTGGTGCAACAAAAAATGTAATACCATACATCTTCATCAACAACCTAGGCATCATAGACCAAATCAAGCCAACAAAAATCACATGAAATCCTTCAATGGATCATGCATCACTATTAAGGGCATAGTAACCATAGCCTTCATGGTAGGGGAGTAATTTCCCATCACCGCCAAATTCATCGTGATAGAGAAGATGCCAAGATTTAACCTAATATTAGGTAGGCCTTGGCTGGCCTAGCTACGGGCTATCTCCTCCCCAATCCACCAAGAAATCTACCTTCCATATGAAGGTGGTGAAGTTATCATCCATGATGATAATGCTGCCCTTCAAACTATCAACAATATAAACATGGATCAATGGTCAAATGTTGATTTTCTTGATGATACACCTTTGGCAGAAACGAAACACGAGGTTAACATACCTAAAGAGGCAATAGAAACCACTGACCTTCAAGAGGATGCTCTGTGGGTAGAATTACCCTTTAACATAATGAATGAAGGTTAGGGAGACTACCCAATAGTGTAATCTAGGCCCTACACACCTCCTAACCCACATTGGATTAGGAAGAACCTGCATCAATAAGGTGCCTTCTTAGTCCAAAAGTGCACTAGAAACCTACCTGCTATTCACTTCCATGCACCCTGCATCCTGCTTCTCACTTACACCGCATTAGCACTTTAGCATATTATTTGCATTTAGCTTAATCACTTAGCTTACCATCTACATTGCCTACACATTCAGTAGCTTAATTTACATTTCTTCCATTGTTTCTTTAATGCATTTTCTTTCATGCATAAAAAATCATCAAAATGCACAAAAATCATAAAAACTAAAATTACAAAAGTAAGAGTTAGCAATAGATAGCCCACCATGGCCCTAAACTAGTAATGGCATGGCTCAAATGGCCTTAAACTAGTAGTCTACCTAGTCCATCATGGCCTTAAACTAGCAATGTGTGGCTACCATGGCCTAAAACTTGTGATGTGTAGTCTGCCATGGCCTTAAACTAGCAACAGGGGGCCTAGATTGGCCTTAATCTACCATTGTTAATCCAGATGTTGTAGTTCCAAATGGCCCTAAATTATTAATCCATGGCCTGGAATGACTTGAAACTATCACTATGGCCCGAAATAACTTTAACTAGTAGCCTCAACCTACTACAGCCTAAAATTGGCAATGCTTTTACTACCACCACAACAGCCTAGAATGACCTAAAACTATTGCTCCATTTCTATCCCTGTGTCCTACCATGACCTTAAACTAGTAATGCGCATGGCCTATCGAGGCTTAAAAATATTAAAAACATGTTTACCTTCCTTAATAGCTTTCATGCATACTTAGAAAAATTTCATCTTATGGCTTTTTCTTCATCTACATGTGTTCATTTACTTTATTGAAACAAGTGTCACTTGAAGTTTTTCTAGTTATTTTTGTAGGAACATGATAGGCCAATCTAGTGAACCATTCATAATTGAAGCCATATTATGCCTAGCATGTAGTGCCATACATCAATTCAATGTGGTAAGCACTCATCCACTATAATGTTAAACTGGTGTAGCATGTCCCCTATGATGCTAAACTGGCACAACATTCATCCTTGGGTCATGACATTAAACTAGCATAATAGCTAGTCTACTATGATGTTAAACTAGCATAGCAAATTTACTATGATGCTAAACTTGCACAACATTCATCTGCTATGATGTTAAATTGGCATCCACACCATTCATCTACTATGATGTTAAACTAGCATAACATTCATCCATTATGATGTTAAACTAGCACACAATAGTTTTCTAGGACTATAAACCAACACACCATGGTCTACTAGGACCTTAAACTAGTAGGGCTATGATCTACCAAGACCTTAAACTAGGTTTGTGATTAGCCATTCATAATTATTCAATCAAGCTAGCAAGTATAAAT
>MNCI01005484.1:66299-82052 GCA_015680685.1 Gnetum montanum | reverse complement strand
TCTTTTCAACACCACACAGGTAGAGATACTACAATCATAGAATGGAGCACCTATAGTGGGCACAACCTTTGGAGCATTGGTAGAATTACTATCCCCTAAAATTTTACTATTTTTTAAGCATTGGTCACTGATGCAGCCTTGGGAGCACTTATAACATCATGGCCCCCCACCATTTTACTAATTTTTTGAGCTCTTGCCACCGGTGCATCCTTTGGAGCACTTGCAACATCTTCGCCTCCCACCATTTTGCTATTCTCTTAAGCACTTGTCATGGGTGTAGCCTTTGGAGCATTTGTAGCATCATCACCCCCTTGTAATTAATTAACATTTTCTTTGCCTTATATGATTTTCTTGTTTTCTCTAAGTTGTGTTTATAGGATGACATCCTAGGTCGTCATGCAAAGATGCATCTCATCATAGTAGCAAATTGTCATAGCATTGAGATGTGCATGATTAGACTAGTTAAGCCTCTCAAGAGTGCACATTCTCTGCTATCCTGTCATAGCCTACCCACATCAACTCCCACATTCTAATACTCTCTCATTCCTTACATAGCCAAGATTACAATCCCTTAATGCTCATGAGCTATGACCACACGACACCCTCTTCACATATCACATAACACACCAAGCTTCCCAAGGTAGATGTAACATAAGTTATCCCATGGGAAGCCTTTGTTGACTAGTCAAAGCCCATGCGAATGTAACATTAGTCATCTTGGGAAGGAAACACCTATCATATAGACACCATGTCATTTTTCCAATGGTGAAGGGAAGCCCATGTAGTGACATACAATTCACTTGATAGGAAGCATCTTACTCTATAGTAAGAATTCAAAAAAGCAAAAAGAAAAGGCAAAATAGCACAAAAGCATTAAAAAAAAGAGCAATGTGAGAAAATCACATCCTTAAGAAACCTAGTAATGAAACAATTTCACAATTGGCTCAACCCTAAATTCACACTTACTCTCTCATGAGCACTCTAACGAGAGGTCAACATTTTCAAAGGTAAGCCATTCTAGTGCTATGGTCACTATCAACTATGATGTTTCTACATCATAACACCATTTTTGCATGAAATTTCCCCTTTTATCCATAGCACATTACCTACAACTTTTACTTCCAACATATCACTATCGACAACACTCTTGAGCATAGTGTAGCATCTGATCTTGCATTGAAGAGTGATGTTGGCACCAAGCCTAGCTTACTATGGTGTTTTTTCATTCTTTGTCAATGTCTCTTGGGCCACTCTTCTAGATGTTAACAAAGAGGGGCCAATGAAATTCCACCAAATTTGGACTATAGCATCTCGACTACAAATTTATCTAAGTGTCAACACCAGGCCACTTTCTGCAAATTTTTACTAAGTGTTGAGACTATGCTTTTTACTACCCCAAAGTGTAGTTAGCCTCTCATGCAGAGCATAGTTAGCATGAAGGCCTAGTTTTTGTAAAATTTTCTAAGTGTTGAGACTATGCTCTCCATTGCCCTAGAGCATCGTCAGCCTCATGCAGAGTGTAGTCAATACAAAGGCTAGTTCTGCAAATTTTTATAAGTGTTAAGTTTACTACTGTAAAATTTTCTAAGTGTTGAGACTATGCTCTCCACTACCCCAGAGTGTAGTTAAGTGTAGTTAGCACAAAGGCATAATTTTTGTAGATTTTTCCAAGTGTTGACACTACACTCTCCACTAGCCTAGAGCATATTCAAGCGTAGTCAACTAGAAGTCAGTTTCTACAAGTTTTTACAAGTGTTAGGACTACACTCACCCCTAGTCAAGAGTATAGTTAACCTTCTATGGAGAGCCTAGTCAACATAGTCATTTTGCAAAATTTTTCTAAGTGTAGGACTATGCTCTCCTTTAGTCTAGAGCATAGTCAAGTGTAGTTAGCCAAAACAGCCTCCAATGGCCTCCACAATGCAACACCAGCATTTAGCTCACCTCTAGCAAGAATAGTTAGCAAGATGCATCTTTTTTGTATTTCTTTTATCTCAAAAATTGTAACTACTCTTTACCCCACACAAGATAGTGGAGAGCATAGTCCTAGAGAATAGTCTTCAAAGTTACATTTTTTTAGGTACATTGCAGTCCTCTCAACACACACACATGTCGTTGGTAGTGTAGTCACAGTCTCTTAGTCTCATAGAGTTTGGTAGAGTACAATAGAGCACAACACCACTAGCCTTTTTTGGAACTGTAGTTTCATGATAGTTTAGTCCCAACCATTCCCTTTGCCACGTGGAAGTCCCTCTGCATTCCATGCTAAACCTAGCCCTGTAAATACCCTTGTCCTCAACATTTTAAGGGTTGGTAAATTTGGAGTAGGTTGGTGAATTTGAGAATCCCCAAATTGGCAAACCAAAGACTTGGCAAACTTGAGTGCTTGGGAGAGAACCAGAGGCATATTGACAAAGTTGGAAACCACCATAGCTTACCATAAGACACTGTAGTTTCCAACCTAGTAGGCATAGACACCATAACATTATGTTAGGCTTTATGGCCATACACCCTTGAGACTATGACTACTTTCTCCACTGTGCCTATTATACACTATGTACCTTCTCACCCCTTTTGGAGTTAACTACACTTAACCTCACTTGGGGTGGTGTTCTATTTCTCTCTTCCTTCCTTTGCATTTTTAGCATTTTACTTGTATTTTTTCAGCATTTTACTTGCATTTCTTACCATTTTATTTCATAGCTACACTTGGGCAGTGGTCCTTGCATGTTGGAACCTTTGTTTTTTAGCAAAAACTTGACTATGCTTAACCTCATTGACACCATTGATACCACATAAACACTTAACATCATTTTGCATTAGCATCATAGCTAACTACACTACACCCCAGTTGCATTTGGTAAGTCCCTATTTGATTGACAAGGTCATTCAAGACATCCCATCTCCATCTCTAGCAAGTCCTCACATGAACTTAGTGTTAGGCTATGCACTCATAGATCCCTCAGTGTTCCAACTACCAATTTTTTTGGTTGTTACATCTACTTCCTAGGGATGGTTTCCCTTTGGTTCCATCTATGGTCACAACACATCCACAGATTAGTAGATATAATGTAAAACTTTAGATTCTTAAACACCTTTTCCATTAGTTGGTTATACTTTGAATAAAATTGGACCATGGTAGATTGAATGTTTTATTTATTAATTAATGATTTATTTACTAATTATTTATTGTAGTTATTATTGAAGCTTGTTGGAAGGGTTTAACTTATTCTATTTTGATGTTTGACAATTGGGTTCCTAGTTAAAAGTTTGTGGGAGTTAGAGAAATAACAAAAAAAAATTTGTCAAAAATGGGACATTTTTGGCCCCCATGGCTGAGAGCTTACCTCTGGTAGCTACAGGATCAAAGAACAAAGTGATTTGAACAAATGGTTAAAAGGTTTCGGATTTGGGAAGGTTTTGGGCTCTAAAAATGACAAAACCTCCCCTTGTATTATGAAAGAAATTGAAAAAATCATAAAATATTTGGTGGTATTTATAGTATTTTACTCATGTGTCAATGGGGCCTAGTTGATAGGGCCCTATCGATGAGGTGTTTTGTATTTACTAAGCCTAGTCGACGTAGTTATTGACCACTATTGAATTTATATGACTTTTTTGGAACCTTGAAAATACAAGGATTTTTTGAATGAAATTAGAGTCAAATGCAAGCCTAAAAAGCCATAATTGAAATAAAAATAGTAGAAGAGGGAATTAGAGCTCAAAAAATTGAGAAATTAGAGAAAATAATGTAGAGAATGAATGTTATAAGATTGTACACCAACACATAGCAGGGTGCATAATGAGGCATGTGAAAGGCATGATTGCAACAATGTCAAGGTTAAGGAGCTTAACATTCCAACCAAAAGATATGCAAGTAGGTCCTCCCCATAGTACGCACATGCCTAGTTTTCCCTTGCATAACTTCAACTAAGGAGCCTACGGACTCCACAGGTGACTAATGGTAAGGAAGGTTTAGAACCCACCTAGAAGTATCTACTTAAGAATTTAAGTACATTCAACCAAATCAAGAAATCAAAGACATGGACATTGGTAGCGAGGTGAATTATGACTAGCAGTGATGGATGATGAACAAGGTGGAATGGATTTCCAAGTTGAGATCATAAGAAGTCCCTTATCGATTTCATGTTTAAAATGACTGAAGAAGATCCATCCTTAGTTCAGACCAAAATCAACCACATCCAATGACTTCACATTTTCACTCTAAGATTGATCCACCCCCTTGATACATAAGAGTGTTCGCACAACCACCATTCCAAAAAGAGGAGAAAAGAGAGATAGGAGGTGAGAGAGGACCTTATTTAGATAGGATCTTCAAGCATGGGTAACATGTCTTTCTAGTTCCATAACCAGTGCTTGTAGCCCATTTATTTGTCTAAGAGGTGTTCTTTGAATTTCCATCATGTTGTTCTTTTTCGTTATTTTTATTTTTTGAATTTTGGGATGGGAACCACACCATGCAAAGAATTTATTTGACTTCTTGAAGTGGTTGAAATGGAATGGTAAGAAGTTCATGAAAAACATCCAAGAACTTAAGTAATTAAAAGAGTATAAAGATTATTGAGTCCCCTTGAAGCCACACCTTATTCAAACCTTTGAATCTTTCCCAATTCTAAAAACTACCAAGGTTACTAGTTGATTAAAAGTTTCCTTAATGGAAGGGACCTCAAACTTCCAAAACATAGAAAATCATGGATTTAGTGGAATTGGTGGATGTCATCACTACCTGTAACCATGAAAAAGAAACTAGGACTGAGTCATTGGTAAAAAAATTCAAAAATATAAACTATACATTAATAAAAAAAAATTAAACACAAACCATCATTAGTAGCAATGATGGCAATTTGTGTCTTGTTGGCAATAAAGCACTTTCAGTAGAAAAAATTTAAAAACCACACTTAAACAAAAAAAAACATACAAGAAAGTGTAATCTATTTAAGAATAGTTCACACATACTAATGATGATGTAAAAAAAATAAAGGTGTAAAAATAGGAAAATTTTCAAAATCAAAAAGGTGTAAAATTAAATAATTTAAAAAATAAAAAATGTGGAAAACAAAAAGTAGAAAAATTGAGAATCCATATGAATAATTAGAAAGGATGGACATCTTCCCCATGATTGAGTTGGAAGGAGGAGATCCAAAAAAATTGAACATGTTGTTCTATTTGTTAAGGTAGTTGTTGCACTGGCTTAGCTTGGTTCTAGGAAAAGCTTCACTTGTTGGATGTTGACCAACTACTTTTTATTCAGGATTTTAGGTTTGTATATGGTCATGGCCCCAAAATAAAAGGCTTTATAAATTATATAAGGTCCTTCCCACAATGTTTAAAATTTTGTTTTCTAAGGTACATGTGTGGGGTTCTAGTAGAGAACCTTATCTCTTGGTTAGAATTTTACTTTTCTTATCCTTAGGTCATGTCATTGCTTGTTGAATACCTTGTGCACTTCATTCAAATATAGGGCCACCTATTAGTTTTCATCTAGCACATTGAGGTTGATTAGTCTTTCTCTTTGTTCTAGACTTAGGTTAAGATTCAGGTCACAGGCTATTGAGAGTGTATGGAGCTTGGATTAAATCAGAAGTGTTGAAAATTTTCCATACACTAGCTTGTAGGGAGAGTAACCAATAGGGAGTTTTCATGTTAAGTGGTATGTCCATAGGGTATCTTTAAGTTTTGTGCTCCAATCTCTCCTATATTTGCTTATGGTCCTTGTTAGGATCTTTGTGATCTCCTAGTTAGTTACCTGTACTTGACCGTTGGCTTGGGGATGATAGGATGTTGTTAATTTATGTTCAACCCCCAAGCATTTCATTAGCTTTCTAAAAATGGCACCTATAAAATGGGTTCCATTGTTAGAAATTAGTGCATGTATCACCCCAAACCTATTTACAACATGTTGTTGTATAAATCGGGTAATAGTGGATGATGTACTATTGGCGATGTCTACTATCTCTATCCATTCGGTGCAGTAGTTGACTGCTACTATGATATATGCCTTTTTTTTAGACATGGATGTGATGGGATGCATAAACTCAATGCCCCATATGTCAAAGGGCTCCAATGGTTGAATCCACTATTGAGAACACTCCATTCGTGTAGTCATCCCACAATCTCATTGGAAACATTCACAAGATCAAACAAACTGGTGGGCATCCCTGAAGATTGTAGGCTAGTAATATCCTACCATTAGGATTTTTATGGTTATTCACATCCTTCCATAGTGGCCTCCACAAAGGCCTTTATGAGCATCTTGAAGAACATGTAATTGATCCACATCAGGCACACACCAGTGAACTAGGCCATCAACACACATCCTATAAAGGTGTCCCTTAATTTCCATTAAGTATTTGGCCCAATGAAGAAACTATTGTTTCCTTCTAAAGTCAAGATCTTATGGAATCTTCTCAATGAGAAGATTAGTGAGGATGCCATCATACCATTTTTGGTTCTATAGGAATTTGTTCATTAATTACAAAAATAAAGAGGAGTTCATCTGGGAATTGATCAAACATTGGACTCTTCTCTCCTTTGTTATCCCATATCAATCAAGAGAGCTGATTAGTGATCACATTCTCACTCCTCTTCTAATCTACAATCATGAGATCGAATTCTTGCAAGATTATGAGCCACCATGTAATACAAGGGCTCACTATTGGCTTGTTCGTTAAGTAGAAAATGGCACTATGGTCTATGCACACAAACACCTTGTAGCCAAGCACATAGTGCCTAAACTTGTTGAGAGCATACACCATAGCCATTAGTTCTTTTTCAATTGTAATGTAATTTAGTTATGCACCCACAATGCTTCAGCTCATGTAGTGGATGTAATATGGATGTTTTTTATCATCCAACTGTATAAGAATAGCTTCCAAAGCATAATTAGATGCATTTTTTCATTATGTGAAATGATCTAAACCAGTCTAGTGCCCTTAGAATTTGAGTTTCTACAAGTTTTTCCTTCAACTTTTGGAATGCATGTTCATATTCCTTGATCCAAATGAATGAAGCATTTTTCTTTGTCAGCTCGACCAATGGATTTGCGATCTTAGAGAAATTCTCTATGAATCATCGGTAGTAGCTAGTATGTCCAAGGAATAATCAGACATATTTGACTATCTCTAGTTGATGTATGATTCCTTGAATGACCCTTATCTTTTCTAGGTCTACCTCAATACCCTCTTGTGAAATCCAGTGCCCAAACACAATGCCTTCTTGGATCATGAGATGACTCTTTTGTTAATTGAGTTGTAGATTTATTTCAACATATCTCTTCAATACTTGCTCAAATGTAGCTTCATAGGTGGAGAAGTAATCTATGAAGACTTCCACACTACTACTAATCTATTGTTGGAAAATACTAATGACCAGGCATTGAAATGTTGCATGGGCATTGCATAGACCAAATGACATCTTACAATATGAAAAATTTCTTTAGGGACTTGTGAATGTTTTCTTGGCCTAATCTTCTAGAGAAATTTGAATTTGTTTATAGCCACTATAACCATCTAAGAAGCTATAATAGTGATGCCCATATATGATGTCCAACACTTGATCCACAAATGACAATGAAAAGTATCTTTAAATGTTACCATGTTCAATAGCCTGAAGTCAATGTAGACCTACCACTTTCCACCTTTCTTTGACATAATTATGAGTGGGCTAACCAACTCACTATCTGTGATAGGATAGATGAACCCTACCCTGAGAAGTTGCTCTATTTCCTCCTTCATGATTTACTTCAATTTTGGGTTTATTCACCTCTATGACTACCTTTTTGGCTTCATGGCTAGGTTGCTGTAAATGCAATGTTAGCATATCCTTGGATCGATTCCCGTCAGCTTAGAATATGACCAAGCAAAGGCTATTGGCCATTTGTTAATTACCTTTAATAGCTTTTATTTTTGCTTAGGAGTAAGTTTGTCATTGATTATGACCAATTTATCGTTGTTTAAAAATGCATATTCCATGTCAGCTAGTAGTGTTTTCAGCTCTAGGGGCTCCTTCTTGAAGTTATCAAGGATTTCCAACTCTTCCCAACGAGTATCATCATCTTCATCATCAGAGATTTGGTGATGAACTTGCTCAAGTTAAACCATGCTTTTAACATAAGCACGTGTTAGGCTCTCAATTGGTTCCATGCATAATGTGCTACTATTTGAGTAAGCTATCAACCATTAGATTCCTTTCTATTTTGTGGCTGCTATGTATAGATGCCTTTGAATATCTATTTCTTATGCACAATAATTACATTCTTTGATGTATGTACTTGTGATGGATCAAATCTTTTACATGAAATTACACTTGTTATCATTGTATGTAATTCATGGAATACACTTCTTCTCTAACTTTTCAAATTCATTTTTCTTGGGGATTTCCAAGAAGAGATCCCTTATGCCCATATGTGTGTCGACCATGGTTAACCAAGCCCATCCAATAATGATGGGAAAGTAACCTTTTGATCACCAAAAAATTAGTAGGATAGGACCACCTACTTAGTATAGTCACAATGTCATCCACTAATGTCAAAGAAACAGTGATTGATTGGTCTCCCAATTCAAGATAGATGTTGCTCTTCTTAAGAGGAGGTAGGTTCTAGGCCTTGTACATGTCATGGGAGATGAGATTTACTCTGGAACTAGAATCAAGAAGAGCCTTACATGACTCATGTCTAGTGATCTACAAGTAAATGAGCAAACTTCCTGGGTCACATCTTTTCATAGGAAAGTTGGTAGCCTTAATCCAATCAAAAATAGCATGAGTTAGCATCACATTGTGGATCCAAGGTCATGTTTGGTTTGAAGGGTACTCGAAGGTATTTGATGTAGAGGATGAGGGTGTTTGAGATGTAGGGCAATTAGCCATAGTAGGATTTGAGTGTTGGAGAGGACTATTGGATTAGAAGAAGGGTATTTTTCTAGATTGATTGTCCAAACCACTTGGCTGGAAAGCTAGTTGTGAATGTACAACCCTCGGAGAATTTCATTGTTGTAGCTATGGAGGAATCTCACCTTGCATGGATAGAGTAGGAGGTAACTAGGTTGAGGGTCGAGGGATGTGTGTAGATAGATGTGGAGGGTGGTATAGATATGGGTTTTCTTCTTGAGTATATGGTGAAAGTGTTTGATGGTACTTTGGAGGGTAATATTGATGCTAAAATAAGGCATGAGAGAGATGGGTTGCTGAACATAGTACCTATATGAATCTAGTTGCTTAAAATGGTATTTCTACCTTGGCAATGGCATTCCCCATGATTTTTGTTGGTGCCACTATTGGTATTGTTCATATGGTTTTGGTGGAGCTCCACTTGGATAGTGAGCTTATTGTTGTTGGTGCAACTACCTTAGATTTCTTTGAGGATAAGGTAATCACCTAGGTACTTGCCTACATTGCTAGTTGAGGATTCAATGGATACAACCCAGACTCTTATAAGTGTGACACCACTAGGCAACACCCCTTTGGATGTTCATATTAATGGATGTTACAACCAACATCATTTTTGAAGTCTCATTGGTAGGCACATTGAGATTATTTTCATCTCCTACATTCATGATCACTATTTTGTTCTTTGGATGCTTCAGCAATCTTCATAACAGTTTGAAATGTTTCATCCAAAGAGTCTCATAATTTATCAACCTTTACCAAAATATTAGAAATATATTTTTGGATGGGTAAGATTTTCCTATTCACCACTTCATCAAGTGGTGACTCCTCTTCATCACAAAATTAAACCTCCCATTTCATGATGGAAGGATCCCTATTATACTCTTCTATACTTTCCATTTTTTGCAACTCACCTACTTCTTTTGCTACCTGCTCAATAAACCTTTGGATATGATGAGCTCTTAACTTAGATAGTCTCCCTTGGGCATAAACCCCAAGAGTTCTTCTAGTTTCTACTCTGAGTCCATCTATGATGTGGCACAATTGTTCCCTTTGAGAATAACCATGGCTAGGGCATTGGTGTAAGAGAGAATAATATCTAACCATGGCAGCATTCAAAGGTTCATATGTTTCTTGTTTCTAGCCTTGGATTTGCGTTCTTAGGTTGGACAATCTAGAGTATGTTTGATATTTATCATTAAATAGTTCTAACATGGTACTTTATTGATGAATGGATTCTAGTTCCAAGGCCTGATACTAGATTTTAGCTTCCTTGATGAGTGTCCTAGGGAAGAGCTTGAGTTTTTGCAAAATCATCTACAAGCTTTCCATGATGCCTATGCTTAGTAGTTATATGTCATGTAAAAGTAATTTTGACCTTGAGTTCATCCAATGATATAAATAATATTCACTAATCCTAGATAGCACACATTTCAACAAACAAAGTCCCCAACAATGATGCCAATGATGAGTGATAAGGTACCCCTACATCCAACCATATGAATCACAAAGTATTCATGCATGATCTAGTTGAATTCTATGGACATTATAGTTTATGGTACACTAGTCGTCTAGGAAATGGACCTTACCCTAAGGTCATTCATTTTCTTCCTAATTACATTTGGGAAGCATAATGGTATGGTTAAGAGTAATTAAGGCATATCATTTTTACCATTTTATGTTTTATATTTTTGGGTGCTGAAGAGAGAGAGAGAGATAGAGTAATTTAATAATTAATCTTAATTAACTAACTAATTAGTCTTTAACTAATCCTAACATAAGCATCCATTTCCACTTTCTATATACATTCTGAACCCAAGTATCCACTACTAGGTTACCAAGTGTTACACTAGGTGGGCCAAGCACAAATGTTGTTGGGATTACCAAGCAGATACATATTACACTCGAAGTTGTTGTACTTATGTATTTAATCTATCTAGTTTATCTTGTTTAATTGTCTTAATTAGCTTAATTACTAGAAAATATTGAATAAATTATTGTAAACATTAAATGCATAAATGAAATATTTAATCTATCCCAAAATATTGTAGGGTTTATTAGAAAGCTCATCTTTATTACCGCACACACTATTGTGCTCAAGTACAACAATGCTCAAATAAAGATTCGTGCACTCAATGACTCCTAATGTAGGTACTTGGGAAAATATTCTAACTCTCAAATGAGAAAACTATAAGAGCCCTACTACTACTATGATAAGACATGCCATAGATGCAGCTAATAAGCACATATTTAAAGCCAAAATAAAACCCTACATTGATGGGGCCTAGTTGGCACATGAAATGATGCATTGACGGGGCCTAGTCAATGAGATCTAGTCAATGCAGCCAATCACAACTCATAAGTTGTCATACCAAACACATTAGATTTAGATAAATCAATGAAGTTAACTTACTAATTTGTTATTTTCTAAACTTGAAAGATACAAAATTCTCTTTAAATGAGTATAAACCTTCCTTGGTGATTTAGTCTCTTAAAAATAGTACTTATAGTCTATAATGAAGGCGCATGAAAGTCCTTAGTAAAGTGAAACACTAACAGCCTACAATCAAAGATCAAGGAGAAGGACTTGAGATATTAAAAAACATGGTTTATTATCAATTTAGATAATACTACAACACAAAGTGCTAAATGTCTTAGTATTTTTATATTATTTTATGATAATCTATTGTATCCCCTATATGAATGCAAAAAAAAGACCCCAATAAGTTTCTACTCCACGATACATTGAAAACTGAACAAATTGAATGAAAGAATCTAGGAATTAAAAGAAAATGGTAATACCATTGATGGATTACTAAAATGTTATGTGAGGCCAAGAAGATCAAATAGAAGCTACTTCTATTGGAAAAGATAAAAAACCTTCTACCTACAATGGTTAATAGGGTGTAGTTGCAAATATTGTAAGGAGGATGAAGGAAAATCTACCTTGATTTTCTCCAAATATTTCTACCTTCCCTTATTATATTTTTATTCATGTCTATGTTATATCTAGTCGTATACCTATCCCCACCAAAATAAACTATGTTATCCCTTTTTTAATTTTTGGTTTTGTTACAATATATAAGGAGCTCAAAGAGAGCATCCATAGCACCAAATTATTTTGATTCATAAGCTTGAAAGTCATTTTTCCTCCTTTGTAAATTCTCATTGAGCTTCAATTCAATGAAGCTATGCCACTGCTAATGATCCAAGAGCCAATTTTTTTGTTGGAGTTTTTCACCTTGAAGGTTTTCCCCACTGTAACTCTATGTCCTTTTTATTTTGTATAGTTTCTTTTAAATTTAATATAATATTGGTGCAAGCAACTAAGATTCAGAGCTAGGTTCTATGCACCACTATTATTTTTTCAAGTAATTGTAGGGAAAAATCATGACCAACTCTCTATTGAAAATTAAAATTGAAAATTTTAATAGGTTCAACTATGAATTATGGAAGATCAAGATGGAGGATTTCCTCATTGAAAAGGACCAGCATCATGCAATTTTAGGAGTAAAGCCAAATAAGATTTTTGATGAAGAGTGGGAAATGTTGAACCTAAAGGTGTTAAGTACAAATCATTTATGTCTTTTAGATTTAGTATTGCTTAATGTTTCCAATATTTCTTTTTCTAAAGATTTATGGGATAAATTGCAAACTTTGTATTAAACAAGGTTCCTAAGTAATAAGTTTTTGGTGAAGAAATGATTATATGATTGTAAAATGGTTGAAGGTACTACCATTATAGAACACTTGAATATATTTAATACATTGGTCCATCAATGGCAATCTATGGGGATGAAAATGAATGAGGAAAATCAATGCATCACACTTCTTAGCACACTTCTAGATTCATGGGAGATATTTGTGATGGTTGTAAGTAATACATATACTATCTTTATTTTTGATAATATTGTTAATTAGTTCTTATCTAAGGAAGAAAGAAGGAAAACTTCTACTCTTCAAAATGATGTATTATTTATCAAAAATGATGTAAAATCAAAGTTTGTTAAGAGGCCTCAATTTAAGAATAAGCCTCCAAAATATGTAAAGAAGCCATCTAAATGTTGGAATTATGGTAGAGTTGGTCATATAAAGAAATATTGTAAAGCCCCTCTTTTTTAGGAGGGAGATTTGTATGTTGTCTCATCTTCTGATAATGCTAATACATATTCATGGTATGTGGACTCGAGTGCATCTCATCACTACACTTCACATGTTGATTAGTTCAGTGAATGTACATCATCTGATCTTAGAATTGTAAGATTGGCTAATGATGGTTTATGCAAAGTTATAGGTTATGGAAAGGTAAAAATTTAGTTTAAAAATGGAGTAGTTAAATTGATTTCCAATGTACATCATGTTCAAACACTTACTAAAAATCTTTTATCTATAAGTGAATTGTATGATGTAGGACTAACTGTTATCTTTAGAGGTGGAAAATGTTTAATACTACATGGTTCATCTATTTTTTCTTTTGGAATTAAAATAGGCAAGTTGTATAGATTAGAAGCTAACACATTAAAGCAGAAATTAAGTTCATTTGCAGTTATTGATTTAAATTCAAGTATTGATTTCTGGCATAAAAGAATCAAACATCTTGGTGGAAAAGGACTTAAGGAACTTTACAAGTAAGGTAAATTTAAGCTTTCAAGAGATTCCTTGGATTTCTATCATCATTGTCTACATTGTAAATAGAGGCATCACAATTTTCAAAGAAGTAATGGTAAATCTATTTAAATATTAGAACTAAAACATAGTAATGTATATGAACCAGTTAAAGATATTAAAACACGTTCTCTTGGAGGTGCTATGTATTATGTTTCTTTTATTGATGATTATTCTAGAAAGAGCTAGATCTATTTATTAAAACATAAGTTTGATTTATTTGGAAAATTCAAAGAATTCAAACCTCTTGTTGAGAATTATTCAGGAAAGAAAATCAAAATACTAAGAACTAACAATGATGGTGAGTTTTTCTCAAATGAATTTAATGCTTTTTGTAAAAAGCATGATATTCAAAGGTAAAAGACTATTCCATGGACTCCTGAAAAAAATGGAGTAGCAGAGTGCTTCAATTGAACATTGATAGTGTTGGCAACCATTTGGGACACGACCGCCAACGAGTGTCCTCGAACAGGATTTAGGTGCCTGCTGGTCTCTGGCAACACCAGGGCCCAGATACCTCCAAATAAACTCAGTAGTTAATGTGAGTATGTGTGTGTGCTGTTACGGTGTGTGGTTGTGTAAAATGTAACAATTGCGTTGTGTGTGAACTACAAATGACTTACTTTAAAGAGATTCAGCCAACTTTGCCAAGTACTGTGAGTTGTTGAAAATTTCCTATCTTGTTCAACTGCCTAGTCTACGTGGTCCTTATAATACCTACTTATAAAAAATAAAATTTTGCAGAAAAATTTGAGCACAACTCCGCAATATACTCCTAATTTTCCCCAGAGAAAGAGATAGTTCCACAAGAAAACTAGAAATAGAGCAAGATTCGATGGAAATAAGCAAAAAAGAAAAGAAAGCAGATTTGTGTAGACCTCAAATATTTAAACAAGGTAAAATGACACGAGTAAACACTTCGCAATAAAGCTATCCCAAATTCAATATCTACGAATTGTTCAAACTTCCAAGGCTCAAACAAGCAATATCTTTAAGACAATCCTATTATGCTACCAAAAATTGCTACGTAAACTACCACGTACGAGACTCCATTTTGACTAGATAATAGATGTCAACGATTGCATTCAAACAGAACCTTTAAAAGACTTGACAATTTCTGATTGAAATACCACGAGAATTCACTTTAAAGATAAAAAGAAGCTATTCTGGTCCCATCAAAATACCAAAGATTTTCTGAACCCTCTCGACTACTGAATTGTTCAACGGCGTGACTACAAACAGAGGCTCTCTTACAACAATCCCAATAGCAGTTCCCACACGTTGCACAATAATGAAATTTACTACTAAAATGCTCTTAAGGCTTTTAAACACAAGCGCTTCTATGGCAAAATTTTAATAGAAATTTCTATCGGGCAACAAGAACAATAAGAGCAATCTAAAAATCCCAAAATTACTTGCCAAGGATGATACTATCTAAACCACTAGCTAAACAATTTAAACAAAACAAAAAATGAAATGCATAACTCACAGGACCATGACAAAGAGGCTGAAATCTTTATTCTAGCAAGCCATCTTGCAAGCAATCGTTCACACTTTCTTCTTTACAAAATGCTCTTCTCCCAAGACTCAAAGTGTCTCCAAGTAAGAGCCCAAGTGCTAACTAGTAGCCTTCAAAATGTGATGTATGAGACCCCAAGTATGATGATGATATATCTCATCTCCTTCTTTTTTCCCCTTCACCCTTGAAGCCTTTTTATAGGGTTCCAAGGTAGGTAGGGAAGTTACATATTCAAAATATCTCACCTAACTTCTCTCCAAAGTAACTTGGCCAACCAATTGGAAGATTATTTGCCCAACAAGTTAGGAGGAAGTTATGTAGTTAGGGAGTTAGGAATTTATACATGAAATTAGAGGAATTTTATGCTAACTTTAATATTTATATTAAATGTGATTAGTATTTATATTAAATCTAAGGTGATATTACAAATAAATATTTTAAATATCAATATTGCAAAAATTTTATGGGTAGTAACTTATATATAATAATGTTTTAAAATAATGTCTATGACTTGGGGTAATTAAAGGAAAATTTCTAAACCAAGGCTTTACACCATGAGTACTTCACACTATGGGTATATATCTATCTATATATATATGTATATATATGTTGGTTAATTTGGTTAATTTGTGATTATTTTAAACTTTTATTTGATGAACTGCAAC
>MNCI01005484.1:31752-61335 GCA_015680685.1 Gnetum montanum | reverse complement strand
CATGACCCGCCGCAATGTCTATAAATAAGAGGTGGCTTTTCCAATTTTAGGCATCTAGTTTTAGACCCTTAGCTAAACTCTTGCAGTTATATCATTATAGAGTTAGAATATTTCCCAGTGTATGCCTGCAGTGTGATGATTGTAATTGTATGGAATCCTTTATTTGAATGTGATGTACTTGGACACACACATGACTGGCAATAAAGGTTGAGATTACTTCATCATTCCCGCATTCACTTAGTTTAATTATTTACTTAATTGTTATTTACTGCTTTCCTAGTTAATATCTTCTCACCCTTATCTCTTGTTAAAACACAGAATGAATATGAGTTGATTACGATCATTTAAGTGTGACTACTTGGTAACCCAATAGCGTACCTAGGATCTGTGCTTCGTAATCCTAGTGGTAGTCGTGCACGAAGTCCAAGATGTGTATAGATAATCAAGGAACGGATTCTCATCGCACTTAGGCTAGTTTAGATTCTCTTACCCTTTCTCTCTTAGCTTAGATAATATTACTTTCCCTTACCTTCAGGAGTAGCATTAGATTAGAAACCCATCATACATCTCACTCTGTACTAAACCATACGTGAAAAAAGCTAATACTAGTCCAAGTGGGAAGATAGCGAATTGCGAACTAAGGCTAACTATCTAGATGCCACAACTAGTCCGTCTGCGAAGTTCGACCAGATCACACGTGTAACACTCGTATTCATATGGTTGAGTGTAGGGGTACCTCACCACTCATCATTGGTGTCATTGTCGGGGATGGTGCTAGTTATCTAGATTAGTTATATCATACAAGGTCACTGTATAGGAATTAATGATATATTTTTTAGGAAGAAATGATTATAGAAACTCACATATAAATTCACACACAATTGTGCAACCATGGCTCTCCTACAAGACTATGATAATGTCATACCTAGTGAGGAAATTCATTGGAGAACCAATAGAATTAATGATGAAAATGAAGTCTGGAGTACTCAACCTTATGCAAGAGTCCCCTTTGTTTATGAACACCCCAATGATACTCAAAGACTCTCGTCATCCAACTCTGACACCTCTAGTGAGGATGAGACATCCCATAGAACGAGGAGGCCCGAAAGGCCTAGGACCTTCTCAATAACTAACAAGAACTTACTCGGGGATGATTGGAAGACTTACAAAAGTCATAACTAGTTTTACAGTTCCTTCTCTGCCTCTACTCCTTCAACATCAAATTGTGACATGGATGACTATCTTTCAAGTGATCGGCATAGAACTAAAAATCAAGCTCACAAAGAAAATCAAGAACGCCAACATAAATGAAGGCAACATCATCCCAACTTACAAACTCACAACCTACTTAGTGATGATGAACCCCTACTGGCCACTAAGAGCCTAACACCAATACAATAGGCTGTTCAAATCTTCCGTAGGCATCGTAAAGAGAGGCGTCTACCTAGGCTTGATTTAAACAAATTTCTCCATTTTTTAGGAGGCTATGATTTAGACCTATATCAACATTTACAAGCCTTCTACGATGCTTGCACATGGAATAACATTGATAATGGATGGTAAAAACTTAAGCTCTTTCCTATGACACTCGTTGACCAAACAAAAGTATGGTATAGATCGTTAAAACCAAATTCAATATGACATTGGTCAAAAATGGTACAATTATTTAACAAAAAATATCAAACCTACGCAAGAGTTTCAGCCTTAAGGAAACAAATCCAAGGATGGAAACAAGCACAACATGAACCCTTGGACATGGCCTTAGAAAGATATTATGTGTTGTTAAACAACTATCTAGCCCATGGGTGTTTCGAGGAAAGGCTAATGTACCATATCATTGATGGACTATGTAATGAAACAAGAGAGACCCTAGGAATGTACATCCAAGGTCAACTATATAAACTATGAACCCATCAAATCCAAGAGCTTGTTAAGTGGGTAGCAAAAGAAGAAAGAGAAATGGCTAGATGGGAGAGTGTTGAAAAACATCAACGGGACCAAAATCCCAACTTAACAAAGGTCCATGATCATAAAAAGGAGAAATCAACCTATCACAAGGTGGAAACATCATTTTTTCCAACACAAGAAACAATAGAAGAAGTTGAGGCAAAGATCAATGAGATGTTGGAATGGACGTATCAAAAGTGTGGAGAATTTATCGATAGTATTGGAGATAGAGTTTTGGCAACCCAAGAAGCAGGACAAAACATTAGATAATCGGAAAGAAGGGATAAGAAAAATAAGAGCTCAACTGCCAATCATAAGTATGAATGCAACATTTTCCTGTATGATCACCCCAAGGGTCAATGCCCAATCTTGTTACTATTATATGAGCATTGGAGAAACACGTTACATCCAGAGTTCGTACAGAGATATTATGTTCGATCACAGTGGAAACAATCCTAGTCATGGGGGAAACCATCCCTACACTGGAGACACCCTTCATATTATCCAAATCCAAACACTTATCAAGTTCAACATACTATTTCTCCAATTGGGCCACCATACTCTATCGCACCACATTACTATTCTCCACAATACTATCAACCCATGCCTCCAACACAACCATCGCCTTGTATACCTTACACTTCTCTTAACTTTCAACATTTTCATCCTCTCCCTCCTACATTGCCACCAATTGTTCCTAAGGTGTCTGCACCATAGCAACAACCCACGAACGAAACTTGTGCTACTACTACCAACAACAATGAAAAGCCTTCTCGACATCCAAAGCATCCCTTCTTTAAACATGACCATAGAAAGGGAAAACACAATTCCAAGGCCACTGAATCCTCCAACTCAACACAAGTCCAACACTGTGGTGCACCCTTATCTTCGAACTTAGCACCTCATGTTACTTCATCAGGGCCACCAACCAACACTTCAACAACCATACGGCCCCATGAACATAATCATGGAAGGCAACAACCTAATCCTTGCATACCATCTAATGGTCCCAAATATCATAGTGGGTCAACTCATTATCTGAGAACTACATCGTATAAAGTGCCCCACTATGCTTACTACAATCAAGTGTGTGAACCCCAATGGGGTAAGTATGGACCAGTTCCAATATTTCCAACATGCAAGGATCCTCAACCTTCATTTATTAATCCTTGCCATGCTCAACTATTTAGTTATGGGGGATATCCCCCATTCTAAATAACAAGCAGGGTTAATAAATATTTTTCATTTTCTTTGATTTTACAACTTTTGGTTTTCCAATTTTTCATTTTTCAATTTCTTGTTTTATCTTTTTGTCTTTTTGTTTTTCTTTACACTTTTGTAAGTAATCTCATATATTAATAAAACACTCATGTGGATCGTTGGTTGAGGTGTGTTCTATGTTATTAAGTCTCGAGCAATCAATTATTTGGAACAATGATCCCATTACACCCACTCATCCATTTTACAAATAAGACATTCTGTTCGAGGGTACAGTGAGATTCTTGACATTCTTAAAACTTAAAATTAATTTTGTGTTCATTGTACCTAAAATGAAGAAGGATGAACCAAGAGGGAATGATTAGGATGTGAAATCAAGGGAACTTGTGGATTCTCTTTGATGATGTCTATGGGAGTTATCGTGCAACATGGTTGTACTAAGATCCTTGTAGATCTAATGAAAAATCGGAGTAAGAGTAATCAAAAGGGCACTCAAAAATTAATGCTGTGCTAGGGGATCCCACTAGAAAGACATGCACCCATGCCTGAAGGTTGGCAGCTTCTCTAGATTCAGTATTCAGAAAAAAAGAGAGAAAAAGAAAAGAAAAAAAAGAGCAAAAAAATAAAGTACCACAAAACAAAAGTCACTCCTCCCTTGAACAAAACATCAAGCAATTGTACGCCTTGTTGTTGTGGTACTCTCATAGTTGCTCATCATGGGATGAAACAATGCAATGTCACTATTTAGAGGAATGGACTTGGTCCTAATCTTGGAACGATGGGCTAATGACATGTTAATCATGCTTTGCACAGAGGATTCATTGTGCCCTGGGTCAATTACCTTATGTCTCAATCTCTACGATCCCTTTCTCTAGTTCATATCATCTTACTATTCATGTAATTGTAGGTCGTGTCGTGTGTAACATAGAATTCATACCTCATTCCGGTGATATTTACATGTGTGTGTTTTGTGAAGTTAGTGTGGATTACATTTAACCATTACATTTAACCCTTCTAGTACCCATGGACACTTTAAGTGTGGTTACACAAAGGCATTATAGGTTGGAACCTACTTCGGGGAGGACCACTTGTGTAATCTTTTGTAATTTTCACTTATGACACAGCTCAAACACACCATTTATTACCCTTAGCATATTGTTCATGATATTCTTTCCCTTATTACTATCCCTTCGATTCAATGTCCCTATGAATCATCACATAGCCTTTTTCTCTACCATCCGAGGTCCTTATTAATAAATTTCACACCATCATGATTTTCATGCCTTTAGAACCAATTGAATTACCCTAAAACCCTATAACGATCGTCTAGATGTCCTTAGTTTACATCATTTAATTTTGAAAGAAATATTAAAAATGTGGTACATTCTCTAAGTGCCCTAACTTTGACGAAAATATATATATGTGACCTCCCCACAACACTTACCATCATTTTCCACTATTCATGTCGGGAAGTTTTTCAATTTTTTTCTCTACGACTTGCGATTGTGAGACCCTTGGTTTTATACCTATATCTCGCTTGCTAGTACTCCGATTTTCATTCCGTATGAACCTACTTGAACCTGGAGTGTTCAGCTTAGTTGTGGGGGAGGGGCACACACCAAATAGCACATAAATTTTTTGAAATTCATCATTGCCCGAAGGACATCTTTAAGGGTAACTAGTTGTAAAATTAAGAATAAAATGTGTCAAAAACAATTTCATCCCCTTAGCTATACTAGAAAATTAAATTTAGAAACCACATAAGCAAAGAGGACTCAACATTNGATCATGGAATTAAACTTTGGACCTTTCGCAGAATTTTCTCTAGAGGCCGTTAGGGATCACCTCAAAGGATCCCCATTATGGCCTATCCTCTTTGAAAGCAGTGCCTGGAACTTAGGGGAAATGTACCAATTTTGGCACAATAAAGAAGAAGGCACCATAGTTAACAATTTTTTTGTGACTATTGAATTCTCTATTCAAGCCATTTTGGAAGTATTAAACCTTCCGAATACAGGGCCAGAAGTTGCTCGGAACTAGCTGGACACTTTCAGAATCAAGAAACTTAATAAACTATTGACAGAGAATAAAAGGGTGGTGAAAGAAAAAGAGAAGGATAACTGGGATGCCTCTATGGCACAAGCACAAACTTACACACATGCCAAGGCACTCAAGGCCTTACAAGAGGAGAAACTCTAGGCCATACTTTGATGCCATAAAATTCTAAGACCTGGAATGCAAGATAAGGGAAAGACACCAATGGAAGAGCCACCACCACCAGGAACTACATGAGTTCCACCATTTTATAATCATAGGATTTTCTTTTGTGTTGTGTCAAATTTTTTTTTGACTCCACACTGCGGCATGAATCCATTATAGTTAGTCAATAATCCCATACCTATCCACTATGTAATCAATGGAGCTTGTTCTCTCTATAACTTGAGGACGAGTTTTCATTCAGTTGTGGGGGTATGATGAGTCATGAATTTGTTGGCTGTGATATCACTAGCATGATATCATAGTGGCTGTGATATCACAGCTATGATATCGCATGGGCTGCGATATCATGCACACGATATCACAGCCCACCGCAATGTCTATAAATAAGAGGTGGCTTTCCCAATTTTAGGCATCTAGTTTTAGACCCTTAGCTAGACTCTTACATTTTTATCATTCCAGAGTTAGAATATTTCCTAGTGTATGCCTGCAGTGTGGTGATTGTAATTGTACAACATCCTTTATTCAAGTGTGACGTACTTGGACATGCACATGATCAGAAATAAAGATCGAGATTACTTCATCATTGCAACATTCACTTAGTTTAATTATTTACTTAATTGTTATTTACTACTTTCCTAGTTAATATATTCTCACCCTTATCTCCTGTTAAAATGTAGAATGATTACGACTTGATTACGAGCATTTAAGTGTAACTACTTGGTAACCCAGTAGCGTACCTAGAATATGCACTTGATAATCCCAGTAGTAGTCATGTACGAAGTCCAAGATGTGTACGAATAATCAGGGAACGGATTCTCATCGTACTTAGGCTAGTTTAGATTCTCTTACCCTTTCTCTCTTAGCTTAGATAATATTACTTTCCCTTGCCTTCAGGAGTATCATTAGATTAGAAACCCATCATACACCTCACTCTAGACTAAACCATACGTGACAAAAGCTAATACTAGTCTAGGTGGGAAGATAGCGAACTATAACCTAAGGCTAACTATCTAAATGCCACAACTAGTCCATCTACAGAGTTCGACCAGATCACACATGTAACGCTCGTATTCGTATGGTTGAGTGTAGGGGTACCTCGCCACTCATCAATTGTGAAAATAAAAGAAAAAGTGTATTAAAAAGAATAAAATATCTTAACCCTCAATGATAAAAGTAAATCATGATATATTAATAACTTTCCTATTTGAAAGAAATAACATTAATATTTTCATGACTAGCATATAAATAAAATAGAGTTAACAAATGAAAAAAGATTCTTACAAACATGGTTAATCTTCTTTATAACCATGAGGTGATTGTTGATGCATAGATTTGGGCCGTAAAGGCACATTAATTCACAACACCTATAAAGTGCTTAGTTTAACAAGGCTATTACCTAGGGCACCTTGGTTAGGACATGGCTAGCTCAAGAATAGTCTCCAAGTAGAAGAGGAAATGTAGCTGATATTTAAATAGAACAAAAACTTGAATAGAACTTAAATTTAAGCATTAATCAAAACATAAAGTGAAGAGTAAAATAGAACATTGAATATGGAATAACTTAGAAAGATTGTAATATTAAAAAGAAATAATAGGAAGTAGAGAGAAGAGAGAACTTAGTAGATTCATTAATGGCTACAAATAGCCATAGCAATAGTACATAGCAACTAAAACAAGTGGTATCAACAACTTGTAAACAACAACACCATTCAATAATGACTAATAGCATCAATAGCAAGAAGCATCCAAGAAGCAACTGATTGCACATACAATACTAGGTAATGAATTGCACATAGTAACAACAACACTAATATGAAAAAGGGAGAAGAGATATGGGATTGAGAGATGGTGAAATAGAACAAGAGAAGGGAAATGAGAAGGGAAGAAGAAGCAAACTATGGAAAGCAAAAGAGAGAAGCCAAGAGACTTTGCTCTCTCCTCTCTTTCTAATGATGATAATCCCTATTTTGATCATGTATATGGGCTTTTATAGCCCTTATGTTCTCCTCCTCCTCCTTATTTTTCTTCATGTGTGCTTGTCAATCATAACTAAGAGTAAGTTAGTAATTAATTGATTATAAAACACTAAGGGTAAATCAAAAAATCAATTATGAAAATAACTAAGCATAAACATGGAGTTAAAATATAATTTATATATTATTATTAATTATTAGTATTATTATTAACTTTTATTATTATTTTTTATTATTTTAAACACAACTCAAAATAAAAAGAAAATTATTATGTTCCAAGACTAGTCAATGTCATGAAAGAGAGAAAACAAGGTGCAATTTTGATGGTGGGGTTGATAGGAGATTAGGTGACAAGTTGGTGGTGCTGAGGGTTTTGACAAGTCATGGCAGTGCATAGAGGAATGAAGTGGATGTCAAATTGCGTAGCAGCAACATGAGGTATCATGGTAATAAGGGGGAATGAGCAAAGTAGCATGGCAGGCAAACATGGTTAGCAAAGGCAAACTCAAAGGATTCACACATGAGGGGAATGGTAGGCAAAGTAGCATGGAAGGTGAAGATGGTTAGTAGAGGTAAAGTGAAAAATTCCATGTGTGAGGGAAATGGTAGGTGAAGTAGCACGATGGTAGCATGTTAAGGTATAGTAGTGAAGTGCTTATGGTGAAGTAAGGTAGCACTTGGTAGCAACTTAGGGTAACATGAAACTATAAGCAAGTGATAGATGAACACCGCAAGCAAGTGTAGGATGACGTTGATAGTGCTACATGAAAGGGTTTTACTAGGGTTAAGGATAAGGGTTTTCATCAATGAGAACTTGCCACAGTATGCTTGGTAGATGGTAATGACCATCTGGAAAACATCACAACCATGTAGCAATAACTTGTGTAGTGGCCACAGATAGAAGTTACTGCAGTTTGAGATAGTGACATGGTGTGATGTTAAGTAACCATGTTAGGTTGGCAGAGTAAGCAACATGGCAAGTGAAATAATGGTAGAATGTGTGGGGATTTGGTATCAGGTAAGGTAAGCAAGGTGGGTAACATGTGAGTAGGGGTGGCTACGAGCAAGTAGTAACGAGGATGGCCAAGCGTGATGGTGTGGTGGTAGAGGATCATGTGTAAGGAAGGATTGAAAGAGAACTATGAATAAAGGACTTGGCATAGAGGTTATGTGTGGGAGCAATGGCAGATGATAAGGCTTTCTACTACATGGATCATGATGCCCTAGGCACAAGAACATCAAGAAACAGAGGCACTTTGTAGTAGTCATGATGATTTTAGCATTGACATAGAGTAGAAAGAGGAGATGGGGCATGTGTTGAGAGTTTTAGTAGCATAGCCACATAAGTGAGTGAAAAGAAGCAAGTTGCCAATAGTATCCAACAGTGCAAGGGGAATGAGATGAGATATTATAGGTTGTGATGGAAGGAAAAAGAAATATTTTACTAAAATGATAGGTACATCATACATGAAACTTCATTTTTAGAATATTTCTTTGTAGGGAGCAAATAATATTTGCAATTTATGCTACATTGGTGTTCATGAGCATTGGCAGTAACTCAGGAATTGTTAGTGTGATCCTGTGTTGTTGATGGACAATTAAAACTTATGGTTTTGTTTTGTGATGGAAAATTAAGGATTCATTTAGGGGTGATGTTAGTACTAACATCAAGCCCCAACCAAATCAACAAAGAAAACATTAAGAATTCCATGAATGTATTTATTATTATCATTATTATAATACATCTAAATATATACATTATCATAAATAATTATTCTTAGATAAAATATAACCTAATACTACATGCCATTAGAAACATGCCTAAAGAAGTTAATTTAAGGCCTTAAGGATTTTATTTAGAGACATAAATAGACCTAGGTACTATTTTGCAGCTTTTCAATACACATGTCAATTAATTTAATCATGAAATCCTTGGTGGTTTTAGTCAAAAAGAATTGAACCAATTATTATTATTATGATTATTATTATTTTATTGGATGAAAAGGAGGAACTCTAGCTATGTGTCATCATTATGAACTCAAAGAGTAATCACTACAAATCATAGTCAAGCATGAGAAAGAATGAGCCTTGCATTCCAAAAGTGGGATGCTAGCTCAAATTCTTTCTAGCCCATCACGAATTCCTCACATTGAGTTATCTCATTGCAATTTGGGATGGATCATCAAATTATGGAAATAACTCAAAATTATACATGTCATTTTAAACAAATGCAACCCAAAGGACAATGCCATGACATCAAATTAACTTCAAAGGTAGCATCATAAAACAACATATAGGTAAAAGGTAACTTAATAAGATATGAATCTTATGACTTAGCCTCAAGAAACTCATTTTTAAGTTTAGTTAACGAAGAAAGAAATAATTACAAGGATTCCTATAATCTATAAAGTACCCTTAATA
Source organism: Gnetum montanum (assembly GCA_015680685.1). Lineage (NCBI taxonomy): Eukaryota > Viridiplantae > Streptophyta > Gnetopsida > Gnetales > Gnetaceae > Gnetum > Gnetum montanum. The sequence goes on along the minus strand of MNCI01005484.1, from coordinate 51,556 downwards.
AAATACTAAGTCTTGAATCCAAACATCTATTAGGTTTACTTCTAAGGCATGTACATATATGAATATGGACCTAAAGCTATATGCTAGGCATGATACTACATTAAAATATGATGTAAATGCATCTTTTTTTGAATATTAAAATATGAGATCTAATGCAACCTATGTGGATATATATATATATAATTTATTAAATTACTAATCTACTAAGTGTCCATGTGGAACATCACTATAAAAATATTTAAGGTGGAACATATTGAAGTTTTTAGTGAATTTGTTGCCTTGAAGATTAGCTATCTTGTAAACATTTGGGGCTACAACCTCAATGACTTGGTATGGTTCTGACCACACTGGTGAAAACTTAGTCTGCAAGCCTTTTTTCCCAAAATCTCTATCATTTTTTAAATACTAGGTCATCTATTTGGAAGGATTTAGTAACAAAATTTTTATCAAACCATATTTTAATAATGGTTTGATGATTTGATAGGTTTTTCACTACTTTTAAATGTTTAAGTTCAACATCCCAAGGATCATAAGATATAGTAATAATACTTTCATTGGGATTTAGGTAATCTAGGAAGAACTCATGAGTAAGGATTTGCAAGTTGATGGGTAATATAGGTTTTTGGCCATAAACTAGTTCATAAGGGATGGTCTTGAGAGATTTTTTCTAATGAATCTAATTTTCCCATATAACACATTTTACTTTTTCATGCCAAGATTTTAGGTTTTCATCAATCATCTTTTTAACTCCACCTAGAAGATTCTTGTTGGAAGATTTTGCTAATTAGTTTCCTTGGGGATAATATTCTGTAACACATTTGATTAGGATACCATTATTCAAAGCCCATTTAGTGATTTCTAAGGAGATGAATGCAAGACCATTGTCAACCACTAGTGCATATGGATGTCCATATCAGGTTATGATAATTTCCTCAAGAAATTTAATAACCTCATGAGATGTAGCTCTTCTAGTTGGTTTGGCTTCTAGCCAACGTGTAGTGTAGTCAATCACTATTAAACTAAATTTATGTTCTCTAGATGAAGGCAAATTAATGGCTTTGATAAAATCAAGAGCCCATTGTGCAAAAGGTCTTATTTCAATGATGGGTTGTAGAGACATTGACCTCTTAGGATCTCTTCCTTTTAACATTTGTCACTGGGCACAAGTTTTTGATATATTATAGATACCAGTAGTCATAGTTGGCCAATAATAACCATCTTTTATAATCTTGTAAGTTAAATATCGATAGCCTAAGTGTCCTTCATCTTGTAAGCTTTTCACCATACCATTGGCTTCTCCTCTATCTAATAATATAAGGAGAACTCCTTCAAATTTCTTTCTAAAAAGATTATCATTAATCATGGTAAATTTAGAGCTTCTAGATATTAGTAGTTTGTGTTTGTAACTAGGTAAGTTTGAAGGATAATGAGGAAAAGTTAAATAATATTTGAGATCTTCGTACCAAAGGTGATTTAAGTAATTTGAAGAAAATGGAACTAATTCATTATTTTTAAGTTGTAACACTTGTATAGGTATGGGTTCAAATGAAACTTTTTGTTTTTCTAGGGTTGATGCTTGCATTATCAATTTGGTTAAACTGGTTTATTTTACGAGTTTTACTACCTTTGATTGAATGTCATATTCTTGTAACTTCATAATCCATTTGGCTCTTTTTTCAAAAGGATCTTGAAACTTTGCCAAAGTAATTATAGAGGGGTCTAGAACAATGATGATAACCTTTGATTTTAAAATGTAAATGCAAAACTTCTTTAAAGCTTTAACTACTGCATATAGTTGTTTTTATATGGGAGAGTATCTTAACTCAACATCTTTAAGAGGATCAGACATATAAGCAATGGGATGTTCTTCTTGATTAGCTATCTCTTGATTTAAAATGGAAGCTACTATATGATCACTTGCAAAGGCATATAAAAATAAATCATTATTGTACCAAGAGACAAAAAAAAGAGATTCGACCACATCTTCTTTTATAACTAAGAAAGCATTTTTTCATTCAAAAATCCATGTAATATCTTCATCTTTCTTTAGCATTATGTTAAGAGGTCTTACAAGTTCAACAAACATAGGAATAAATTGCATGATAAAGTTAATATTCCCAAAGAAACCTCTTAAATCTTTCTTGGATAAGGGATAAGGAATTCTAGGATAGCATTAACACGTTCAAGATCAATAGAAATTCCCTCTTTTGTTACTATATGACCAAGGAATTTTTCACTTTGTACACCAAATATAGATTTCCTAGCAGTTAATGTCCCACCATATTTTTTGCATCTCAAAAATATATTTTTAAGATCTTGAATATGGATTCCCTTATCACGTGAGAAAATTGTTAAGTTAGCTAAATAGATAATTATATTTTTCTTAATCATCCTTTCAAAGTTTTTATCCATTCAATAATCCAAAAGGCATATTGGCATATTAAAATGTTTCTGATTTTGTTACAAAATTTGTTTTATGTTGATTTTTCTTATTCACAAGAATTTGATTGTAGCCTGAGTATCCATCTAAGAATGAGTACATTTGTGCATCATTCACTACTTGAAGTAGCTCTTCCATGAGTGAAAGTGGATAATTATCTTTAATGCAAGATGCATTAAGATTTCTAAAGTTGACACACAATTGTATCTATCTAGATTTCTTATGTATGGGAACTAAGTTTGACACCCAACTAGAATGCCTTATTAGGGATAGTGTAACAATTAACCTTTTCCATGATGATTTCAAAATCCCAAGCTCCATTAGGAAATGGAAGGTTAAGAGTACAAGTAGCAGGAATGTGGTTTTCATCTCTACGAACATGTTCTAATGTGAGAAGATCAAATTCCTTGAATAATTCTAACACATATGTCTTGTATGATCTCATTAAAGGATTCTTATCTTCATAAATGTTGTTTATTTGATTCATGATAAGTTGTGAATCACTATAAATCTTTAACTTTGAAAGATCAAATTAAATAGAATACTTTAGTCCATGGATTAAAGCTTCATATTCAACCATGTTGTTTGTCATGGACATTGAAAAATGAATGGCTTTAAGCTTTGGAGCTTCCCCAAGAGGAATTAACATAATTCCAACACTGCATCCTTGTTTTGATTAGGATCCATCAATCCTAAGTATTCATGTTTTTAAGTTATTGAAATCTAAAAAGCAAGATCTTTGATTGATATAGGTATGATCATCATCATAGATTGGATTATCATCTAAGGATTGGATAGTAAGGATTTCAATAATATCCTTATCCTTACCAATTGGTGGTGGATCACCAAATAGGAAAGTCTTTTTATCATGTTGTTCAAAAGGTAGTTTGTCAATGTGAAGTTTAGAAAGTTCCCTATAAGTTTAGTAATAGGATGTGGCATGAGTATGCATATATGGGTTTATGTTAGGTAAGGAGTCATTCATTGCATCCAAATTTTCATCTAGCTTGTATTCACCAAAGTTAAGATCAATGATTCCCACAAAGTCTTCACTTTGATCTATTGATGTAACATGAGATACATCATGACTTGAGATGACATGATAATGAAAATATTCTCTAGGAATTATAACATGTTCAGATCCTCCTTTGATTGGAAGAAGGATTTCTGAGAAATCAGATCTAAAGAAATTGGCCACCAAATGTACATGAAATCTACATGTCATAAGTAGGTTTCATATCGACTACTAAGATATCTATGTGACATGAAAAATTAGGATATTTCTTTAGGGAAATTTGGATATATTTGAGTGATCCTACTACATGGATGTTGGATCCATCAAGTTGGATAAAACTTCAAGTTTGGGAAATCATGTATGCTCCTAAAGTTTTACATACCTAAAGAGGCATTACATTCATAGTAGCTCCTGAATCCATTAGATAGTTATGAACATTCTTTCCTAGTATAACTAAAGTAGTTAGGAAAGAAGGTTGGTTTGTTTTTGGCCTATTGGTGAAGAATGTCTATGTCAAAAATTCTAGCATCATCTATGAAATGAACTTGTTTTTCATTTTTAGGAGTCTTACCTCTATCTCTAAATTCATTAATCAATCCATGTATAGCTTTTTTTGCTTCCTTAAAATGTAAAAGTTCATACATCGATATGTTGGCCTTAACCCTTTTTAAATCTTCTATAAGATCATAAGTTTTCATCTCACTCCTAGGCTTAGGTTGGTTTTTGTTGGAATGATTATGGGTTTTTAATGATGTTCCAGGCTAAGATGAATTATTGTGGTTTCATTTTCTATGAGGAACATATGTGTTTCATTTTAGATTACTAGATTTATTCATGATGACACTTATCTTTCTAAATTGTGGGGTAGGTTCAATGATCATGACCTGCTCAAAGGATGCTACTACTTCATTTTCAATTTCATTAGGGATTTCTAGAACCATTAGCAAGGCTTTTCCCTTTTGATTGTTTTGTAGTTCTTGTTTGATATCACGATATAAGACTTGATATTGTCAACAAGACTTGGAATGCTTAACTTAACAAGGCTATTACCTAGGGCACCTTGCTTAGGGCATGGGTAGCCCAAGAATACTCTCAAAGTAGAAGAGGAAATGTAGTTGATATTTAAATAGAACAATGATTTTAATAGACTCAAATTTAAGCATTGAGCAAAACTTAAAGTGAAGAGTAAAATAGAACATTGATTATGGAATAACTTAGAAAGATCGTAATATTAAAAAGAAATAATAGGAAGTAGAGAGAAGAGAGAACTTAGTAGATTCATGAATGAGTACAAGTAGCCATGGTGATAGTACATAGGAGCTACAATAAGTGGTATCGATAGCTTACAAACAACAATGCCATCCAATAATGACTAATAGCAACAATAGTAAGAAGAATCCAAGAAACAACTAATTGCATGTATAACACTAGGCAATGAGTTGCACATAGCAATAGCAATACTAATATTAAAAAATAAGAAGAGATATAGGATTAGGATATGGTGAAATAGAATAGGAGAAGGAAAGAGAGATGGGAAGAAGAAGGAAGATAGGGAAAGCAAAAGAAGGAAGCCAAGAGACTTTGCTTTCTCCTCTTTTCTTAATGATGATAATCCCTATTTTCATCTATGTGTATGGGCTTTTATAGCCCTTATGTTCTCCTTCTTCTTACTTTTCTCTATATGTGCCTATCAATCACAACTAAGAGTAAGTTAGTAATTAATTGATTATAAAACACTAATGGTAAATCAAATAATGAATTATGAAAATAACTAAGCATAACAAGTTAAAACATAATGTATATATTATTTTTTATTATTAATATTATTATTAACTTATATTGTTATTTTTTATTATTTTAAACATAACTCAAAACAAAAAGAAAATTGCTATGGTCTAAGACTGGCTGATTTCGTGAAAGAGAGAAAACAAGGCATGCAGTTGATGATGGGGTTGATGGGAGACTAGGGGATGGGTTGGAAATGCTAAGGGTTTCAACAAGTTGCAGTAGTGAATAGAGAAATGAAGTGGGTGTCAAGCATTATAATGGTAGCAAAAGGTCTCATGGTAACAAGGGGGAAATGAGCAGAACGACGTAGTAGGTGGAGGTAGTTAGCAGAGGCAAAGTGAAAGGATCTACATGTGAGGGGAATGGTAGGTGGAGCTGCATGGTGCTAGTGTGTTAAGGCAAAGTAGTGAAGTGCTCATGGTGGAGTATGGCAGCACTTGGTAGTGGCTCAGGACAGCATGTGATTGCAAGCAAGCAGCAGATGCCTACCATAGGAAAGTGCAAGGTGATGCTAATAGTGCTACATGAAAGGGTTTCACTAGGGTTGAGGACAAGCATTTTTTTCAATGAGGGCTTGGCATAGTGCATGTAGTAGATGGTAATGATGATGTGGAAACCATCATAGTAGAGAAACAACTTGTGTAGTGGCAACAAATAAAATTTGCTATAGTTCAAGATAGAAGCATGGTGTGATGTTAAGTAACGATGCTAAGTTGGTGGAGTAAGCAACATGGTAGGTGAAACCATGATAGAACATGTGGGGATTTGGTAGCAGGTGAGGTAGGTAAGGTAGACAACATGTAAACAAGTGCTACAGCAAGTAGGTAGTAGCAAGGATGGCCAAGTGCGATAGTGTGACAATAGAGGATCCTATGTAAGGAAGGGCTACAAGAGCATCGTGAATAAACAGTTTGGCATAGAGGTTATTGTATCATTCCATCCCTTGTTAAGAGTAGAAATAATTATAAATAATGTAATTAACATTCAAATGAAGGGGCACCTTGTTATGAGGAGTTACAATTATTCATGTATCCCTTGGAAAAGGGTTTGAACTATGCCATTTAAGGTTGGGATTAGAGCTTGTGCTGGGCATGGAGTTGTGAAGCCAGAATAGGCAAGTGATAAGAGCTAGGTGAAGCAAGACAAGAAGGGATTGAACACCCCTTTAGTAGGATAGCCTAATTGTGGTGGTAGTGCCAAATTGCCTCTAAGGCTTAAGTGGAATAGGAAGATAACCCAGAGGGCATTACAGTACTCTATTCTATTAATAAAACTTTTTGTTTTTCCTCTTTTCATTCTTCAGTATCAATTATTTATTTACTAGTTAATTTATTTATTAAATATTTATAATGTTTCTAGTATATTATCTAAGAAAATGATTAATGTGATAAATTAAGTAGCCATATTTTTATTCTTAAGTAGAAGAAAAGACTTATTTAATTCTTATTGTTATTATAGAACACAAGTACATCTAAGCATAATAACAGAATGGAAGAAAATATTAGTTTATTTTATTTTATTTTCTTTTGTAATAGAGGAGGAGTGAGAGGAAGTACATTTAAGAATAATATAGAAAAGGAAGAATAAGGGAAAGATGTAAAGAAAGCAACTATGAATATTTGTTACAATCAAATGACTCAAGGAGATCTATGACTATATTCAATTATGATTCCCTTTCTTTATCAGTGGCATCCTTCTTTCTAAGCACTACCTTGCATCCAGCCAGACTTTTACACAATTGTTTGATGTATTCAGTCGAACGTCTTGCTATAGCTATTGATTCATAATTTTTTTAAATTAGGTCTTCAACATATCCATTTGTATTCATCGATCATCCATGTTCTTTTTTCATTCCTTCTTCTTTCTTTGTAGAAACAAGACTTAAATTATGAGTTGTTAGAAAATTAAGAAAAAAAAGAGGGAAGTGTAAACAATAATAATAATAATAAAAGTATTACCTAAAATTGGTCATTGCCAATTTGGAGGAACCATTCATGAATCTCTAGATGGAAAGTGTAGAATGTTGCACTCTCCAATTGTCCAAAGAGTTTCTCTAGATCTTTTATAGCATTTGGAGCATCCTTAGGAATTAGATGCAAGGATGATCAAACTTCAACTTGTATTAAATCATAATCTACCTTAATTTTTCATGATTGAGAGTCCATTAAGTTGTAAACACCCTCATGAATAGAATAGGATTTGTTATCAGAAATTTGCTAACTAATATGCTGAAGAAGCATAAGTTCTTCTTTCACAGCTGCCATTATTTTCCCGATTGAATATAAAGAGCCCAAGATAGAAAAATAAGAAACCACTAGAACAGACTCAGGAAGTGGTGTCAATGCTACCTATGGAAGGGAACCTCTTACAAGTATCATAGAAAAAGGAGGCATGCCTAATGATCTAGATGGAGGAATAAGAGTCTATTCAAAAGTGGTACTTGTATCATCTCTATCCATCTCTTGGATAAAGTATCGCTACTCCATAGACATTTGCAACATAAAAATCAACATCATGCAAAGGAAAGAGGGAAGTATTCAAACTTTTAAATAATTAAAACTTACCTTTATTTTCTTTCCCTTATCTTGTCTTATACTTTGTCAAGTTTGTTGGGGTTGTTGTTGAGCGTTTTGTTAAGCTTGTTATCTTATAACTATTGGATTGACAGAACTTTAACCAATACATTGCCTTTGCAAAAAGAAATTTATTAGAAAAAAATAAATAAGACATTAAACTAAGTTATTGTGTATATATACATATTTATATTTAAATATATACCTTGGAAGTAGAAAATTTGATCTATTCTTATGGTTGAACTATATCAAAGGTTGAAGTACCTTGAACTTCTTCAACTTGTGCAACTCCAACACTCTACATCGGTTCATTCTATAGCCAAGATTGCACTATCAAATAGATCAAATAAAGACATAATCAACAACAAGAAAATAATAAAAACATACAAATACATTGTTGATTTCCTCCTGATTTTGAGCATGCTGTAAAGCCAGCCGACCTTTCTTAGCACCCACATTCTTACTCATAACTCTCTCATCTTCCAGAAATTCAGGGCATAACTAAGGATTGTAATGGCTAAAATATTTTTTTGGATGGTCATAACTTAGGATCATACACATGAATAATGGTACACAACTTAGGGTATAAAATTTGGAAGGATTTTTTTGGGCAACAACAATTCCAATATGACATTATACCAAGTAGAGAAACAAGACAATGGCCAGTCATAAATTCTACTAGTTATGGCATCATGAAGTATGAAAATAGAATAAGAACCAACATAGGCTTACTATCTATATCACAAAACCTTGCTATAAATAAGTAAACATAAGTCAAAGTGAACCTCATTAATAAATCTCCATGAACAAATTGGCTTTTTCCAAGGGTAAAATCAATAACATAATTAGATAATTTCTTTTTGCAAAAAGATTTAAATTTTGAGGAATAAGTTGAAGGAATTAAAGGATCCTCTCCTTTCTAAAAAGCTAAGGCTGTTTGAATATCACAAGGAAGGATTGTTATTGCTCCAAAAACTAACTAGGAACTAGAACTTTTCTTAGTATTGTATTATTCACACCATTCCATGAGAACGCCTTTACAATGGAAAAGTTTAAAAATAGGAAAAACAAGTAAATTAGATAACCTAGAAGTGGTAAGATACTGAAACCCCTCCTTTTCAAGTAAGATATGAACACAATCATAAGTAGAGAGCATATTATTTTGATATAAAATAATAGTGGACAATTGAGAAGTACCCGAAGGAGTTTAAGGTAAAGGTGAAACTTGATGCTTGAGAGCCATGATCAAAATGGTTAGAGTCCTTTGAAGGTAAAAAATCTTCAAGCTTCTCTACTAATATTGAGTTATGATGGGCAAGTCTTCCTTCTTCTCATATTTATAATACAATAAGTAAAGATAAATTTATAACTTAAGTTAACTAAAGATTTAATAAAAGCTAACATGGACTTTTTATTTTTAACTAAAGATTTAAGTTAACTAAATATTTAAAGAAAAAGCTAATTTTAACTTTTTATTTTTAAAATCTAACATTTAATTTTTTTTAATTTTATGATTTTTAGGTTCACTAAAATGGAATTATTTGTAGTTTAACTCGAAGTGCTCTTTGAGACGATTTCAATGGTACCAATTTTATTAAAATCTAACTTACGATTTGAAAAATACAGTAAATGTCAAGTTACATTTAGTTTTTAAATAATTAATTTAAAATAAAAATGTTTTTTTTTAATTTTACATTTAAAAAATTACTTTTTAAATTATTTTATAAAAAGGGGGGTAGGAGGTCTCAGGTTCAAACCCAAGGTAGACCAAATTGTTTTTTAAAAAAAATTTGAAGGGCTATGACCGACCGAGATGGTAGTCATGGCTAGGCCACTACCAGTCGTGGCTAAAAAAGGGCTAGCCCTAAGGGTAGCCAAATGCTATGCATTTCCCCACTTTTTCCATCCACCACTGCTCCTACACCCTTTGTCATCTATTGCCAATGTGCCTACATCCTCTGTTGCTATGCCACGCATGTGCCTTTTATCATTGCTCCATGCTTGCATCGATGCCTACCACCATGCTACCCATTGTTGCACCTACCATCACCTACCCACTATCTATCACCAAAAACTACCTCCAATGCTAGTAAAAATCACCTCTAGCACCATCAAAAACCACTTCCAACACTACTAAAAATTGCCTCTTTGTGAATAGACCTGAGATGGGCCATGTAAGCCTAGTCAAGGGCTGCATAGGCCCTAACATGGGCTATGTAGACCCTAACATGGGCTATGTAGACCCTAAGATGGGTCATGCCAACCTAAGTGAGGGTCATAGGGACCTTGCAATGGGTTGCACCTATCCAGAAGAGGGTAGTTCACACCTTGGAATGGGTCATCTTCTATTAGTACATGGGAAAATCAAATCTTCCAACAACTAATGCAAATTTCAAAATTCCCATCAACTAATAGAAATTTTTTTTTAAAAAAAAATTGCCCATAATTGTTAATTTAAATTGAAAACGTGAACAATTATTTTCAAAAATTTGAATTAGCACCTTGGTAACAAGGGGAATAAAAAATTCATCATTAAGCATGCTCATTCTAGAGTAGAATTAGCATGGGTAACCTCTCAGGAAGTTTTGAAAAATGTGCAAGTTTAGTAAATTTAAAATGACTAACTTTTGAATCTGTAGTTTGTTTTTAACCAAACAAAAATTGATTCCAATAGATTTGAACCTTTCAAACTCAATGGAACTATTAGATTCAACTTTTGGATTATAGAAATTTAGCATTTTAATCCATTATTTAAGGTCTTGGTATTCGATAAGAAATCCATGATAGCTTCAACTTCTTCTTCAACTAACTAATGATTTTGAATCCCATAAAAAGGGCCATAGAAGTTAAGGATTACCAAAATACCTAATTTCTCCAACTTAACAATATCTAGAACTTGAATAATAAATTGGAGAGAAATGGAGACCTAAGTCAATGACTCGATGAATGTCCTTGAAAAGCAAATGAATGAGATCAGGAATGTTTAAGAAGAACTTCATCACTCAAACTAGGGGTTTAAGATAGAGATGCAAAATATAACTAAGAAAATTAGGAAATCTTCCCAGAGTTCAAAGGATAAATGGTCAAATGTACAAGGAAAGATGGATTCCTTTGTAGATTCCAGCAAGAAATTAACTGACCATCTCACTTATCCTTTAAATCCTACCCACATTTCACCTAGGGATCAACATCAAGATGAAGATCAACATTCCCCTAGGGATTCATACCAAAAACAACCCCCACCTACTAGTGAACAAGATACCAAAATCCCTCTTGTAGGCCATAGAGTAGAAACCAAAGGTGAGGGATATGGGAACTAACTTACTTCACTTAGAGAATCACTAACACATGTTCATGCCAAGAAAGTAAAATTAGATCATTATGATGGAGCCCCTGGATCTAGTACTAAGGCAAAGGATTGGCTTGGTATAATGAAAAACTACTTTGATATGTTAAATTTGTCAAGCTAGGAACATTTAGAAGTTATCTCTTTGTATATAAGAGGACTTATAGCAACATGGTGAAATGGACTGAGATCTTAAGGTTTGATTATAAATTGGCTTAATTTTTGTCAATATTCTGAATAGAAATTTATACTCGATTCTTTCCTCAAAGAGCACAAAATGAGATTTGATTCCTTAATATTGGGAAGGCGATCAATAGATGATTACTACATGAAATTTTGTGATCTTTCTCGATATGTAAGTTACTGGGATGAGAGACAATTAGCTTCAAAATTCATTGGTGGACTACATGCTTCATTGCATTTCCAAATATGAGCCCATAATCCTCAAACCATTGATGAAGCATATATGATTGCTAAGGATTATGAGGAATCAAATCAGATATGAGCTATCCTTCAACAAGCAACTCTTCAGCAAACTCCCTTTCCACAAGCAATGGTAGAGGAAACACCAACCAAAAGAGCTTGATCAAGATTAGGATGTTTTGTTTGTGGTGAAGATCATTTCAAATGAGATTGTCCAAAATTTTAAGAAAAATTACAAAGGACCAACCAAATCAAAAATTAAAAATCCAACCCAAACATGAATAAAGGAAAAATTCCAACCACCACCACAACCATGGAGAAGATATCTACATCAACTAAATTAGTTTTGCATAAATTTTAATTTTCTTTACTGATTTTTGAAGGTTCAATTAAAGGTAAACAAATTAAATTTTTAATTGATAATCATGCCAATGATAACTTCATTTCTCCAAATTTTAATTTATGAAAATATTTACCTTCTAAGAGATTGATTAAGATAAAACTGGCAAATGGAACGACCATGAGCAAGCATACCAGGTATGAAGAAATTAACTTTACCTTCCAAAACATGCCTTTAATTGATGAATTCTTTGAATTTGAATTAGGTGATGTTGATGCAATTTTAAGAATGTCTTTCTTGCAAAAATTTGATATTATTGCCCACTTTAGAACTCATATTTTAAAAGTCCCAACCACTGACAGAGTGAGGGTTCTAAGGAGGGTACAAATAGCAAAGCAAATTCATATGATAACTATTAAGTAAGCTATAAGATTAGTTTAAAAAGGTGCTACGATGTTGGTTTTCAAAGTAACCCAACCTCAATGATCTTCAACTATTGAGATTCTGAAAGAACTTAAGGAATCTAAAGATTCAATATTTGGTAAAACTAGAGAACTACCTCCAAAAATAACTATCAAGCATGCTATTGATATTTTTGCCAATCCAAAACCTATTTCAAAAGCCCCTTACAGATTTTATACTTCTAAATTAAGAGAATTGAAAATATAATTAGAACAATTATTGGAAGAAGGAAAAAATCAACTTAGCATATCACCTTGTGGTGCACCAGTCTTATTCATTAAAAAGAAAGATGGTATGCTAAGATTATGCATCAATTATAGAGCATTGAATAAAGTGACCATTAAAAATACTTATCCTTTGCTTAGGATCAATGATTTGTTTGATCAACTTATGGGTGCATGTTATTTTTCAAAGATTCATTTAAAATTAGGTTATCACCAAATAAGGATCAAGGAGAAAGATATTAAGAAAACTACTTTTAGAACTAGGTATGAATTATATGAATTTGTTGTGATGTCATTTGGATTAACTAACACACTTGCAACATTCTTAGCATTAATGAATAATATTTTTCATGAATATCTTGATCAATTTATTATAGTATTTATTTTTAATATACTTGTTTATTCTAAGTCAAGAGAAGAACATGTCAAACATTTGAAAATTACAATGAAATTTCTTAAAGAGTATTAGCTAAAAGCTAAATTGAGTAAATGTGAACTCTTTAAGAAAAAATTTTCATACTTGGGTCATATAGTTTCTAAGAAAGGATTTCATGTAGATCCAACAAAAAATAGTGTGATCTAGGACTAGCTTGAATGAAAAGATACAATAGTTCATAGCTTCTTGGGTTTAGTTGGTTTTTATTGATGTTTCATTAAGGATTGTTATACCTTGGCAACCCCATTGATTGACCTTTTGTAGGAGAAACATGTGTTTAATTTTGATGAAAAATGTAGGGAAGCTTTTCTTATATTAAAGATGGTACTTACAATAGTAGCTATTCTAAGAAGTTGAGATGAAGAATTACCATTTGAAGTATCCACAGATGATTGTGAAATAAGAGTTGGTGCAGTTCTTTCATAAGAATATAAAGTGATATGTTATAAATCTCATAAATTATAAGAAGCTGAGGTAAATTACTTAACCCATGATTTACAATTACTAGCAATTATTCATGCTTTGAAAGTTTGGAGACATTATCTTTGTGGAAAAAGGTTTATACTAAAATCAAGGAACAAATAAAAGAAGACCCTTATTTTAAAAATATTTTAACCAATATTTCTTATGAGCCTCAATATCAACTTACCTCTAATGGTTTATTGATGAAAGGACAAAGAGTGTGCATACCAGAGGGAAATTGGACACTAAGGTTGTAATGTCCAATCCCTTGTTAAGGGTGGAAAAAATTGTAAACAATGTAATTAACCTTCTAATGAAGGGGTACCTTGTTATGATGAGTTATGACTATTCATGTGTCCCTTGGGAAAGGGTTTGACCTATGCTATTTAAGGCCAGGGTTAGAGGTTGTATCGATATGGAGTTGTAGAGCCTGGAGAGGTGAGTAACAAGAGCCAGGTGAAGTGGGACAAAAATGGACTGATTAGCCCTTTGGCAGGATAGCCTAACAGTGGTGGTAGTGTCGAATTGCCTCTAAGGCTTAAGTGGCATAGGAAGATAACCCAAAAGGGCATTATAGTACTCTCTTCCATTAATATAATTTTTTCATTTTTTTCTTCCTTAATTCTTTAGTATCAATTATTTATTTGCTAATTAATTCATTGTTTAAGTGTTTATAATCTTTTCGATATGTTATCCATGATGAATATAATAAATTAGATCTTCATATTTTTACGACATCCGGGAATGGAACATCACAATTGGTATTAGAACAAACCATGATTCAGGAACCAAAATGGAAAAAAAAAAACCTTATTTTATTATTATCATAGAACACAAGTACATTTAAGAAAAATAACAACATGGAGGAAAAATTATTTTATTTTATTATCAAAAGGAAAGAGGAAGTACATCATTAAGAAAAAGGGTGGAATAGGAAAATAAAGAAAAGGTGCAACTGTAATTATTTGTTACAATCGAATGATTCAATAATATTTATTACTATCTTCTATTGGGATTCTCTCTCTTCAATAGTAGTATCTTCTTTGCTAAGCACTGCTTTACATCCAACTAATCCATCGCATAGCTATTTGATATATTCGGTCGCATGTCTCGTTGTAGCTACTGCTTCCTCTTTTCTTTGAAGTTGAGTCTTCAACATTTCCACCTGTATTAATCGATTATCCATGTCTCTTTGCCATTCCTTTTCCTTTCTCTGTAGAAACAAAATTTAAATTATGATTTATGAACAAACCAACAAACCAAAAGGAGAAAAGAGAGAAAATATAATAATAAATAAAAATATATATATTACCTAAAACCGATCATTATCAATTTGAAGAAAACATGCATGAGTATCCAAATGGTGAGCATAACATGTTGCACTTTTCAACTCTCCTAATAGTTGCTCCAAATTTTTTACAGCATTTAGAGCATCCTCAGGAATTGGATGCCAAGATGATGGAAGTCCAACTTGTACTAAATCATAATCTACCCTAAAATTTCATGATTATAACTCTCGTAAATGATAGACATCCTCACAAATAGAATAGGGTTTTTTGTTAGAGATTTGTTGATTTATACACCGAAGAAACACAAGTTCTTCTTCAGTAGCCACCACTATCTTTCCCATAGAATAAGAAGAACTAGAGATAGAGAAAGAAGAAACCATTGGAATAGATTTAGAAATTTTTGTTGTTGCTGCCTATGGAAGGCAACCTCTTCCATGTGTCGAAGGAAAATAAGGTCTAAGTGGTGATCTAGGTGGTGATGGAATAGGAGTCTGTGCAAAAGTAGCACTACATCACCTCTATCCATCTCTCGGATAAAGGATGTTCGCGGGAAATATAAATTTCAGTCATAACACTATAAAAAGTAGAGAAACATGAAATTGACTAACCATAAACCCTACCAGTTATGGCACCATGAATTATGAAAATAGAATAAGAACTAATAATGGATTGTTGTCTATACCATAGAACCTTGCTACTAATGAATAAAAATAAGTCAAAATAAGCATCATTAATGAAATATTTATGAATAAATTGGTTTTTTCAAATGAGAAAATAAACAACATAATTGGATAATTCCATCTTAGAGAAAGATTTAAATTGTGGAGAATGAGTTGTAAGGATCAACAAATCCTCTCCTAGCTGAAAACCTAAGACTACTTTGATATCAAGAGGAAGGATCGTTACCACTCCAAAAACTAATTGAAAAATAGTGCTTTTCTTATTATCATACTACTCAAACCACTCTGCAAGAATACCCTTACAAAAGGAGAGTTTAAAAATTGGGAAAACCAGTAAATCATCCAATCTAGAAGTAGTGAGAAACTGAAAGCCATCCTTCCCAAGAAAGTTATGAACTTGATCAGAAGCAGTAAGAACATTATTTTGGTGTAAAAACATATTATTAGGAAATAAAAAGTGGCTAACTGAAGGGGCCTGAGGTGAAGTTTGACATTTGGAACCTATCAATTCTTTATGATAGTAAATATTCAAACTTTTTTATAGACAATCTTTTGCTAGTTGTGATGAGTAAATCAACTTACTTCTTATATTTATAATGTAATCATAGAAATTTTAGTAAAATACAAGAGAAATTATAACTTAAGATAAAAAAATATTTAATAAAAGTTAACATATACATTTTTTTAACAAGAAAAAGCTAATGCTTACTTTTTGTTTAAAAAGCTAACATTCATATTTTTTGTGATTTTATGATTTTTAGGTTAACTAAAATGATGTTATCTATAGTTCAACGTAAAGTACTTTCTGAGATGATTCCAACGGTACTAATTTCATCGAAATTCGACTTACGGTTTAGAAGATATGACCATTCTCGGTTTACGTGCAGCTAAAATAATAATAATATATATATAAATTTTTAAAAAAATTAAATTGGAGGTCTCATGTTCAAACCTGATTCCTAATTACTAAGCTTATATATATATATATATATATATATATATAATTAAAAATATATTTTTTTTGGCCTGCGGCCAACTATCGCAAGGTTAAGGCTGCAGCCTAGTCACAAGGAAATTTTGCCTTAGTGGCCAACCCTACCTAGGGCAAATAAAAATTGCATTTTTGCCACTATTTTTTCCATCGTTGTTTTCGCCGCCGTTGCTGTATGCCTACCTACATTGCCCATCATCGCCTCCTACGCCACCTATCACCGCCTCTTGCACTGCCTATCACCACCTCCCATGCTACCCATCATTGCCTTCTGTCCACCACATGGATGCTAAATTGGTCATTCGTCAATTGATCGAAAAATTAAATTCTTTCAAAATTGATGGAAACTTTGAAATTTTTGTCAATTGACAAAATTTTCAAAAACTTTTTGCACCATTAATGTTAGTTTAACAATAAATATGCACTCAATTATTTACGAAAATATAAATTGGCTCTATAGTAGTAATATAAATAAAAATTTCATCATTAAGCACACACATTTTGGAGTAGAACTGGGATAGGTGACCTCTCAGGAAGTTTTGAAAAACGTGAAAATTAAGAAAACTCAAAACAACCATAAATTTTGAATCTAGAGTCCATTTTCAACCAAATAAAAATTGATTCCAATATATTTGAACCTTTCGAACTCAATAGAATAGTCAAAATTAGCTTTTGAATTATAGAAAATTAACTTTTAATTCCTTGATTTAGGTCCCAAAATAATTAGGATTTGGTGAGAAATCCATAATAGTTTCAACTTCTTCCACAACTAACTAAAAGATTTCGAATCCCATAAAAGGGCGATAGAGGCTAAGGATTCTCAAACATACTTGATTTCTTCAACTTACTGATATCCAAAACCTGAAGAATAAATTGGAGAGAAAGGGAAGCCCAAGTCAATGATCGAATGAATGCCCTTGAGGAACAAATTAATGAGTTCAGGGGTGTTCAAGAAGAACTTTGACACTCAAACCAAGGGTTTGGGATAGAGATGTAAAATATGTCTGAAGAAATTAAGAAATTGTCCCAAAATTCATAGGATAAATGGTTTGAAGTATAGGGAAATATGGAATCTTTTGTCGACTCCTTTAAGTAATTAATCAACCATCTTATTCAACCTTCTAGTCCTACCCATGGTCTACCTAGAGAAAAACACCAAGATCAACCTTCCATTAGGAATATACAACAAACACAACATCCACCTATTAATGGACATAATACTGAAATCCACCTTGTAGATCGTAGAACTGAAATTGAGAGTGAAGGATATGGAAACTAGCTTAATCCATCTAGAGAATCATTGACACAAGTGCATGCTAAGAAAGTAAAATTAGATCATTATGATGAAGCCCATGGATCTAGTGCTAAGGCAAAGGATTGGTTTGATACAATGAGAAATTACTTCAATATGTTGAATTTTTCAAGCCATGAACATCTAGAATTTATCTCCTTGTATTTAAGAGGACTTGCAGCAACATCGTGGAATGGGCTGAGATCTCAAGGTTTGATTACAAATTTTCTTAATTTTTATTGAGATTTTGAACAAAAACTTGTTCCCAATTCTTTTCTCAAAGAGCATAAAATGAGATTTGATTCCTTAAGGTTGGAAAAATGATCGTAGATGATTACTACAAAGAATTTTATGATCTTTCTTGATATGTAAGTCACTGGGATGAGGGAGAATTGGCTTCAAAATTCATTGGAGGACTACATGCTCAATTACATCCACAAACATGAGCCCATAATCCCCAAACTATTGATGAAGCATATAGAATTGGTAAGGATTATGAGGAATTGAATCAAATAGAGTGACCCTTTGACAAATAACTTTTCAACAAAGCCCTTCTCCACAAGCAATGGTAGAAGAGACACCAACAAAAAAAGATCGACCAGGATCTAGATGTTTCTTTTGTGCTGAGGATCATCTTAAATGAGATTGCCAAAAATTTCAAGCAAAAATACAAAGGATCAACCAAATTATAAATTAGAAACCAAATCCAAACATGAACAAAGAAAAAATTACAACCACTATAACAACCATCAAGAAGATATTTGCATCAACTAAATCAGGTTTGCAAAAATTTTAATTTTCTTTACTAATTTTTGAAGGTTCAATTGAAGGCAAAAAATTAAATTTTTGATTGAAGTTAATTAATTTATTGAAATTAAGTCTCCCTTCTAAGAAAATTATTAAGATAGAACTAGAAAATGGAACAACTATGAGCAAACATACCAGGTATAGAAAAATAAAATTTACTTCACAAAATATGCCCTTCATTGATGAATTTTTTGAATTTGAACTAGGTGATGTTGATGTAATTTTAGGAATGCCTTTCCTACAAAAATTTGATATTACTGCCCACTTTGGAACTCATATTTTAAAAGTCCCAACCACTGATAGAGTCAGGGTTCTAACAGGGGTAGGAACAACAAAGAAAATTCATATGATAAATATTAAGAAAGCTAATAGATTAGTTAAAAAAAGGTGCTACAATTTTGGTTGTTAAAGTAATCTAACCTTATAAATTTTCAAGTGTTGAGATCCCAAATGAACTTAAAGAATATAAAGATTCAGTATTTGGTGAAACTAGAGAATTACCTACAAAGAAGAACTATTCAACATAGTATTTGGTGAAACCCATTTGAAGATCTACTATTGAACTTAAAGAACTATTGAATCAGTGCAATTCTTTCATAAGTGGTATGTTATGAATCTCATAAATTACAAGGAGCCAAGGTAAATTACTCAACCCATGATTTAGAATTACTAGTAATTTTTCATGCTCTGAAGTTTTGGAGACATTATCTTTGTGGAAATAATTTTGTACTAAACATATATCATAAAAGTTTATAATATTTGCAAAGACAACATATTTTGAATACTTGTTAAAGGCGATGGATAGAATTGTTAGCAGAATATGATTTTGAAATCAAATATGTTCCTGCCAAGAAAAATTTGGTAACTGATGCCCTTAGTCAAATGTGGAATTTAATGATAGGTGTAGTAACAACCCCTATGGAAGAAGAAATTAAGAAAAAAATAAAAGAAGACCCTTGCTTTAAAAATATTTTAACCAACATTTTCAATGAGCCTCAATACCAACTCACTTCTAATGGTTTATTGATGAAAGGACAAAGAGTATGCATACAAGAAGAAAATTGGAGACTAAAATTGTTGTGTGAAGCACATGAAGTACCATATGTAGAACACCTAGGTTATATTAAGATCTATATGATAATTTTCAAATCTTATTTTTCACCTAGAATGAAGAATGATGTGTCCACATATGATGAGACGCGACTTGCACTGGGCCGCGATATCGCGTCCCGCCGCC
>MNCI01005484.1:2924-27088 GCA_015680685.1 Gnetum montanum | reverse complement strand
TCCGATGTAACCCAATAATCGGAAGCTGAGACAATAAAAATAAAGAAGTCTTTGCATGGTGTGGTCCCCACACATAAAAACACAAAACAAAAAAAAGAGAAAAAAAATAAAAACAGAAAAAGCTAAAAAGAAAAGCTAAAAGGCTAAAAGTGAGGATTCAAAGCACACCCCTTAGACGGAATAAATTTGGGCTACAAGCACTGGTTATGGAACCAAAGTGTTCCCTCTAACTAAGGCCCTTCTCGCTTCCCATTCTCTCTGTTGTTTCGTCGGAATGGTGGTGGCTTCTCGAAGTTGCATCCTTGTTACCCAAGTGGATGATTTAACCAACTGCATTGATGCGAAGTCACTGGAAGTGGTTGGTTTGAGGCCAGAGTTGGAATGAGATTCGCCAAGTCACATTAATCATGAAACACACAAGGGGCTGTACACCACCTTGTTCTTGGGATTCCATTCCACTTCTCTTCTTCCCATCCTTCTCTCCATTGTTCACCTCATTGCCGGTTGTATCATTGTATATACTTTGGTTGATGCTTTGTTTTCTTTTTGGTAAATTCTTACGGTTAAGACTTTAACTCTTGTTCCAAAGGACATTCCCAGAGCCCACGGACTCTTTGAATGTGGGATTGTCAGGGCATTAAGGGCATGAGCCTGCTTTGGGGAGGACCCACTGACATTCCTATTTGGAACATTAGTTAACTTCTTTTCCTTAACATTTTGCAATTAATTAACATTTTTGTTCATTTCCATCATGACATCCTTTTTATCGATGCCATAGTTGTCCCTTTTTACCTATCATTCCTATTCCTTTTCTCTCTCCATTCTAACGCTACCGGAGGTTCGCGATTAGTCATGGGGGTACTAGGCCTAATTTTTCGATTTTTATCCTAAGCCCCAAATTTTTTCATTTTTCTTCCTAACCCCTATACCTTCGGTAATCATCATCTACATTTTCCCAGATCCATATTAGCCATACCACAACTTAGCCAATAAACCTACACCGAAGCAAGGTATGCTTTACTTAATGATTCAATTACCCTTGCTAATATATGATTGTGTTGTGGGTGCAGATGGTCATCATACAACAACGGAATGGATCTGGAGCAAACACTTGGAATGGAGCAGTGCTGAAGCAACATGCAAGGAGTGGAATTGATAATGCGCTTACAGATGAACAACGAAAGGCGCAATCTAGGCGTTGGCAGCAACAAGACTCTTCTCTTTTCTTCTCTTCTATTCTCTCTCCTCTTTTCTCTCAGCTGCCAACTGTGGCCTGATGTCATTGTAATAAGGTGTTCACCCATGTTGTCATGAACACCAGTTTTTGTCAAGTCTTGTAATAAAGACCGTTCACATGTCATCCCATTAGTTCCATTTTCCCTAATAATCCCATACCTACCTGATATCATTGTAAGGAACTCGAGGACGAGTTTTCATTCAGTCATGGGGGTATGATGAGACGCGGTTTTCACTAGGCCGCGATATCGCATCCCATGCGATATCGCGGACGCGATATCGCGTCTTCTCCTGCGATATCGCGTACGCGATATCGCGTCCCGCCGCCATATCTATAAATAAGAGGCGGCACTCCCTTCATTTCCCAATCCTGGCTAGTGTAGCGAAGCTCTGGCAGATTGATCACTCCAGAGTTAGAATTTTTCCCCATGTGCCCGCAGTAGGAGTCCTAGAGTGAACGGCTCTTTATTCGAGCAGCTTGTAACCTGAACCCAAGTTGTGTACGGCAATAAAGACGAACTTGTTTGGATAAACCTTGCAGCACGTGGTTTCATTTATTGCTTTATTTCCTGCTTTCCTAGTGCGTTCAAGTACGACTTGATTACGAGCGTCTACGGACGTGTACGGCTAGTCAAGGAATCGGCTGCTTGACGCAATGCATGAGTACGACTCAATTACGAGCATTGGATGCTTGGTAACCCAGTAGCGTATTCCAGGATTCTGCGCTTGGTAACTCCCGGGTCTAATGTGTACGGCTAGTTGAGGAATCGGCTGCTCATTGCTAGGCTAGATCGTGTGATAAGTACGACTTAGTTACGAGCACCCACGGGTGTGTACGGCTGGCTAAGGAATCGGCTGCTTATCACACGTAGGCTAAATAGGTGCCTCAGTACGACCACTTCGAGCACTTGCGTTACGTGTGGCGATCCCAGTAACGATTAGCGTTTGGTAAGCTGCAGTTGCATAGTTCAGGGTGTGTCCGGTAAGTGGGAACGGATGCTGACGCTAGTTAATTTAGACTTAGATCTTAGTTAGAGTTAGTTTAGTTTCTCAACTCTTTCCTCCTGGTAGCATAGAAGATAAGCCGAAAATACCAAAAAAATCACATACCTCAGACTTGCTTAACCATACACCGTGACACATACAAGCAAGCCTGGGAAGACAACGAACGATTAACCCCAAGTGTTTCTTGTGGCGTTAAGACATTTAGTCTGCGAAGTTCGACCGGATCGCGCGTGTACGCTCGTATTCGTATGGTGGAGTGTAAGGGTACCTCGCCACTCATCAACATACATTAAAAATTATCCAACATGTCAGAGAATAAAAGCTAAATAGAGGAAACCTAGTGGATTATTACAACCCTTGGAAGTTCCAACCTAGAAATGGGAAGATATCACTATGGATTTCATTATGGAATTGCTAGTAACCAAAAAAGGAAATGACTTGAGTTTTGTACTAGTTGATTATCTATCAAAGATGGCACATTTTATAGCTTTTAAATCTACAAACATAGCGAAAGATATAGCCCAAAAATTCGTACAAGAAATATTTAGATTACATGATTCTCCAAATTCTATCACTTTAGACAGAGATCCTAAATTCATATCCATATTCTAGAAAAAAAATTTCAAGGAGCTTGGAACTCAATTGAAATTTAGCATAGCTTATCATCTTAAAATTGATGGAAAAAATGAACGAGTGAATAGAATATTAGAAGATATCCTACAAAGTTACATTGGAAGTAGACCAAAAGCANAATAATGAATTAATTATTAAATAAATAATTTATGCTAAATAATCAAGCAATGAAAAAAATGGAAAAATTATATTAATGGAAGAGAGTACTATAACGTCCTTTTGGGTTGTCTTCCTGTGCCACTTAAGCCTTAGAGGCAATCCAACACTACCACCACGGTTAGGCTATCATACCAAAGGGGTTATTAGTCCCATTTTTTCCTACTTTATTCAACTCCCATTACTCACCCCTCCAGGCTCCACAACTCCATGCTAGCACAACCTCTAACCTCGACCTTAAATAGCATAGCTCAAACCCTTTCCCAAGGGACACATAAATATTCATAACTCCTCATAATGAGGTACCCCTTCATTAGAAGCTTAATTACATTTTTTACAATTTATTCCACCCTTAACAAGGTATGGGACATTACAATCTACCCCCCTTAAGCATCTATCTCGTCCTTGAGCGCTTCCTCTATATCCAACTACTTAACGACTGCTTCATCATTATGCTCCTCAGCTTTAGTTCCCTTATTTTCCTCATTATAATCTATAAAAATAAAAGATCAACNAAATTATGTTTATAAATGTTGATCTTTTATTTTTATAGATTATAATGAGGAAAATAAGGGAACTAAAGCTGAGGAGCATAATGATGAAGCAGTCGTTAAGTAGTTGGATATAGAGGAAGCGCTCAAGGACGAGATAGATGCTTAAGGGGGGTAGATTGTAATGTCCCATACCTTGTTAAGGGTGGAATAAATTGTAAAAAATGTAATTAAGCTTCTAATGAAGGGGTACCTCATTATGAGGAGTTATGAATATTTATGTGTCCCTTGGGAAAGGGTTTGAGCTATGCTATTTAAGGTCGAGGTTAGAGGTTGTGCTAGCATGGAGTTGTGGAGCCTGGAGGGGTGAGTAATGGGAGTTGAATAAAGTAGGAAAAAATGGGACTAATAACCCCTTTGGTATGATAGCCTAACCGTGGTGGTAGTGTTGGATTGCCTCTAAGGCTTAAGTGGCACAGGAAGACAACCCAAAAGGACGTTATAGTACTCTCTTCCATTAATATAATTTTTCCATTTTTTTCATTGCTTGATTATTTAGCATAAATTATTTATTTAATAATTAATTCATTATTTAAGTGTTTATAATCTTTCCTATATGTTATTCATGATGAATATAATAAATTAGGTGTTCATATTTTTATGACATTTGGGAATAAGATGTCACAAAGGTTGTTGTGTGAAGCACATGAAGTACCATACACAAGACACCTAGGTTATACTAAGATCTATATGATGATTCAAAAATCTTATTTTTGATCTAGAATAAAGAATGATGTGTCCTCATACATTAAAAATTATTCAACGTTCCAAAGAATAAAATCTGAATAAAGGAAACCCAATGGATTATTATAACCTATGGAAGTACCAACTTGGAAATGGAAAGATGTCACCATGGATTTCATTGTGGGATTGCTAATAATAAAAAATGGAAATGACTCAATTTTCATAGCGGTTGATCATCTATTAAAGATGATACATTTTATAGCTTTGAAATCTACAAACATAGCAAAAGAAGTAGCCCAAAAATTTGTATGTGAAGTATTTCGATTGCATGGTTGTCCAAAATCTATTACCTTAGACAAATATCCCAATTTCATATCCAAATTTTGAAAAAATTTCTTCATAGAGATTGGAACCTAGTTGAAATTTAGCACAACTTACCACCCTGAGATTGATGGGCAAACCAAACATGTGAATAGAATATTAGAAGATATCCTATGAAGCCAATGTTGGGAGTACACAAAAAATGTGGGAGAATTATTTGCACCTAGTATAATTTTCCTATAATAATAATTATCAAGGTTCCATACATCAAACACTGTTTGAAGTAGTGTATGGACATAATTGTCGTACACTGCTAACCTAGATAGACCCAGCCTTAAGAGTGGAATGGAAGGAAGAAGAAATGAAAATAATGGAAAACATTGTCACAAGAGTTAAACAAAATTTAAAAGATATCAAATATAAATATAAAGGATATGCATATCAACATCAACTTAAAAAAGAATTCCAAGTAGGAGATCAAGTATTACTAAGAATAAAACCTACTAGAAGTTCTCTTACACTTAGCAAATATACTAAATTGACACCTAGATTTTGTGGACCCTTTGAAATCTCTAAAAGAATTGGCAAATTATCATATCAATTGAATCTTCTAGCAACCTTAAAAATTCATCCATTTTTCCATGTGAGCATGCTAAATAAATTTCATGAAAATGATGTGCCATATGTGCTGGATTGGAATACTTTGTCATTATGATCCAATGCTAACTTTGAAGTTAGACCCATTGCTATTAAAAACCAATGAACCAAGAAATTATGAAATAAAACTATCAATGAAGTACTTGATCAGCAAACTTGGGAAAATAGGAAGTTTATTTTAAATAGTTGTCCCCAACTTTTTAATCATCCTAATATTGAATAATAAATTTTATTTGTTATGGGTGTAATAAATTATTTTTTATAATTTATGATCTTCTATTTGTATAGATGATAATGAAAAAAATAAAGGAACCAAAGCTAAGGAACATAACAATGAAGTAACACCCAAGCAGCTAGACATAGAGGAAGTGCTCGAGGAAGAGCTAGATGCCTAAGGGGGGTAGATAGTAATGTCCCATCCCTTGTTAAGGATGAAAAAAATTGTAAAAAATGTGATTAACCTTCAAATGAAGCGGCCCCTTGTATGAGGAATTATGATTATTCATGTATCCCTCAGGAAAGGGTTTGACCTATGCCATTTAAGGCTAGGATTAGACGTCATGTTGGACATGGAGTTGTAGAGCTAGGAAAGGCAAGTGATGGGAGCTAGGTGAAGTAGGACAAGAAGGGACTAATCACCTCTTTGGTAGGATAGCCTAACTATGGTGGTAGTGCTGGATCGCCTCTAAGGCTTAAGTGGCATAGGAAGATAACTTAGAGGGCATTAGAATACTCTATTCTATTAATAAAAATTTTCCATTTTCCTATGTTCATTCTTCAGTACCAATTATTTATTTACTAGTTAATTCATGTATTAAATATTTATAATGTTTCTAGTATATTGTCTAAGAAAATGATGAATGTGATAAATTAAGTGATCATATTTTTATAACATGGGAATGGGATGTCAGAGTTATGTGTGGGAGAAATGGTGGAAAATAAGGCCATTTGCTACATAGAGCATGGTGCCTAAGTAGAGGAATACTAAGAAATGTAGGTACTTTGTGATGGCCATGGCTTTTTCAGCATTGATGTAGAGCAGAAAGAGGAGATGGTGCATGTGTCAAAATTTTCAATAGCACAGCCACAACAGTGAGTGAAAAGAAGTAGGTTGCATGTGTTGTGTAGTAGTGCAAAGAAAATGAGATGAGGTGTTGCAGGTTGCAATGGAAGGCAAAGGAAATATTTTTAAAAAAATATTTTACTAAAATCAAAGATAGATCATACCTAAAAATCCAGTTTTAGAATATTTTTTTGCAAGGAGCTGGTAATATTTGCAATTTATTTTACATTAGCATTCATGAGAATTAGTAGAAACTTAAGAATTGTTAGTTTGAATTGATAGTGGCAATCAATCATCAATGACAATCAATCAAAAATGGAAATCAATTAGAATTAATTAACACTTCCTTTTCTTTCAATTGTTAGTTTGATTTTTTGTTGCTAATTAGAAGTTAAAACTTATGGTTTTGTTTTGTGATGGAAGATTAAGGCCCTATTTGTAGGTGATGTTAGCACTAACAGTGATAAAGAATTCTTTCAAATAAATTAAAAGGTTAAGAAGCTTAAGAAGAATAATATTCTTTAAAGTTTTTTTTTCAGTTAAAGACTAAATAATCTACTAAAAGTGCATAAATAAATTGAAGATGGATAAGTAAAGATTATCATGTAATTATCAAAGTTATTCTATATTAAATTTGATGGATAGTATTAAAAATTAATATATTTATCAACCTATATGTGTAATATTTAAGTTAAAGATATATAAGTATCATATTTTACATAACAAAATAAATAATCTATTAGTTCTTAATAATGAGATGTATTCATTTGTATATGGTTATGTTTTTTACTTAGTTTAAATAATATAAGGGCATTGTTTATTGACTTTAAGTATTTATAAACATATATCATCTATCAATTTAGTGTGTAGTTGTAAATATACTTTTCAGTTTATGAGTTCTAATACTTCATTCTTGCTAATAAGATTAAGTATGATGTCTCAATATAAATTACATTATTATTAACCCTCATGTACTTACAACTGTGAGTTTGATATCTTACAATGGATCATCTATTCTGTTAGTTATCTTGTAATGTAGTTATTATAACTTGCACCAACCTACATAATCTTATTATATTATTTACTCTAGTGTAATTTGTTATTCTTTAATTTTGATCAAGAGGTCAATTACTAACCTTGTTCAAGAGACTCCTCTTCTATCATAGTAAAATAATTTTACCATTATAATAGTGAGGGGGAGCTCTCTTGATCACATTTTTTTCTTAGATTTTACCATGGTAAATAAATAATTATAGTCATATTGTTAGAATGAGAGATAAACTTTTTTAGGGAATTATTATTTATGAGAGTCCAACTACCTTATAACCTGGAGTTTATCTTTGAAAAATCAATCCTTAGTGAATTAATTTGAGAATTTTTAATTCTATTAACCAAATAATAAATATATAGCTAAACTAGCATAATTAATTCATTCAAGGTAATACATTTTTTCAAGTTCCAAGTATACAATCAAGTAACTATATTACTATGATTATCTTTAGAAATTATATCTTAATGTATAAGTATGGCACCAACCCAAGACTACAATATAACATTAGAACCAAATAGTCTACAATTTTATGGACAATAAAAAAGAGTTGTGAGGAGAAAGAAAAGAATAACTATAAGTATTGTCAAAAGACATATAGCTAACATGATAATTTAGAAGAATTATAGAGGAATATAATGATTAGCCACCACCATTTTGTTAGCACAAGATTGATGAGCGGTGAGTAGAACCTACACCCAACTATATGAATCACTAAGTGTTCATGCATGATCTAGTTGAATTTCATGGACTTATAACCTTCTAAGTACACTGGTCTCTAGGAAGTGAAACTGACCATTATGATCATTATCTTCCTAATTACACTTGTGAAATGTGAAGGTATGGTTAATTGCAACTTAGCCATATGATTTTTATCATTTTTATGCTTTGTGTTTTAAGTCTCCTAAGGGTAAAGAATAATGAATAAAACTAAAATAATTAAATTGCTAATTTAATCTAACTAGCTACACCTAACTAATCTTAACCTAAGCATTTGTTCCCACTTGCCGTACACATCTTGAGCACATTTAACACTATTAGGTTACCAAACATTAAGCATTACTAG
Organism: Gnetum montanum; assembly: GCA_015680685.1. NCBI lineage: Eukaryota > Viridiplantae > Streptophyta > Gnetopsida > Gnetales > Gnetaceae > Gnetum > Gnetum montanum. Next base: position 18,668 of record MNCI01005484.1, on the reverse strand, counting down.
GATTACCAAGCACTAAGCATATGCTTGAAGTGGTTGTACTTATGTGCTTAATTAATCACTATTTAATCTAGCTTAAATTAGCCTAATTAATTATTTAATTTACTTAAATAATTAAATAAATTACATAAAACATTAAATACATAAATAAATAATTAATCTATTTCAAAACTACAAGGTTTATCACAACGCTCATCTTTATTGCCACACACACTACTCTGCTTAGGTACAACAATGCTCAAATAAGGATTCGTACACTCTTGAATCTTACTATAGGCACTTAGAAAAATATTCTAACTTTCACACAAGAAAACTAAAAATTCTCTACTATAATTATGACAAAAGATGTCATAAACACGGTGGGTGAGCATGTATTTATAGGCAAAAATAGATACTATGTCAATGGGGCCACATCAATGCATCAAATCATGCATCAATAAGGCCTAGTTGATAGGGCCCAATCAATGCAACCAATTTATGATTCATCATACCCCCACAACTGAATGAAAGCTAATCCTTGAGTTATCTACAAATTTGGGAAGGTATGGAATTATTGAATGAAGATAGACATATGACAAACACAAACAAACACTAAGTGTCCAAGTGTATGTATATACAATCATTACAAAAAATTTTGGTGCTCAAGACTACAAAACTGGATACCAAAATAAAATTGACAAACATAATTGCTTTGATGGCACAAAGACAATGAAGAACATTAAATGGTCCTAGGCAGTGGAGGCTCCTGGGGTTCAAAAGGACCTTCTCCTACTTTAGGCACACACAGTGGTTGAGACTATTGTGGTTGTCTTAATGTAGCTGCAACTTTTAATCCTCCTCTCTACTCCTAGGATCATGCACAGTCTACACAACTTCACAAATGTGAGCTAGAATGAACACATTCCAAGGATAAGGCATTGTTGGGAATAGCTCCTTAACATTAATGAACCAAGTAGCAAATTTTTTGTGTTTGATGTCAAATTCCCTAGTTGCATTTTTTATTTCTTGGTAATCATTCATTCTTTTGGCTAGGTTCTTAGCAATTGATCTTTGATTAGTGAATCTTGGTATAAGAAATTGAATTTTAATGTTTTTAGTCTCATTCTTTTGCTTAGTCTCCTTATGGTGCTTGAACTCTACCTTGTACAGTAAGTACAAGCTGGTCACCTACTTCTCTAACTCTAACTATGGCCATCCGACAATCAGCATTGCTAGGTTTACATATCAAAGATTGGCAAGCTTCATGTATTTTTTCATTTCTTCAATATGTAACTCCCTCATGTGGATCTTCACTTTTTTGTAGGCATTTGTCCCATCAATGATACATTTTCATACCTCTTTTCCTTGCTAGAGTTTTTGGAGAATCTCATTAACTTTTTCCTTAGCCATCTAGATGTGTTTGTCATTAACTTCTTTCTATAGGTCAACTTGATCTCTATAGTGGTTCTTGTCTCTCTCAAATTTAAGGGCTTTATTCTTTCAAGCAGTAATCTTAATTATAGATTTTTTACGTAAAATGCAGACTTCTTCCATAGAGAGATTTCTATTTTCTACTATCAATCTCCTAAGCTCAATGTTTACCTTGGTAAGATACTCTTGTTGTTAATGGATGAATTCTTGCATCTACTTTTTTTGCATAACATTCCATAGCCAATGATTCTCTATAGTCAACATCTCATTCTCTAGGTGTGTCTAGACTAAGTCCTTTTGAATTGAATATGTCTTGGCCTTAGACAAGGACTGGTCAAAGATAGTCATCACCATCCCTACCTCAACATGTTTAAGTTTATCTTGAAGCTATTGAAAAGCTTCATCTCTTGTCAGTGCAAGGTTGAGGTGCACAAGATTAGCAAGGCAGAGTCTTAATTAGGTAACCTCTACATCCAAGTGTTGTTTTTACACTTGAGACATTTCAAGTTTCCCTTCCAAAATGATGCATTTTCTATTTACTTCAAGAAACTTTGACTGGGTTATAGTGATGTTATTCAGAAAATCAAAGATATCTAATATTAGTTGCTCAATTCCCACCAATTCATCCAACAACTTCTCGTGTTGGGCTGGACTTAATAGGCTACTAACAATTTCTATGGATGTCTACACATCTTTCAGTGCAAAAACATCTAGTACAAACATTGTAGGTTTGTTTAGTACATTGATGATTTGACCAACAACCATTTCCCTTGCTATCTCCTAACCTTGTTGCTACATCACCAAGATAGTTGCTCCCTCTTGGGCACTAGGATTTGACCTCACAAGTTTGGGCTGAAAATATTGGCCCACCTTCCTCCATTTAATTGATTGTTCAAGCCACTTTGTTGAGATGACTCATTGTAGGATAGTATATAGATGAATCCCCACCACTTGTTCGTACTTGTTACTCTGACTCTCGCAAGAGCTACTTTTAGATTTTGCACAAGAATTTAATGGCAACATGGGCCTTTGGCATTGTTTCCTAAGTGGGTGGTGGATATGGTGATTGCTACTCCTCGTCTCTAGACATTTCAAGGGTCTTATGTCTTTCATCATTTCACACCAGAAGGTAATGGGAGTATGCCTGATTATGTCATTTTCATAGAAAACTATTCCTATCCTTTTACAGATTTTTTTGATATGGCATGGAAAGGACAAGTTTTTTCTTCCACGTTCATTTTCCTTAAAGCACTTTTCCATCTCTAGATATATTATTTATGGAAGGTTTACAAGAAATTTTTTACTTAAATTAGTACATGCATGAGTGGAGAAAGTAGTCACCTTACTAAGCCTCACCATCAAATTAAGGTGATAAGCTACTATCTTGAAGTATATGCACTCCACCCTTGTGTGCACACCAAAATCTTTATGGTCAACCCCATAACACTATTGGATCCACTTCTTTTTTGCCTCTGGATCTTCTTGCATGGAGAACTCTACTAGATGGATTCTAGAATTAGGCAAACCAAGAGCTTATGCAATAGCTTATACCAAGTAGGATGCCTGAATGTCTTTGATTTTCACAGTGGCTCCTAGCTTTTGATTATTCTAGAAGAGATATGTCTCTCTCATATACCACTCCCCATTGGAAGTGATGATTAGCCACATGGGAGAGTTTTGTAACTACATCTTGACTTCTAGTGGAGGATGTTCTAAGAATGATCCAAAGTTCAATTCTTGGAGAATTGAGCATTGGACATCATGAGGCATAATCATATCAAGGTAGACTTGTGTCAATGCGACCTCAAGTCTTGGTACAAGCCCTAGTCCCTCTCCTCAAGATTGTTCTATTGCAGCCTCTTCTTCATGAATCTATCAAATAAATTCCACTTTGAGCTTCTCCCAAAGAGGTCCTACTGCATGAGTTTCTGCTACCTACTCTTGGACTTGTTCATGCTATTCCCTTCCATCTTTGGGTCATTTCTTCTTTTGTTGGGATGATCCTCCTTCCTACATTCATTTTGGTCTTGGTGCCATATGTGATCATAACATGACCAAGGGCTAGCATTTAATGTATAATTGAAATAATTGGGATACCTTATCACTTTGGGAAAGTTACACTTGGATAAGTTGTGATCATGTTCAATTTAATCATTTGAATTAGTATTTTATTCTTATTTTAATATTAAAAATTAATTTTAGGTTTACTAGAGTTTGTTAGAAGAATTAAACTTTTAAAAATTGATGGTTTAATATTATTTTGTTCATCAACCCTTTGGGGAAGTTAGAAAACTTTTGAAAAATTTTCTTCCAACACCTTAAGGTTTGTGGCTCCCACAACTAAGAGCTTATCTTCAATAGTTATAGGATCGAAGAATGGAGTGATTTGGACAAACAATGTGAAATTTATGGGCTCTAAAAGGTTTTGGGCTTTGAAAAATTGCAAAAACTTCCCTCCTATTTTGAGGAAAATTATAAAAATTTTAAAGTGTTGGGTGGTATTTATAGAATTTTTAGGCTACATTTATGGGGCCTAGTCGACGTGGTCAATAGCATCGACTGGGCCTAGTTGATGCTGCTATTGACCACCATTGACTTTGTTAAAAGTAATAAAAACCAAGAATTTTTCACATGAAAGGAGGGTCAAATGGAAGCCCAAAAAGCCATGGACATGATGAAAATATTAGAAGAGGATCTTGAAGTTCCAAAAATTTATAAATGATTAGAGAAATAGATTTTACGAAGAAAAATGCCTTGCACATAATTGGATGTAGGATGAAGTGCATGAAAGATTTGATTTCAAAAACATCTCTAAGAGTAAGGAACATAACTAACCAAATCACAAGATATGCAAGTGGATCTTCCCCATAGGGGCACATGCCCTTTTTAACCTCGTGTAACTTCAACTAAGGAGTCTATGGGTCTCATAATTGATTAATGGTTATGAAAAGTTAAGGACCAAACCTAGAGAATTTATTTAGGAATTTCAACACATCAAACTAAGGCATCAGAAAAAAAACATGGACAATTGATAGTGAGGTAGTTATGAAAGCATTGATGAATGATAGAGAAAGTGGAATGGAGTTCCTAATCCTAGTCACATGAAGGGCCTCATGAAATTCATGGTTAAATGACTTGATAGAGTCCATCCTTAGTCTAGATTAAAACCAACCATGTTTAGTGACTTCACATCACCACTCTAAAACCAATCCATCCCCTTGAGATACAAGAATGCTCCCACAGACAACCACCATTCCTTATTTGAGAAGAAAAGAGAATTAAGAAGTGAGAAAGGGCCTTAGTTAGAGGGAACCTACAAGCATGCGTAACATGTCTATCTAGTCCCATAACCAGTGCTTGTAGCACATTTTATTTAAGGGGTGTGCTTCAAATTCCCATCATGTCTTTTTTTTTAACATTTTATGTTTTTCATGAATGTTTTGGATGGGAACGACACCATGCAAAAGCTTATTCAACTTCTTATTATTGGTCGACATGGAATGGTAAGAAATCCATGAAAACATACTTTCACTCAAGATGGTAGAACTTACAGAGAGCTTTGAATCCCCTTGAAGTCACATCCTTTTCAAACCTTTAAATCCTGTCCAAGTTTGGAAACTACTTGATGGGACGCGATATCGCATACACAATATCGCGTCATCCCCCGCAATATCACGTACACGATATTGCGGTGCGCTGCAAAGTCTATAAATAAGAGGCAACTCTTCCTTGTTTTCCATCCTAGGCTTAGACCATAGTGAAACTCTAGCAATTTGATCCCTCCAGAGATAGAATATTTTCCATGTGCCCATAGTAGGGGCTCCAAAGTGAACGGATCTTTATTCGAGCAGACATTGTACCTGAACACAAGTTTGTGTACAACAATAAAAATGAAATTCATGGATAAACCTTGTAGTGCATGGAATAGGCTAATTAGGACTTTATTTATTGTTATTTACTATTTATCATTTACATGCTTTATTAGGAATTAAATCTTTCTCAACCCTTCTCTCCTAGTTAAGTGCCTCAATACGAATGCTTCGAGCACGTGTGTTACGCGTGGTGATCCCACCAATGATTAGCGTTTGGAAACCACGGTTGCATTGGTTCAGGGTGTGAACATTAAGTGGGAATGGATGCTGATGCTAGGTTAATTTAGACTTATTTAGTTAATTAGAGTTAGTTAGTTAATCTCTTCAACCCTTCACCTCACTAGCACAGGAGATAAAACAAAAAAGCTATAAAAATCATATACCTCAGAGTTACTTAACCATACACCGTGACAAATACAACTAAGTCTATGAAGACAACGAATAATTAACCTTAAGTGTTCCATGAGGTGTGTAGACACTTAGTCTACAGAGTTCGATTGCATTGCGCATGTTACGCTCATATTCATATGGTTGAGTGTAGGGGTACCTCACCACTCATCATTGGCACCATTGCCGGGGACTAAGTGTTTATGCGCTAAGTAGAACATAAGAGATCATTCACATCGTTGGGAGCTTAAACGAACCTTAGGATCAATTAAATGAAAATTTTTTATAATGTTCAAATAGCACACCAATAAGACATAATGGCTTCTTCTTATTCTCACAAGAGCATTTCACCTAGGGATAATACAAAGAACAGTCGGCACTAAAAAACACGTAACCTAAATCCGCCAATTCCTCAACAATATAGGGTGGAATATACTCATCTCGATGAGTATATTTCCAATTTTACTTTTATCTTCCGTCAAGATGAACAGATGTGCTGGAGAGATTTGCAAGGTAACATAGTGTTACCTCTAAATCGTGTCATCCCCAACATGCTCCTCCATGCTTTGGCACAAATCGGCATGACTCAGCTCTATGCTAAATACATTGTGAAAGATTTTGACATGAGGGATTACCATCCCACAACATTACAATATATGAGGGACTCAAGGTAGGAGAGCCAACATACACTGTTGAAGGGTAAAGAGGTCCTACACATCCTAAGTGAAATAGGAGATGGTGAACCACTTATAACGGGTTCTCTATCGAAAGATGTTCCTCCTCCTAATGATAGTGAGGAGGTGGGGTATCAGAACCTATGCTCCATGATACATAACCCTGGTTCTGATCCCTGTGAACATTAGCTATTCACTGAGGGAACAACAACACATGACAAGGACGGGCACTCAAATCGACATCACGATCGAGGCTAAAGCCACTTAAGAGAAGATAAGAAACATCGTCATGGTGATGGTTCTTCTTCTTCTTCCCCTTCATCACATCATTCACCCTCTCCTTCCACATCTAGGTGCAATCATCGAGAGCATAACGGTAAGGATAGAGGTAGATAGAATGAGAGACCTCAATGAGAGAGTTGAGAGTGAGGACGAGGGTAGTTAAGAGAATCAAGGCATGAACAAAGGGAAAGTAGGGAACCACGAAGACATCATAGACATTATGAAAGAGATGATCATGATGAACCCCTACTTTTCACCTAAAGTATGCTAGATATAATGGAGGTAGTGAGAATACCAACAAGGCATTTAAAAGATAGTCGGATCAAGCACTTAGATATGAACAACATCCCTCGATTTGAGGGGGGATATAACGCAGATCCACAAAATCATTTATAGGCATTCCACGATGCCTGTGCCTTGTAAAACATAGAGAATGAGTGGCAGAAACTAAAGTTGTTTCCCAGGACACTCATTAAGGAAGAAGAGAGTTGGTACTGGTCCTTAGAACTAAAAACCATCAAGAGGTGGAGTACGATGTTAGAACTCTTCAACGATAAGTATCAAATGTACTCCACAGTGTCTAACTTGCGTAAGCAAATCCAAGGATGGAAGCAAGGTTGGATGCTACCATGGGCCGCTATTACGCATTGTTACATTGTTGCCCAGGCCATGGTTACACATAGCGGGATCAACTCTACCACATCGTAGATGGGCTAAGGTATGAAACTAGGAGAACCCTTAGGACTTATTCCCAAGGGAGATTATTAGAACTTAGATCCCATGAAATTCATTGCTTGTTGGAACAAGTAGCCAAAGAAGAAGGGGAGCTATGAAAAAGGGAAAGTGTGAAAGAATATAACCATGATCCCTCTCTTTGAAAGAAGGGAGTGAGATTTTGCGATGAAGAGGATGAGTCACCAATCGAAGAGTTGGTGAACAGAAAAAACTTTCCGCTTCAGAAACTAACAACAAAAGTATTGGCCAAGGTAGATGAACTATGGAACTCCTTAGATAGTAAAATTGAAACTGTCCTAAATATTGTAGAGGAGTCTAAGGAGGAATGAAGTAGTGACAAGAATAAGAAAAAGCAGAGAGATTCAGGCCCTGCACGTGACAAGGGTAAGGGGAAAATAATTATCTCTGATGAGGTTGTGGATTCGAACATAGACAATGATAGTGGATGTGAGATCTACTAATATAACCATCCTAAGGGATGTTGTCCAATCATCTCACATTTACAAGAGTCTGGGGTGTATGCACTCACCCTGAGACTCAACAAACAGCAAACGCCCCAAAGGTTACCTTATCCCCAAGGTAACCCAAGACAGTTCCACCAACCGTTGACATACTATCCAAGTGGAACTCCACCACAACCCATCGGACAACATCAGTAGTGGCAATACCCACAGTCATGGGAGATGCCATTGCCAAAACATCAATACCCTTACCAATAGCCCGATCCTTATGGTTACTACATGCAACAGCTGATTTCTCCAAGTGACTTCATGGGTCACATAACTCCCCAATGTTACTACCAAGTTAGAGAGTACTTTAGAAGGACTCCTTCTCCTCCAGGAGACACTCCATACCCATACCATCCTCCTAATCTGTCCACACCTCTTCCATCGGTAGTTCCCATAACACCTCCTGCTCCAACAATGTAAGGAGAACTCCCCACTTAACCGCAGCAACGCAATGCTATGAGAGCCATAAACATTCAACCCGCTGCTGGTTCTGAAAATTGTAAAAAGAGAAGACCCTTCTTTAGAACCAAAAGCCTAGACAAGCTCTCACAAAAACAAGTGGTTGAGTCTATGATCACTCCTCCGACACACAAGGCTTTGGGGCTCCCTTCAGTTCAAAATCAAAGCTTAACGCATACGGTTATGTTAAAACATCCCATAACTGACTGGATCAAGGTAGGCCACCTTCCAAGGAAATTATCTGATCCTAGGAGTTCTTAATCTACCTCCAAGTCACCAAGAATGAACCACATAAGGCTCTTCTTGACTCAGATTCCGGAGTCAACTTAATTTCACCAGAGATGTATCAAGTCTGGAACCTACCCCAACTTAAGAAGAGAAACATCCAACTAGAGCTGGTAGACCATTCCATCACCATTTCCTTGGGATTAGTGGAGGACATCATTACCATTGTGTGTGATTGGTCCTACCCAGCCGATTTCCTAGTGATTGAAGTTAACAACAATGAAGGGGACTTCCCAATTATAATGGGAAGGGCATGGTTAAGCACAATAGATGCATGCCTAAGGATTCATGATCTTTCCTTGGAAATATCTAAGGTAAATATTTACGGAAATATTGAGAAGAAGAAAGTTTCATGCATCACATACAGTGATTCATTAGGTGATGACATGGAGGAATGCTCCACATCTCCTCCATGCAACAGGTGTGCCCTTGAAACTCGCCTATATGTAGCAACCACACCAGTAGTAGACACCCCATGGTTGATAGCTATTTGGAAGAGCAACCAAAAAATATGCATGGAATGAACTGGGGGAACAACTCATGCCAACAATGAGGGCATAGATACCTTGGAATATGAGCATCGCGAACTTCCACCCCTTAATCTAAGAACATCAATTGGGAGAAGTTGGGCACTTCTACGAAATTCAAACAAACACTCATTATTTTGGATCTCTCCCTTGCAATTTCGTCATGGGGGAAATGGCCACCTATGCTAATCATTTGGGGAGGCCCTTAGTTCTTTTTAGTTTTTGTTTTACATATTTTTATTTTACGTGTTTTCTACGTACACATTTTTGTTTTACAAATTTTTGTTTTCCACATTTTTTTACACGTTTTTGTCTTACACATTTTTGTTTTACAAGTTTCTTTAAATTTTTTTTTTTACACATTTCTTTAACTTTTCTTGTTTTTGTTTTACAAATTTCTTTAACTTTTCTTATTTTTGTTTTACAACATCGTTATACTTTTTCATTGTGTGTGTGTGTGTGTGTGTGTGTGTTTGTGTGATCCACCTTGTAAGTTTGTCACCCAATAAGTGTCCTGCATGATGGTATGAATTGCTTTATTACTGATTGCTAATGTTTGGTTTTTACCTTTAAGTCATGATGTTACTACTAACGTATGGTTCTTTTAATATAGCAGGCAATGAGTTCACTTCATCCAGTCATCCACTAGTTCTATGGTCTCTCTCAGCTTGGAAATGTACAATCCCTTTCTAAATTAAAACTATTAACAAATCAGTGATTGGGCATTTCTCAAACTAAGGAAGGACTCAAGGATTGAAAATGGTGTGACTTCAACGGAACTTGATGCATTTGTGTTATCCATTCTCTTGGGTGCTTGGATGTGTTCTTCTTGAGTTTTCTTATCATTTCGATGTTACCCAATCATCGGGAAGCTGAGTAAATAAAAATAACAAAGTCTTTGCATGGTGTGATTCTCACACATAAACACATAAAACACAAAAAAAAAGTGAGAATTAAAAGCACACCCCTTAGAAAAAATAATCCCTTGGGCTACAAGCACTGGTTATGAAACTCAAAATAAAAATGTTCCCTCTAACTAAGGCCCTTCTCACTTCCCATTCTCTCCTTGTTTCGTCGGAATGGTGGTGGCTCTTGGGTGAAGGCATTCTTGTTGCTTTAAGAGGATGGTTCGGCCAAATGCATTAATGTGAAGTCACTGAAAGTGGTTTGTTTGAGACTAGACTTGGAATGGGATCTGCTAAGTCACATTAACTATGAACTACACAAGGGGCTGTACACCACCCTGTTCTTGGGATTCCATTCCATTCTCTTCTCTCCATCCTTCTCTCCATTATTCACCTCATTGTCGGTTGTATCATAAGTGTGTATTTTGGTTTATGCATTGTTTTCTTTTTGGTAAATTCTTGTAGTTAAGACTTTAACTTTTGTTCCACATGACATTCCCAGAGCCTACAGACTCTCCGAATGTGGGTTTGTCAGGGCATTAAAGGCATGAGCCTACTTTTGCGAGGACCCACTGACATTCCTCTTTGATGCACTACTTAAATTCTTTCCCCTAAGATTTTTGCAATCTATTTTATTTTTTTCATTTCCATCTTGACATCCATTTCACCGACGTTATAGTTGTCTCTTTCTTCTCATATTTCTTGTTCCTTTTCTTTCTCCATTTTAATGCTACCAGAGGTTCATGATTAGTCATGGGGGTACAGGGCCTAATTTTTTTGATTTAATCCAAAACCCTACACCTTTGGTCGTCACCAATATTATATCTCCAAATCCATATCAACCATACCACAACCTAGCCAATGGACCTTTCACCGAAGCAAGGTATCAACTACATTGAAATTCATTTACCCTTGCTAATACAAAAATTGTGTTGTGTGTGTACATGGAAATCATGTAACAACAAATTTGATCTAGAAGGAACACTTGGAATGGAGCAATGCTGTAAGCAGCTATGCAAGGAGCAAGATCGATGGTGCGTTTACGAATGAACAATGAAAGGCACAATCTGGGCATTGGTAGTAGCAACACTTCTTTCTCTCTCTCTTTCTCCGCTGCCAAATAAGGCCTAATGTCAATGTAATAAGGTGTTCACTCTTGTTGTCATGAACACCATTTTTTTCTTGTCTTGTAATGATGATCCGTTCACAAGTCATTCCATTAGTTCATTTTGAGTCAATAATCCCATACCGTCCCAATATTTTGTAAGGAACTGGAGGATGAGTTTTTATTCATTCATGGGGGTATGATGGGATGTGATATCGCATGGGTCATGATATCACATCTGCCACAATATCGCATCCCACACGATATCACGTACACAATATCACGTCATCCCCTGCGATATTGCATACGCAATATCGCATACGCGATATCGCGATGCACCGCAAAGTCTATAAATAAGAGGCAACTCTCCCTTGTTTTCCATCCTAGGCTTATACCGTAGTGAAAATCTAGTAATTTGATCCCTCTAGAGATAGAATATTTTCCATGTGCCCACATTAAGAGCTCCAAAGTAAATGGATCTTTATTTTGAGAGGACATTGTACCTGAACACAAGTTTGTGTACGGCAATAAAGATGAACTTCTTGCAGTGCATGGAATAGGCTAATTAGGAATTTATTTATTGTTATTTACTATTTATCATTTACATGCTTTATTAGGAATTAAATCTTTCTCAACCCTTCTCTCCTAGTTAAGTGCCTCAATATGACTGCTTCGAGCATGTGCATTACGCGTGGTGATCCCAGCAACGATTAGCGTTTGGTAACCATAGTTGCATCAGTTCAGGGTGTGAACGGTAAGTGGGAACGGATGCTGACACTAGGTTAATTCAGACTTAGTTAGTTAGTTAGAGTTACTTAGTTAATCTCTTCAACCCTTCACCTCACTAGCATAGGAGATAAAATAGAAAAGCTATAAAAATCATATACCTCAGACTTACTTAACCATACACTGCGACAAATACAAGTAAGTCTGGGAAGACACTTACTTAACCTTAAGTGTTCCATGAGGCATGTAGGCACTTAGTCTGCAGAGTTCAACTGGATCGTGCATGTTATGCTCGTATTCGTATGGTTGAGTGTAGGGGTACCTCACCACTCATCACTACTAAGGTCACAAGTTTGTTAAGGTTTTATTAATGAAAAGGGATCTTATGTTTCCAAAACAAGGAAAACCATAGAGTTTGTGGATGGGTGAATGATGTGGACTTACTGCTTATTCCATGAAAAAGAAACTTTATCTTAGTTATTAGTCATCAAAATTCAAAAATAGAAACCAAACATTAGCAATCAAAAATATTAAGTAAAAACCACCATTAGCAAACAACTACAACATCATTGTGTCTTATTGGTAAAAAATAGTTTTACTAGAAAAAATGAAAAATTCACATCAAAATAAGGGAAAATATAAAATAAATTATAAAATATTCAAGAAAAATAAAACATACTAATGACGTTGTAAAAAAAAATTTTGAAAAAATAATAAAGTGTAAAACAAAAAAGGTGTAAAATAAGAAAGTGTAAAAAAAATTAGGAAAAAATAAAGAGCCACTTTAAATGATAGCCATCTCCCCCATGACTAATTTTAAAGGAGGAGATTTGAAAGATTGAGTGAGGTCATCCATCCATTGAGGCATTTCTTTCACTGGCTTGCTTAGACTCATGGAAAGGTTTGACTTGTTGTGTGTTGACCAGTTACTTTTTGTTTAGGCTCTTAAGTTTGTAGATCAACATGGCCCTTGAAGGAAGGGTTTCATAGATAATCTAAGGACCCTCCCATAATGTTTGGAACTTAGTTTATTGAGGTACATGTGTGGGGTTCTAGTAGAGGACCTTGTCTCCAAGTTGAAATTTGACTTTTCTTATCCTAAGGTCAAGGCATTGTTTACTGAATGCTTTGTTAACTTCATTCAAGGATATGGCTACCAATTTATTTTCATCTAGAACATTCAGGTTGATTAATCTTTCTTTTTTTGCTAGGCTAAAGTCAAGGTCCAAGTCACAGGTTTTTAAAAGTGTGTGGAGCTCGGATTGGATAGGTAGAGTTGGTAATTTTTTGTATACTAGCTTATAGAAAGAGTAGCCTATAGGAAGTTTTCATATTGAGAAGTGTGGCTAGAGGCCATCATTTAGATTTGTGCTCTATTCTCTCCTATACTTTATGATAGTTCTTGTCAAGATCTTCATGATTTTCCTATTAGCAACTTCTACTTGACCATTGGCTTGGGGGTGGTAGGGTGTTGTTAGTTCATGTTCAACCCCAAAGAATTGCATAATCTTGCAAAAGGTAGTGGATATAAAATGGGTTCCATTGTCAAAAATTAGTGCACATAGCACCCCAAACCTAATTATAACTTTTTTTGTACAAACTACGCAATAGTAGATGATGTATAGTCAATGACAACTGCTACTTCTACCCATTTTGTATAGTAATCAATGGAAAAAATTATGTATGCCTTTCTATTTAACATGGGCATGATGAAACTTATGAAGTTGATGCTCTAGATGTCAAAGGATTCTAGTGTTTGAATCCACTATTGAGGTCCCTCCATTCGAGTAGTCATCCCACCAACTCATTGATAGCATTTACAAAAGCAGATAAATTGGTGGGCATCCCTAAATATGGTTGGCCAATAATACCCTACCATTAGGATCTTAATTATTGTGTGTCTCCTAGCATAGTGGCTCCCATATGAATGCTCATGAGCATCTTAGAAAATGCATAGTTAATCAACATCAAGTACACACCAATGAACTAGGCCATTAGCACACACCTTGTAAAGATGTCCATTGATTTTCATGAAGCATTTGTCCTAATAAAGAAACTATTATTTCTTTCTATAGTCCAAATATAGTGGCATCTCTTGAATAATAAGATAAGTGAGGATGCCATCATACCATTTTGGTTCATTAAGCACTTTTTCATTTATTGCATTAGTAAAGAGGAGTTCATCAAAAAATTGGTCAAAGAGTGAGCTCTCCTCTTTGTTATCCCATTGTAACCAAGAAAAGTGATCAGTGATAACATTATCAATCCTCTTTCAATCTATCATTATAACATTGAACTCTTGCAAGATCACCAGCCACTATATGATACAAGGGCTCATTATTTTCTTGTTCATAAGGAAGCAAATGGCACTATGGTCAATGTGTACAAACACTTTATATTCAAGCACATAGTGCCTAAACTTCTCTAGAGCATACACCATCATCATTGGTTCTTTCTCCATTGTGGTGTAATTTAGGTATGCACCCACAATGCTTTGACTTGTGTAGTGGATGTAATATGGATGTTTCTTATTGTCAAACTACATAAGCATAGCTCCCAAGGCATAATTTGATGTGTCTATCATTATATAAAATAGTTTGGACCAATCAAGTGCTTGTAGAATTGGAGTCTCTAAGAGCTTATGTGTGAAGCTCTAAAATGCATTTTTACATTCCTTAGTTTAGATAAATGGATCATCTTTCTTTGTAAGCTCAACCAACAATTTTGTGATATTAGAGAAACTTTTTATAAAATTTCGGTAGTAGCCAGTGTGTTCAAGGAATGACTAGACATCTTTAATAATTTTTAGTTGTCTAGTTATTCTTTAGCTGACCCTTATCTTTTTATGGTTCACCTCAATCCTTGCCTAAGAAATTCTGTGCCCCAATGAAATGTCCTTCTAGACCATCAAATGGCTTTTTTGTCAATTGAGCTGAAGATTCATCTCCACACACCTTTTAAGCGCTTACTCAAGGTAGTCCAAGGCTTGCTCAAATGTGGCACCAAAGGTGGAGAAGTCATCCATGAATAATTCCATCCCAAAACCAATGTTTTAATAAAAAATGCTTAAGACCAAGTATTGGAATGTTGCAGGAGCATTGCTTACACCAAAAGGCATCTTTTGATATGAAAAAATTCCCCAGGAACTTATGAATGTTGTTTTGGCATGATCCTCTAGTGCAATCTGGATTTGGTTATAGCCACTATAACCATCTAGAAATCTATGATAGCAATGCCCAAATATAGTATCCAATACTTGATTCACAAACGGCAATGGAAAGTGCTATTTGAATGTTACCATATTCAATAGCCACAAGTTGATGCAAACCCACCACTTGCTTTCTTTAATACAATCATGACTGGGCTAACCCACTCATTGTAACGACGGAAAATGTCGGCAGCTGGAAATACGGACCGAAATTCCGTGTACACAGCTTTAACCACAGATCCGCGCGAGGGCTAAGCTGGAAAAACGAATCCACGGTGCCCTGAACGGTCTTGTCGATCAGATAGGGACTTACATGTCAGTAAAAGCGGTGACGATTACGGATTTTTGCGTGACGTGATTTGTTGCGAGAGATCGTAAAACGGGGAGACAACGACGTAGATGGATCGCTACGAAGATAATGCTAAAACACCGAAAAGATGCTAATCGGGAGAGGAAAAAAAAGTGGATGTCGCAAAGATCAAAGATCTATGTCTCAATGCTGGATCGGATGTATACTTGCGTGTATATTACGTTACAATGGGAGAAAACCCCCAACAACTGGATACAAAATGAGCACAAAACAACAAGAAAACTGTCTGGACAGAAATCTGATCTACCTTGTAGGCCCAAAGCTTAGGTGCAGGGATGGTCAAGCTCTAAAGT
>MNCI01005473.1:506179-589375 GCA_015680685.1 Gnetum montanum | reverse complement strand
CAACGCAATCGTTACATTTCTCACAACCGCACACCGCAACAGCACACACACATACTCACATTAACTACTGAGTTTATTTGGAGGTATCTGGGCCTTGGTGTTGCCAGAGACCAGCAGGCACCTAAATCCTGTTCGAGGACACTCGTTGGCGGTCGCGTCCCAAACGGTCGCCAACATTATGTAGGAGGAGATATTTGGTATTAGTGGGGCATTGTTGGAATATTTGATTATAGTATCTTCTATAACATATGAGCATGATGTAATTAGTTTTATGATTGTATGGAATCTTTTGCTAATTTTAAAGTTTTTTGTGAAAAATCATCTTTTGGATTCTTAATGTATTGGTTTCAAGTGGCCTAAAACCCTTGCATGTAATTCATGGACAAAAAGCTTTGTGTTGAACTTTCATTATATGTTTTGTGATATGGCATTGTTCTTCCCTTTGAAATCACAAAGTTCAATTTCTTTTAAAATATGTTTGATGTACGATTATTTAAGCATTTGAATTAGTACCTTTGATGAAATTCATGAATCTTCTAAGAAAATGAACATTTCAAGAAGAATTATCATGAAGTACTATTAATAGGAGAGCTTAGTCTATACACGTGATCTTGACATTGCATTTCAGGGGTAGTATTTTGATGATAAAATAACCATGAGGGCTACAAGATGATCCAAAAAGTCCCAAAGGGGGCTTTAGAATGAGAAGAATAGCTACACATATGTAGGGGGAGCCTATACCTCATCACCTATTATCATCCTATAGGCTACCAGTGTAGGGGAAGTCTTTTGGTACTTTTAGCAAAAAACTCACAAGTTGCAAGACTTCATACTCCAATTGAGTAAAAAATTATTTTTAAGAGTATGGTAAATTGTCCAAGGTAAAAGAATGAGTTAACTTTTGGTTAATATATCTATTGGATATTTTACCTTGTGTTGTATTTCTTGTTGTTGGTTTTTCAATTTGACATGGCTATATACAAACTATTGTATGGACATATTATTAAGAATCTATTTGAGATATTTAGAATGATAAGTTGTGTTGCATTGACCTTTCTTGTGAGTATTTGATCTAATTCTTGAAAGATGGATAAGCATGTATGCACTCTCTTGCCATGGAATTGGTATGCCTTGTTCTATTATTGAAGTTTCAAAGGTGTAGAATTTTGGGTGAATACAAAATCATGAGATATTGGTTTAGTTATCACTAATGGGATAACTGGTTCAAAAAGACAAGTTACATGATTCTAAACACTTAAGCTTTGAACTTTAGCCTCTTGGTTTTCATTTTTCCTGATCTTTAAGTGTAAGGCCTAGTTTAATTATGTTTGGATTAGTTGTGGCTCATTTATTTTAACTTTGTGGATAGACCAAGGATAGCTCTTACTTGGTTTTTCATCATTAGCCCTATGCAATCAATGCTAAGTAATATGTACTTTTTAATTGATTATTCTTCCCGACAAGATGTTTATATATATATATATATTCTTAAAGTACTTAAGTCCTCATGTGTTTATTATGGAAGTTTGAAAATTAATTGTGTATTCTCTTGATCCATCTTTTTGCCCTGCTTTACTCCTTTTTGATGATGTCCAAAAAGGGGAAGACTGTTTGTACACATATGTGATTTTTTATGGATTTTCACATGTGTGATTTTTGTACATGTTGAGGATGTATTAGTAGCCGTATTGTATGAACAGTTTGTGGATGGACAGTTTGTAGATAGTATGAACAATTTGTGGTATAGACAAATGGTGCTTATCTTGATTATGAACTTTTGTGGAGACAGGTTTTTCCTTTTCATCGCATTGTATCGTTTCATTAGCTTAGTTTCATTTTACAATTTTATATGATCTCTACCCTATTCCTTGAGCTTTAGAGCCATTATCCTAGTTACAATGATGGTTGTCATTGGAATTTATACATCTTAATATTTTTATGGATTATTGTTATTATTTATTAGATTATCAACTCACCCATTTTCTTAAGTTTTGAACATCACTAGAAAGGAGGAGATTGTTGACCTTTTGATATGTCAAAACCTTAAGGAAAATGAAAAACATAGTATGTTATGGAATGTGATGTTTTTATAGGGCATGAATGAGCGCTCAAGAACTAAGATGTCAAAGTGGAGACTACAAGGACTCAAGGGAGCATGGATGAGTATGAGGACTACAATCAAAATGAAGATGCTCTAGTGATCAAGAGAAAACTAAATTAGCAAGAGAAAGCCTACGAAATCAAAGTTCAAGAGCTGAGAATACATCTCTAGGAAGCAGAAGACACCTTGGTAGAAGTGAAGAACATGCAAAGAAGACACCTCCTAAAAATAGGAGACATCTCCTTTCCAAAGAAGACATTTCCATAGAGATGTCTTCACATAGATGTTCCACTTTTAGGAGAGACATCTTCCCAAAATTAAAGTCAGTTCTAGAGAGATGTCCCAATCTTAAAGGAGACATCTACACTAGTGGTTAAATAGTCATTGCATGAATTCCAAGGTGATTTTGGAAACTCTCAGGCTATAAGAAGACTTCATTTTCTTGGGTAGTAGACAAGTGTTGTGCATGAATTGTGTCTTTCAAAGCAATCATTGTATATTGTACTTGTGTACCTCATCTATAAAATCATTTACTTGATTTATTGTAGAATTGTGCTTCAAAGTACAAGGACCTGTAATCTAAGTTACATTCTTTCCTTGTGTTTTTTATTTCTCTCTTGTTGCCCCATTGGTGTTGATGTGCTTCTTGTGAAAAGGCATCATGATTGAGCTTGTCAAAGTCCTACAAGATTGAGCTTTTATGCAACGTCAAAACACTCTAGAGTGGAGCTCAATTTGTAAAGGTTGTGGGATCCTTAAAACCACATTCTAAGCTTGTTAAGACCTTGCAGGATTGAGTGGTTTCTCAATGAAAAAACACTCCAAAGCAAAGCTTAGAGCTTATACAGGATGTGATGTCCTTCAAACCACTTTTTGAGAAATAAATTCCAAAGTTGTGCAAGCATTCTACCCTCCAAGTATCGATGTACCCAAGCTGGAGAACCACCTAAAAATTTAGTGTGGTTTTTGTGCTTGTTTAATCTTGTTTTGGGGAACTTATTCATCCCCCTCCTTCTAAGTTCTCGATCCTCACATGACCTCACCATAAGTTTTGGTGAATGCGAGAACATGAGAAATGCTAACCTCAACTCAAGTTTTAAACACCTATGATACCATAGCCCATGGTATAGTCATGGTATATACCACAACTAATAAGGGTCTCACCAATTTTGGACCAATGGGATATATCATACAAGTCTCAATGTGATATGGTCATAAGCNAATGGGATATATCATACAAGTCTCAATGTGATATGGTCATAAGCTTTGAGGACAATGTTGAGTGGATTGCCAAGAACACTCATGTATATCATTGCATTCAATAAATATAAAAGATATTATAATACATATGATACAAAGGGAAATTCATGTTACCATGGTGTGAGGTTGAAGAAATATTTAGGATTTTTATATTTTATAAGTTTATGGATTTTACCTTTACATAAAAACAACAATAATAAACACACATGTATTGGAATCCCACATAGAGACATGGAAAATGCTTATGTTGCAATCCCTTAAGGGATAGGTGTCACACACACACACACACACACATGCAATAAAATGGCTTTTAGTTACAGCCTCAATGGTCCAACACCATGCCATATAGTTGTGGCTTCCTTGGGTAAGGTTGAATCATTGTGGTTTATCAAAAAAAATAGAGAATAAATATTTTAATGGTTTTAATACTTTATAATGTTTTCATTTGATCTGATCCCTGCCACCATACTCTACCCTCAATTTTCTAGATAAAAGCTAAGAGGCTCAGGAACATGTTGAAGCCTTTTGAGGATCTTTGAACAAAGCTGGAAACTTTCCAAGAATCCCAAAACATGATCCAAACCTACAAGTGGAAACTAAAAGGCAAGGATGCATACCTGTGAGATAGAAACCTCAATCATGTACATGAAAACCATAAATACTAGGTGCATGAGGCACATCCCAAATCACAGGCTTACAATTAACTTACAAAATACCACTAGATAATTCATCAACAACATAACAACTCATGGTTCAATTGTGAGCAAGGATCACAACCCATGGCCAAGTCATGATCAAGAACCACAACCACATCACAACTCATGGTGTCTACTAGCACCTATACCACAAGTCCTAGTGTTAAGAAATACCACTCGAGACATACAAAAAGGCACCAAAAGATCGAGAAATTGAGTATAGAATGAATTAGAATTACATGTTGAATTTAAAAAGATAAAATTGCATAAAGATATTCATAAAATAGAAATTGAAAGATGTTAAAATTGATCCAACAAGAGTATAATAAGAAACACACCTAGAACTAGTTACTTTAACTTCACAAATCAAGTTACAACATATAAAGCTAACTCTACTAAACACCAAGAGATCAAATCATCATAAGAGAGGAAGAAATGACCAAGGAGTAGGAGTGATTCATGCATGAGAAATATAAACTCTCAAATAAATATAATATTACAAGCTTCCCACCAACATGGCAACAAAGGTTCATAATCGAAACCTTCATGATGAACACCACAATACACAAAATAATACACATAAGAGTTTAGCAATAAAGGAAAATTTCCATTTACATAAGAGAGGAAAAGCAATGATCTTGAATAAGTTTAAAGAAAATATGATATTTTCCAAAATCCTTAACTAACAATTCTAGCATATGCCATCATCTTATCAACCTATTCTTAGTAACAAATACCAAGACATTAGCAACATCCAAATCACATAGCTTAATAAAGCAATATTAACAAAAGATGCTAACAGATACTAAAAATAAGAATTCAAAAGAGGAATATATTCAAAAAGAAGTTCATAGTTAAACAAAGGAACATTTATTAAGAAATAAATAAAATATTTCACAAAATATAATGGAGTATAAAATAATATTTATAAGGTCATTTAATCAAATCCTCCAAAAGATAAACAACCAAAGATCATTAAGAGACAATTAAAGATAGACCAGGGGATTAGAAATATAAAGTGTTACACGAGCAAAGATTGTTGAATAGTATCTTTTAAGCTAACATTTATCTCTAGATATTTTTTCTTGCAAGAAATTAAGATTTTAGTGCATGATATTAGTTTTGTTGGTAAATGCATTTTAAAAAATTGCATTTATTTTTATGCTTCTCATGAACTTAATAAAGGTGATGTTGCTATTCTAATTAATAAAAATTAAACTCAAAAAATTTTGAATTTTAGCTTTGACAAGCTCAGAAGAGTTATTTGAATTACTTGTTATACTGAAAAGAAGACTTTGGACTCTGTAATATTTATACTACTAATAATTCAAAAAATTGATTAGATATTTAGAAATATCTTTTATTTCTATCTAAAGTTTCTTGGATTATTGGAGGTGATTTTAATATAGTTGAAAGTCATTTAGATAACCTTGGTGATCATCCTCCTAATATGTCTTCTCAAGGAAAAGAAGATTGATGTAATTTTAAAAATAAATATTTTCTTTCTAATGTTAGCTCTCTATTTCCACATCATTCAAATGAGAAGCATTATACTTGGTGTAATTATTAGCATGGAAATGATAAAATTTATTGTCAACTTGATTAATTTTATATCTTTAATGTTTACTTTTGGAAGCCTACAAGGAAAGTAGATGTGCATACAAATGTTACTTTATAAGACCATTTTCCTATTAGCATTCTTCTCTCTGGAATTAATTCTTCCTCCTTTTGAAAGCATAAGCTTTTTTATATGAATGCTAATAAGTTTATAGGACCTAATGGATAAATATTTTAAAGTCTTTATAGAATGCAAAATAGTGATATTGGTTAGATTGATTAGTGGTACCAAACTACTTCTAGAGTCAAAAATTATGCTAGATGGTTTGGAAAGAAATTTGCTAAGCATAAGTATGAAGTTGAAAAAGATCTTATAGAATTTGTCAAGCAAATGTAAATTCTTGGAAACTAGAATTCCTTTGATTTTGAAACTCAAATAGCCTTGGCTAAAGCTCATCATGCTAAACAATGTTGAGATGCTTTTAAAGCCAAAAGTATTCTCACTAAAAGTCACATGACTTGGCTAAAAATTGAAGATGAACCTTGCAAGGAAGTTTTAAAATTTCTAAAATGAAAGGACCAAGCAGCTAAACTAAAATCACTTTATATAAATGATTCCATCATTACAGATCCTAAGACTATTAACAATTTTTTTAGTAAATCATTTTTCTTTTATTTTTTTCTTTTAAAGCTTTTAGCAAGGAATCCTTCTAGGCCTCTAGCATGCATATTCCTCATCTTAAAATAGAAGCACATTGAAGTATTCATAAAGCAAAAATTATAGCAAAAAAAATCAAAGCAATATATTTTAGTTTAGCAGATGGTAAAGCTCCAAGATTTAATGATTTTCCAACTAAATTTTTTAAGACACATTAGAACTTCATTGGAGATGATCTCTTTGATGCTTTTCAAAAGCCATTAAAAAGTTTCTCTTTGTAAAAATATTAATAAAGGTGTGATTTTTGTTCTTCGAAAGAATGGTGATCTCAAATTGATAATTTGAGGTCTATTATTTTTCTTAACAACACTTGCAAAATTTTAGCTAAATGCATAGCTTGCCAAATTCAGAAGGTTATAGAAGATATCATCAAACCTAAGTAGAGTAGCTTTGTTAAAGGCAAATAAATCTTAAATAATGTTATTGTAGCTTGGGAGAGAATGCAGTGATTGATACTAACTAGGACATTACTTTTATTATATTATGCTAAATCTTATGAAAAAATTGAATAGAATTTTATTTTTTTCTTATCTTTATAAACTGGGATTTGGTGATTATTTTATTCATCTTGTCTATACTCTACTCATTGATGCTAATGCTTAAGTCACAACTAATTCTGGATTGAGTTCTTTCTTTTTTCTTTAGTGGTCAATTCATTAAGATTGTCCTCTAGCTCTTTATCTTTTTATTATTGATGCAAACTTTATTTCACATAATTTGCATTATGATCTATAAAGGAATATCATTAAGGGAATTTCGATTAATGATCAAGATATGTAATTCCTTAACATGCACTTTACATATATTCTTTTCTTAAGATTAACAAGTCTTGCAACATATTAATACTCTTTTAGCTAGAGTGGAGGATTACTGCATGTTATCTAAATCTTATGTTAACTGGGCAAAAATCTATTATTTATTGTAATAATAATTTTGATGAGTAGGTTACTTTCAAGCCTTGAAAATTGATTCTATTTTCTAAATTTTAGAAATACCCTTTTCTTTTGAGTTTAATCTTACTATTTTGTGGAATTATGTGGTTAATAAAATTAAAAAGAAGCTTGATAAATGGAAAGAAAATAAAGCTCACCCTTATTAGCAAAGTTTTAGTTATTAAGTAGATACTTCAACCAATTCATGTTTATTACTTTTGTTGTTAGGCTCCTTCTAAAACTTCTTATGATAGAATTGATTGTATTATCTATTGGTTTCTTTGGTCAACTAAGCAACATAGAAAAGGATTTTCTAAAGTTGGGATATTTGCACTAGTAGCAAGAAAAATAAATAACTTGGCCTTATTAATTGTTATAACCAAGGTATTTCTCTTGCAGCAAAATGGATTGCAAAGTGCATTAATGGAGATGATGTTTGGATGCTAATTTTAACAAACTTACATAAGGAAAACCTAAAAATGATAATAGTTGGTCTTCTAATAACATTTTTTACTTCTTTTTCCTTAGGTCATTTCTATTTCTGGTTCTCTAGTTCTTAAATAAATTTGGTAGAAGTGGTGCTAGCTCAATAAATATTGGAATTACAATCATATTAGAGTTTCAAAAAATATGCTTAAGCACATTAGCTCATGATGGATTCCTTTTAATGAAAGAGTTGGGGCTACTAATTTATCTAGATTGCATACCACTTCGAGCAAATATGCTATCACTGTAATTTTTTGTTTATATATGCATGATAAATGGATTACATAAAATGAAGCTTCTAGCCTCTATGGTTTGAATAGAAAGAGGAAAAAAAATTGAAAATTTAATTTCTAATTTTGAGAATTTATTTAAAGTTCACAATAGTTTGCATCAAACTTTTACAAATGTTTTTTGAAATGATGGTAGATTTGTTTTCCCTTTTAAATCCAAAGTTGCTTAGAAGATTATTACAAAGAATAAATTTATTCATAACAAATTCAATGAGACCTAGAAAATGTAATTATCATCACACTTTTGGATGAAGAAAATAAAAGGCATATGGAGAGCTCCTACCTTTCCTAAAATTCAAATTTGTTATGATCTTATTCACCAAGGTCTTTGTATCTACACTCATCTTAAACATATGAAAATTGTTTCTCCTAAATATTCTTCTTGCAAAACTGAAGATTTATTTTTTTCATATTTTTTTTAGTATCCTATTGCTCAACATAGTTGAAAATGGACATCCAAAATTTGTAAAAACTTTCAACCAAGCATCAATGAAGTTATTCTTGGCGATCAATCTACTTTGTCTACTCTCTTTATGTGCATTTGAAAATGTCTTTAATTGCTTATTCTTTTCTCGATTTGGAAGCTTCAATGTTCAATTATTTTCCAACAAGAGCATAACTATAAGCTCTCTTCAGGAGTTAAATATCATATTCTCAAAGATGTCAATTTTCAACTACAACTTAAAGTAATATAACTCTTAACTAAAATTGAACTATTAATTTCTTTTTGTTTTGGAGGCTCAAAGATAAAAGGCTTTCAACTTTTGTTGCTATTTGTTCATTATTTTTTATTGATGTATTCTTTAATCTTTAAAAAAAGCTTTTACCTTCTCTTTACAAGAAACCCTTTACTAAAAAGTGAAAACTTGTAAGAGTGCTTTTAAATAAGGATAAGATCTAATACTTTTCCTATCCCAAAGGGAAGATTTTTCAAGATTAGTTATAAGGATGAAAACCTAAAGTCATCCTCAAAACCATTGCACTTTTTCTTCACTCTTTCTTCAATAATCTAATGTATTTTGTTAATTATATGCACAACTAAGAATTGCACTCATGACCTCATACCTAAAGGTGCTTTAACAATAAGCTTATAACCATAAGCATGGTTAAGTTGCTACATCTTTTAAAATTAATTTTTGTTTTTTTTTTTTCTACTAATCATTGTTACTATTTTAAATCATTGTTACTATTTTAAAACTAATGGATACCTACTACACCTCAATTAGCTATAAATGTTAATGCCATTTATTCTCTCTATAATTATTGAGACATCAATTACTACCGACGATGAATCTAATATGATTCAAGACAACTATAGACGGTTTAAAAAAAGGCTACTTCAGTATAATATCGAAGTGAACAAGAGCAAAGCATTCTTGTGATAAAATTACCATGCCAGAATTCGGTAAAACAACAATTGTTGACATTTTTAAGGTGACCAACAGATATTAACATCTTGGCATGACCGAAAGTTTTTCCCTAAGGAAGAAACTAATGTTTTACGCAAAACCATGCAAGAGCCGTTTCTGCGTTTGCTTGCAGATTTCCTAATTCCCTTACAATCTTTTGACGTATGCTGTCACACTGCTCTGATTCGAGAAACTTGCGCAACCTGCATACATCACAAAGAAAAACAGGTGCAAGCATAAGAGATGTTAGAAAACATTTTATTTGCTCAATGGATTCCCAAAAATAAAAGGATAACAAGAAAATTAAAATTCATTTCGATGCCAAAGAGAAAGTGATAACAACATTGACTACAATGATCTCGCAGGCAACCCATCTGAGAGTAAATTTTTAGCTATTTGAGAAATTACATAAGATTCAAAGAAAAAGAAAGAATGAGATAAAATTTTGGTACAAAATCAGTTCATTAGTTGCAGTGAGAATTCATAAATTTGCTGGAAATTGTAAACCTACTTAATTCCCACTCTTGCCAAAGGAACATTTTATACATTTTACACCCTACACATGCAAGCAGGGCAAAATTAATTGATATAGATAAATCAGCCTTGTAGCCATTAACAATAAATCTAGATGTAGTCTTGCATCAATGCAAGAGAATTTGCAATTTGCAGTTCAGTGTAGTAATATCTATGGAGGCAGCTAGACGACTGAAGCCTAAGAAGAATAGAAATATAAATCTGGAGCTGACAGATTGTGTATGGTACTATAGCGAAGATGCATTCCAAAGAAAAGTGACACAGTTGTGTGGTGGTTTAAACCCTATCTAATACCCTAAGCCTGGAGAACATATTCCCCCGGAGCTTTCTAAACGGTTTTATCCATCAGCTAACTGTCGAACATGGCTGGATTATCTGTCTATAAACCCCATGTTAGTAATTTCTTTTCTATTTGAAATTGAAGTAAATCACATATTTCATGACAATAGAACTGCATTAAATTCTATAACAAATAGAACTCTCTATGCATTGTTAAAGGCATAGATGGTTGAAGAGCATTGACATGAAAATGTTCGTCAACTAACTGATTGTAAAGGTATAATATGATATTTTGAAGATATTATCTCTGCAATTGTATTTGAGAAAGTGGATATCATTTGTGCATATTTGGAAGAGGCATATGATAGAGTACATACTACATACAAGATGCTATTTGGTGGGCCTTGTGAGGGAAAACATCCTAATAAATATATTAAAGGAATTCAAGATGAGCAAAAAAATACTAGAATTAGAACAGTATGCAGAATCATTTCTGATTTTCTAATTACAATAGGTCTGCATCAAGGGTTTACACTTAGTCCTTACTTGCTATCATTATGAATGAAAGAAATACAAGATGAAATCCCTTGGTGTATAAAAGATCATCACCTGGAGCCCTGATCCTTATCCTGCCAAGTGGGGTCCTAGGATGGTCTGAATAAGCAAAAGTCTAACCTTTTTGAGTGGCTACACCTAGGCTCAAACCCATGTTTTTGAACTTAAGAAACAAACACCTTAACATCACTCCAAATGATGGTCCTTGTGAAATCCGTTGGTGTAAATGCTATTTGCAAATGATATTGTGTTGGTGGATACATCATCATCATCATGGTGTCTATACCCCATCTCTATGTGCTGACCATTAAGGTAGGCCAAGGATTTGATGATCATTTTCTATAGTTGGTTATCTACTTGATGCTATAGCTTGAAAGGATATTTTTACCATGCCCAAGTTGGCATGCGTTTTAGCATACCTCTTAGTATTGAATTTGTGACTTGTAAATTACAATTCACATGCTCTAGCCATGTGAGTTATGCCCTACTTACTGTTTTTTTTTTAAGGGTAATGCAATAATAAGGAATATGCCTAGAACAACACCTCCAGATTGATATGAGTAGGGTAATTCATTGATCGTTTATGGATACATCTTGAGCAAATATTGATTGTAAAATGGAAAAGTAAAGATAGGCTTCCAAATCAAATGACTTTAAAATTAGTAGAAATATAAAAGAATACATAGAATGTAATTTCAAGAAAAGAAAGAAAGATGGTGAAATAGAAGTAACAAATCAAGGCCAACAAGTCCTTGACTATGAACAATTTTACTACCTAAGATCAATGCTCCAATCATATGGTGAAATTGATAATGATATTAAAAATAGGATAGAGGTGAGGAGGTCAAAATGGAGACATGCTAGTTATGTTTTATGCAATAAAAGGATCCCAATAAAACTCTAAAGATAACTTTACAAGACAGTGATCAGGCCTATTATTGGTGCTAAATATGGGTTGTAAAAAGGCTGCATTGTAGCAGAAATGCAAATGTTTGAATATAAATTACACAATATAAATATTAAAGGAAGACTTGGAGTGACTTCTATTGCAAATAACCTAAAAAGATGATATCTTAGATGATTTGGTCATGTTCAAAGAAGATCAAATAATGAACCTCTTAAAAAAAGCTTGTGATATCATAGTTTCAAGAAACCTGTTGAGAAAAAGACCATAAAAGTCATGGAAAGAAACAATTCAATATGATAAGATA
This sequence comes from Gnetum montanum, assembly GCA_015680685.1. Lineage (NCBI taxonomy): Eukaryota > Viridiplantae > Streptophyta > Gnetopsida > Gnetales > Gnetaceae > Gnetum > Gnetum montanum. Next base: position 577,348 of record MNCI01005473.1, on the reverse strand, counting down.
GAATTCCAAATAGATAAAGATTTATCTCTTAATAAAGGAAAATGGCAAAAGATAACTCATGTAACCAACCCCATATTGTTAGTACAATGCTATGATGATTATGATATTATTCCTGCATCCAAAATAATCTAGAAGGTTAGACTACAACCATGGCCTAAACTAGATATTGAGATGTATCAAGATGAATAAACAAAACATACTTCAGAATTTTCATTTCAATTTCGTGACATTTATATACATTAACATTAGATATCATTGAAGGACATATGCATAGGCAGAAGGCATGTATTGTTGGATTACTAGTAATCTTAATAATAACATAATAAATAACTAAGCTTAGGAGATATTACACCAACTTTAAAAGGGACTTACAGAATTTATATAACCTTTCCCCTTGTAATCATGAATCAGATTACCGAAAAAACAAAAAACAAAAATACAGAAAAGACAAACGGACTTGACATCCCCATTCACTTCATTCGCAGGTGTGATATGTTGTTAACTAGGTAGCCAAGAAGCCTTTGGCCTCAATCAACAAATTTTGTTAGAATACGACTGAAAGCAAGATTCTGACATAATGACATTGCACATTTAGCTATGTTGCTGTCACTCTAATTATTACCATCAAATCATAAACGTATAGAATTGGAACATATTCAAAAATGTGCTAACCTTCTTACAACAGCAGTGTCTCCAAAGCCAGTTGATATAATGAACAGTGAATTAGGAGGAAGAGAATCATGCAGTGTCTTGATTCTCTTGTCCATGCTCTGTAAAATTTGCTGCAATTCCGGTGTGGCATTGCAGCAAGAGAGAGTATCCTTACTTTCAAAAGATTCATTATTGCAGGTTGCTGCTGCAATAAATTTGGCAAATTGTGTATTAAATGTTTCATCGGTTGTCCGCTTTAATTGATAGGAAAGGATATCTGAAAACTGTGTCCAAATAAAGTTCACTTGCTTTTTTTTCACCTGGAAAATATATGGTAAGGATATGAATGCTCTATATCTGTTTTCATCGTTTGACATATCAGAACTCTTATATTAATAAATACTGATCCTATCTTTTAACTTGAAAATAAAAACATTAAAGGTAGTGGCAAACTAAAAAACCTCTTTTACAGATTTCTTAAGTGCATCATCGTCTGTCACAGATAAAATGGCATTACAAGATCCTGGAGCATAGCGTTGTAGAATTTCCTTATTGTCAATAAGTGAGCATGTTCTTCCATTTTCAGATAGCAATGCAACTAGTTTCTGAGTCGCACCCTGATAAGCATTACCAAATGCTGGTCCTGAAAATAAGAGACACCCAAATAAGCTTATTTTACCAAGCAATGCAAATATGTTTTTTGAAATCAAATATGATCTTATCATTTTAAAGAAGAATCTAATGGACAATATCAGGTTGTAAGAAACAAGATATTTGCTAGATCAACATAAAATTGAATCAAATTGCAAATCCCATATGGAGAATGTTCGTACATAATATGTAGAAAAAAATTTCAGGTGTTAAAAACAAAAAGCTTAATCGCTGTCGTAATGGAGAAGTTTATGATTTTGATAACTTTTATAAATATTGTGTTTATGAAGAGATTACCATTCTTTATCTTTAAAAGTGCAAGATCCATGGCAGCTCTTGCATCTTCAATGCTGTTGTGACCATCTGGTGAAAGTTGAATACTCCGATTTAGAAATTTTTTAGCAATCCAGCGCAATGCAGGTTTGTTGTATGGACCACGAGGATGGTTGTACAACAGGGCTGTATCTATTACATGCTTGTGGATTATTTTAAGAGCAGAAAGATCATTTTCAAGTGAGTGGCCAACAAGGATGGTGTTGCTGTTGACCAGCTTCAGAAACTCTTCCTGGCAAAAAGTACCACATTTCTTTGGAGATAAATCTAAATTACAAATGACAACGTTTATTTGTTCATCTACATACGTATCTTAAGATTATTATGCAAAATGTTAACAGTTGAAACAAAGAACTTCGTAGCAAACCTGGACATCCTTTAGTGTTGTGGTTACATTACTCATCATCTTTTTGGTAATTCCACTATACCTGCAGGCATAAGAATACATGGAAAGCATTATTTATTAAATACTGAAATACAAATATCACAAGGATTAGGTAAGCAGCATTCATGAAGAGCATTAGTCAAACATTGTTACGTAATAGTTAAATAATATAGTAAAAGATAAAATTCCTTTATGGAAACAACTCTTCAAAGAGGAACCTCAGTATAAACCATGTTCATATATTTGAATAGTATGATTTTTCTAATTGTGTTTTCAATATGGACCTACCTGTATCTTTCATTGCTTTAGCTATTTACTGTTGATGGGTTGTATTTCACCTCTTGTTTATCCATGGTTTATTTTATTTAGCAGACATTTTTTATTTAAACTTCAACAAGAAACTTCCGTTATAAAAGACAGAAGCTATGGAAGTCTGATTGATGGCTGGTAGTATAATCCTGATAAACCACATTTGTAGGTATTGTACATCTATGGGTTCTGTGTCTTGCATTATGAGCCCTTAAGATCAATAGTTAAATTACTAGATGCAAATGAATCCATAATGGTTATCTTCAACATTTTAACACTGTTCTCTCTCAAATGACTGTAGTAAGGATGAAGATATCACAGCAAGATAACGCAACGACATTTTTCAGATTGTTGCTAATGTCTTAGGATAATTTGGTGATAAGTAAAACCCCAATAGTGTGTCTGCATTGTATTTTGATGAGTTTGTTAGTATTGTTTTGGCTGAGGATTTTAGATGTTTAGCCAATAAACATGCTTCATTGAATTTTGAGGCTATGCACATTAGCAAGAATCAAAATAAACGGAGTCCAAGATGCCAGCACTATGGGAAGACTGGATATATAAAGAGGGACAGACTTAATCTAAAGTATGATGATGATACCCCCAACAAAGGAGTTCTCTGGACAAGCTACAGTGGCAAATGCATGTTCTCTCACATTTACGTATGATTAAGATAACTAACAATGAGGAGGAATTGCATATTCTTCTATGTTTTAGTTAATGTTAGTGTGCTTTGTTGTTCTGTGTATCTCTTATTTGCTAACATGAGAAAAGACCACATGCATAGTAACTGATAAAATGGTGTCTAGGTTGTTAGTTTGATGTTATTTCATGTATAGTTGCCCCAGGAAGTTTGGTTTATATCAATGTTCTATGTAGGATGCTTCTCAGAAAGTTGTGCACACTCCATAATTCTTCTTGTGTGCACTTCTCTAGTTTTGTTAATAGTGAATGCAGGTTTTTAGAATGATGATGTTGCACCAGTTTGAGTTTTACCATTCTATGTGCCATGTCTTTTTTTGTCTTCCTTTCCATGACTTTCCTGGAATAGTTATGTAGCAACCTTTTTTCATAGACTCATTATTTGATCTTCTTTGTGCATGTTCAAACCATCTAAGACATCATTCTTGTAGCTTATCCAAAATAGAAGCCACTACAAACCTTCCTCTAATATCTGTATTGTGCAATTTATCTTTTCTTGTAGCATTTAACATCCATCTATGCATTTACATTTCTACCACATTGATTGTTGTCCTTTTTGTACTGTCCAACATTCTAGCAAATCTGATTGCTATCCTGTAAAATTTTCCTTTTAGTTTTATTGGGATTTATTGATCACATAAAACAATACTACCTTATCTCCATTTTGACCATCCTACCTCAATCCTAACTCTTACATTTTTATCAATTTCACCATCTAATTAGAGCACAGATCCTACGTACATTTTTATCAATTTCACCATCTAATTAGAGCACAGATCCTACGTACATTTTTATCAATTTCACCATCTAATTAGAGCACAGATCCTACGTAGTAGAATTGTTTGTAGTGAGGGACTTTTTGTCTTTGAATTATCACTTCAATTTCATCATTGTTTATGCTTCTATTGAAATTATACTCTGTATTTTATATTACTTCTTCTGATTTTTAATCCTTTAATTCTAGAGCATGTCTCCAATTTTCCATTTTAAAAGCAATATTTTCTCAAGTTGTATCCACCAACACAATATCATTTGCAAGGAGCATACACTAAGGAATTTCATCCTCTATTTCATGTGTTAATTGATCCATAATGATAGCAAACAAGCATGAGCTAAGTGCAACCCCTTAATATAGACCTACTATGATTGGGAAGTCAGATGTGATTCCAAAAGTTATTCTAATTCTAGTGGTCGCTCCTTTAGATGTCTTGAATCACTTTAACATATTTATCACAGATGTTTTTACTTTGCAAGGCCCACCAAATAATATCTCTAATTACTCTATCATATATTTTTTTCTAAGTCAATGAAGATTGTATCTAGATTTTCTCCATATTTTCTGAATTTCCCTCTGCAATCCCCACCAAATTATATCTCTAAATACTCTATCATATGATTTTTCCAAGTCAATGAAGATTGTATATATATTTTCTCTCTGTTTTCTAAATTTCTTTATTACTTATTGTATCAATAAAATAGCCTTTCTAGTAGATCTCCCTAACATAAATCTAAATTGATTTTCTAACATTGCTTATTTAAGTCTAAGACACTACTCTATGACTCTTTCCTAGAGCTTCATGGTATGGTTCATTAGCTTTATCCCTTTATAGTTTATACACAATTTTGCACATCTCCTTTATTCTTGTAGATGGGAACAACAATGCTTTTCTTTTTCAATTTTTAGGCATTTCTCTATCCTTCAAATTTTTTTTAAATAATTGTGTCACCCATAAAATGCTTTCCAAACTTCTATAGAAATGTTATTTGGTATAAAAGCTTTATCATTTTTCATCTTGAATAAGGCTGTCTTCACCTGGAAGAAGGAAAATTCATTAACCAAACCAAACCAAAATTTGGTTCTTCTACTTGGATGTTTTCTCTTAGAAATTCTTCATTTAATAATTCTTTAAAATAATTTTTCCACCTATCCAAAATTTCATTGTCTTTTATCAAAATTCTTTCATCTACCTCCTTGATACACTTGACATGATCAATGTTTTTATATTTTTTTGATTTTGATTTTTGCTCATTTATAAATAGATTTTTCTCTTCTTTTGTTCCTACTTTTTTATAGAAATTATCCAAAATCTTATGTTTGGCTTTAGCTACTCCTACATTTGCCTCCTTTTCTATTATTTTGTACATCAGCCTATTTTCTTGGTTTCGAATTTGTTGTCATTCCTTAAAGCATTTTTCATCTTTTGGATAGCATGTTGCACTTCCTTACTCCGCTAGCATATCTCCTTTGAGATTTTTTTTTCTTTTGGCCTTTTGCTTCATTCAAAATGTCTATTAGAAAGTCCAGGATCTTTTTTCTTTTCTTTTCTTTTAAGAAAAGCTAAGGATTGATATTATAAATTGGGAGAAAACAGTCCAAAAGGAGACTGAGAAGCTCTCCTAATCAACGAGAGGCCCTTTTGTTTTTGCGTGTGTGTTGGTGGGATCAGAAACAGCACCCAAAAAAAAAGCAAACAAAAAGAACGAGGAGTCACAACAACAATCATTTTCCCCTTCTTATCATTACAGTCACCCCAAAAGTGGCTAATGGTCCACAAAATCACAAAATCCTGCAGCAATAGCCATTTTAAAATAGACAAAAATGAAAACCCATCATCTTGGTATATGAGAGAAGTACAACTGCCAACAAGCCTATTAGTTGCAAGGATCCAATCCATGATCTTCCACTCCTCAGACCTGATCATATTGGAAGCCTGTTGAAATTTATGGAATTCTTGTTGCCTACTTTTCTGTTCCTGTGGGGACAAAGAAGCTACCTTACCTAGGTGCAGACTAAAAGACCTTTTCCTGGTCCTGGATCCTGGCTTATAATTATCGATGAAAGATCAACCGTTGCTACTTTTATACTAATTTTCCTGATTCCTCTCATTGTTGAATCTATAATAGTTTCTCTCTGCTAATCTGTAAATTGCTTTGTCATTCCACTAGGTTTCTTCAATATAGGTTTCTTCAATATATATTCCATTAGACAATTTTGTAACAACAAACTTCCACTTGATTATTTCACTGCATTATTTCAAACACTTAGAAGATGAAAAATAAACAACAAAACGCTAAACTAATGGAGTCTGAATGTGCAACAATATAGTGGTCTAAGTTGAACATTTGCAATTTAAAATAAACTAAATGAAAACATGCTTTCAACAACAATGCGAGCAAATGTCTTTCATAAATACTGAAAGAAGAATGCACAGCACAAGGATTCAGTATGTATACTTTGTCTACTACAATTACAAGAAAATCAACACCATATTGTAGTAGAATGTTGTAGAATTGACTTTTCTAGATAAAAATGAAATATTATTTACATTAGGAAAATAGCTTAAGATATGTTCAAACCACATAAGTATTGAACACATTTTCTGATGATATATTTTGGACAAATTCATTAGTCTCACAAATCCTATGGATCTATATAAACTTACTAGAAATTTCAGTGTTAGTTCAACTTCATAAAAAACATTCTAAAGAAACAAGGCAAAACAAGAAGAGAAGGTCATTTTTTAAGGACAACAGGACCTTATTCAAATACATAAGAGAACATATACCAAAAAAAATTTATTTGACTTGCATCACTTAAGTCAAGGATACAATCAGAACAATCTTTACATAGATGTTGAACCCTGTCTATTAGGTACCTAGGATTTCCATATGGATGCATTGGCAAACTTCAATTAAAGTTTCACTAATATAATTATTTAGATGGTCAAATCTAAATAGAGGGATAAATAAATAAAAGGAAGAGACACAAGGATAGAAACAAATTAAAAAGGAAGACTTTCCTGGTGTATTAAAACATACCTTGTATTATAGTCTGTGATTTCTCTTGATGGTTTGACTAGCTTATCCAGAAGAACCTTGAAAAAATAGAATTTTAAATATTAATATTTCAACATCTGATATACAGTTAAATTTGCCAAACTTCCAATTATCAGTTGAATAAACACTCAAAAGTTGATGAAAATTATTTCTATCTAGAAAATAGAATCAAAGGACAAGCATTGAAGGAACTGTCTAATTTGAATTACTTATGTTGTCAAAAAGTCTCTAAAGTCTAGATATTTTATGATGATTGTATCGATGATAGGTGAAACCCACTAAGCTTTTGTTTTCTAATATATCATTTTTTTTGTTTATCATATTTTCTTCTTATGTTGAGTAGCTTAAAATCCGTTTTTCTAATATTCCATGCACTGAGAACTTGTTCTATGATCTAATACAAGTGTCTGAAATTTACAGCCATGATATTGATTATTTTCAACTATCTTCCACACACCCTTTTGTCTATTAAATTGTATAGCTTTCTTTATATCATCATTCCAACACGATCTACTCTTTAGCATCATTTCCATTTAATAATTACTTTGTTATATGGACCACAAAGCCGAATCATCAAAAACTAGTTTACACAAAAAGAACAAAAATTCAATCAAGATGGCATTTATTTTAATGGTGACAGAAGCAATGGCTGCAACACTTTCCAATAGTCAGCATGCAGTTTTGTTAGTGGCAATTTTTATAGTTATAATTCATTCAAGCTCACGAAAATAATCGAGCATCCAAAAAATTAGAAAATGAAATTTAACTAAAACAAAACTATTTCAATAGTGAGAGATCAATGTAGGAATCTAAAACAATATGACATGTTTCCCCGCGAACACAAATTTTGTTACCTCCGACCAACCTGACAATGACAGTACATATTTGATATGGAACTACACTAAATTTCCTAATTGAAATTTACAAATGCCAACAAATTGAACTCTTTAATTATTTGCTTATTCTCATTTTTAAAAAATTTTCAATATTACCTTTCCTTTTTTATCCACAAGAGTCACCCTTGTAAGTTCTAGGCCTTCAGATGTGAAGCACTGTCCACAGGCATGCTTATTGGTTAACATAAAGTTCCATGAAATGCAATATAAGTAAATGCACAATACCATTTCCTGTAACAAGGAAGAAAAATTTTCTGCTGTACCATTTCACAGTCAAGTGACACCATGTCAAAGACATTACAACCTGAACGTGCAGGTTTTGTAGATTTAAAACCTGCATTTGTATAAATGACAGCCACTTCAGTATACATAAAAACATAGATTCTATTGTCACTTAAATAATAATAATAAGTCATCTACCTAGGAAGATTTCATTTAAATTATACAGTGGCATTATTATTAACCTGTAACACATACCTTCGGAAGCCTCATTAGGATAACCATTTTCTACTAATTGGTGCTCTCTAAGCACATAATAACTTGGTGGGAAAGGGGACTTTAAAGCTTTAGACGTTTCTGGTAAAAGAGAACCTGTGTTAAAAGCAAACATGTACTTATTACATCGACATTAAGGTTTCAGCTGGCAGATGTTTACAAATTTATTTGACAAAGCAAAGTATGTGCTCAACGTTAATGCTTAGAATGAAATTCATAGAAGGCATATTTTTGACTAACTGACTGTTAAAGTGCTCATAGCTACTAACAAATCATTATACAATTAATTTCTTAATCAAATTCTTATCAAAATCAGGGTATTAATGAAACATTCCGCTTGTCCAACAGAGATTCAATGTTTTCAATTAGCAATAAGATTTAGAAAATCAATTCTAAGAAAAAGAGAAAACAGACAAACAAAGCAACACTAACCCTTCATCAAAAGCCAGTAAAAATGAAACTAAAACCGAATTGTTTTTAACTTTTTATAACATTGATGTCGAGATCCTAAGAATCTATTGGGCAAAATCAATTTTAGCGATCATCTTTTGCATAAGGCTTGTATATTTCACTATAACCCACTGAGATTTAACTTGTACCTTGTAGGACAATAATCATAAGTTTTAACTAGCAATGAGATATTTGCCTAATGGTAATAGTCTTGATATGAAAATCTCAAGTCACAAATTCAATTCAAGTAGGCAACATTGAATTATTGAAAAAATTCTATAAAAAAAACAATCTGAAACTCATATGGTCTAACAGATATAAGAGGGTCTCACTAGACATAAGTAACCACATTATGAATTCCTTGTCCTATTTCAGTGACAAGGGATGAATTTCAAGATAGATAGAGCTATTTATTAGACAACTACATCTGGTTTGTTGAAAATTTGAAGTTTTTCTCCCAAACAATACAAGGCCTGACCTATAGCATTTCCAAGTGTGTTATTTGACTCATGAAATGATGTTTCATTCAATTTTAATATCGTAATTAGGCTATTCTTATAAAAAAAAATAAGAGAAAAATATTCATATGGTGTTCATTTAAGACTTCTTTTGTTTCATGAGAAACGAACTATCGGCATAGTTCTGGGTAAGAAACCTTTTTTGACATCATGACATGAGAAGAAACATTGTACTTGCCAAAAGATAATTACAAAAAGTGTATGCATTTTGTAATATTTATGCATTTGTAGTGAGAGCAAAATTAACTTTAATAGGCTATAATACTAATGTTAAAGAAATTAAGATTTATAAGATAAAATATATGCTTTATGTTTTGATTATTGGAAAATGTTTGGTTCAATGTGTCAGCTTTGGGTTCTTTTGTTTCACATGTTGGACTATGGGCATGTTGGTTAAAGAAAAAGATAAATTGAAACCTATGAAATCTTAAAGTTTATTGTAATACCGCATGCCATTAATATGCATCAATGCATGAAATGACACATGTTATTTTCTAAAGGATCATTACCCAAAGGCTCAATGCTCATCCTACCAAGGCCAGGTCCTAGGAGGGCCCGTGGATGAACAAAAGCCTAACCTCTTTCCAAGTAGTTGTGAGCAAACTTGAACCCAAGTTTTACAACTTGAAAAACAAGCACCATCTTATCACTCCAAATCATACTTATAAAGATTAGATCAAGATCACAATCCTAGTGATTCCAAATCATGATCCAAACAATTACAATCCGAATTTGTTCTAGATAGCAATCCAATTCGAAATCACAATTCCAGGCAGTTATGGATCATAATCTAGTTCAAAATCATGATGTCAGACAATTCTAGAATCTTTAAAAATACCAATTAGAAGTTTACATTTTTTTAACATTAAACATTTCTTTAAACACTAAACTACCTTTTAAATAATAAAATTCATTACTCAATTTATAAAAGTAGAAAAATGAGCCCAAAACATTTTGGATATGCATCATCAACAGTTTCAAGCTTTCCAACACTTTGAGTACAGATTTTTCTGCAAGGAGCAATGAATCTGAAGCTCAACACATTCTTGGGGAGCTCAGTAGCACATTCTTCAACTCACTTTGCATCACTTCAGCAACTACTTTCAAACATTCTGCAGCTCATTTATTTTAGTTGACAATGAATACCGAATACTACAGTGTAGCACAAAGAAACAACCTGCAGTGTAGCTTGCATCTGAAAATTGTTATAATGTAAATGGCCGTATAAATGATGAATTTATGTTATCGTTCATGCATGATGCCATGTTATATTAATATGTTCAGAAACTTCCATTTTAAAGTTGAATATAATGTTTTTTATGGATTTTCGATTTTTTGTTTTTTTAATTGCATATACTTTTGAAAATGATTAAAAATTTGATATTTTCAATGTTTTTAATATTGTGATTCCAAATCACGATCTGCAATCTGGAATCTTTGGAATTAAAAAATAATCCATGATCCCATCAGATCTTCATAAGTATGCTCCAAATGACAGTCCCTGCACATGTTATTTTTTATTTTATTTATCTTTATGTTTTTAGATGTGTCAATGTCTTACAAGTATATTTCCATTTGAAAGTTCCTGTTTCTGAATTAAATATTATTTACCTGATTCCTATGTTGAAATAGGATTTTTTTCTTGAAAATAAAATTAGAGATATTTTTTTTGTTTTGATTCAGTGAGGAATTTTTTTCCAAGTTTTGATGAACCTCATTTGCTGTGCACTCTATAAGTCAGTGTATTGGAATGTACATTTTTTTCTCAATACAGAAAAGCTCTCCTTTTTTGCTCCCCAAGATCACCTTTTTTTATAAGTGACTTGAGCAACCATTCTGCACATCAGCAGTATACATTAATACCATTATGCAAAATTATTCTAGAAAAGTGCTTCATAATATGATACTTATTTCTTGGATGCACCAAAAATTAATGTTGAAATTTTACCCAAAAAATGAGAAAGTTACAAGAAGCTGGCTTGTTAGTCTACATTAACCCATTGATTATTTGGAGAATATTTTAAAGAAAATTAGAAACCAATATATGTAAATAAACATTATTATTTTGAACATATAAGAGTAATGAACAGTCTTAGATTTTCAAATAAATAAACCAGAAATTTTTTGGAATAATTATTTCTAGCGTAATTGGAAGTAAAATTTACGAATGACCTTCTAGTTTTCCAAATAAACTTCAACCCAACGTATGATAGATGCTTAATGAAAAATGAAAAAATGAATTGTAGACCTTGCATAGTTAAGAAGCATTAGAACTTGTGCAAGTAACTTACGTTCTAATTGACATATGAAAAATTAAGTGCAATTCAATTTTCAGCCAAGTGTCTATGTACATCGTATTACATTGTACTAGTTAACTGAACTTTTCAAAGCATAAACAAAATTCAACGTTGAATTAAGGAACTCTACCTTCTCTAATTATTTTCTTCTGCAATGCAAGACTAGTGTCTTCCCCTTTGAAATTTATAGGTACTTTTTTCTTAGAAACATCTTTACAACTGTGAGATATCTACACATGAAGATCCAAATTAATGTCGTTTATTATATCTAAAGTCTATTCTTTATAAATTAAACTTAACCATTGACTTTATACAGAAAAATAGAAAACAGACCCTGACAATCCTCTGAACTAATAAAACATGCATACATTAGAAAGTTTCCTTTTGTGGTTGCATGTTAGAAGAGATTCAACTGTTTGCCATGATTCAGCAACGGAGCTGCAATGTTTGAAAGGCATGAAAGTTAAACAAATTGGTCCTTATAGAGTGGATATCTCCTACTTATGGGAAATTATGATACATCACAAGCCTTGCATAATATTACAGTGTGTTGAATGTTACTCACTTACCTTATAGCTGTAACAACCTTTGGATTACCACATAATTCTCTAAAATGTGGAAGCAAGTGAGATTGAGACATGTAGACAGCTGCATCAAGACCTGGCATGTAAAGTAGTACTACTTTTGATATCAAAGGCTTGTTCTGCAAATCAGTTTAAAATGTTAATTCTCAATAAATGCTGATATTGTCAAATTGTCCAAAAGACCTTATGAAACTAAGTATCCAAATGATAGGAGGGTTGAATAAAAGAACAATTTACTTTGATGAATATCCATGATGGCATCGACCCGTCACCAATTACCCAGGCAATTAAACCTTGAATGTCCTGTTAATCACATGATGAGAAGTTTCAATGATAGTTAAAACAAACTGAAAGCCCTGAATATCATGTTCGGTCAAACTTTAATGCAGTGCACCTTTAAATCCAGTGGTCTGCTTTTCTTCGATTCTTTGAAGATTGCTTCTGCACTTCCCTAGCATGCAAATATAAAACAAGAAAGATATGTATCAAACGGATAATGCTGGCCACAAACTTGCATATGAAGAGTACACATAAAGATATTGATATTTCCATGGTTTCCAAAAAAAAATTTAAAAGTAATTAAAAAAAAGATAAATAAAAAATATGCGTTCTAAAAACTTCTTGTGAATTACTTGCTTGGTTAAGTTGTTGTAACTTCCTCATGAGTTCTCTAAGCGCAAAGTGGGCTATCTAAAACCTCTAATTTGTTGGTCTAATGGTTTGGTTCTCACCATAGTACAAGATTTGGTGGTTCTCACTTCTCTTTGTTATGATAAGGACTAAGTTACCTTCTCTTTGAAAAGTTAATACAAAAAATGCTTTAATCTCATCTTTCTCTAGTTTTGTTGCCTAGTATTTTTTTAGCATTCAAAAAATTTGAATTGGTGCACCTTTCCTGTTTTTGAGATTTAGACACGCTCAATTCTTTGAATTGTTTTCCATATTGGGTCTCCTTTACTACCTACATAAAGTGAGGTGCTAATATGCTCAAAACATAATGCGTCTTTTTACATCCTCAAAATTTGCTTCAAGGATTTGCTTCTCCGTGTTTTATTCTAACGATGATTACACATTGGCACATTTAATGTGTTCTTAGAGAAGTTAAAGGAGCAGTAGAGTTGCCGGCTTTAACGTTGTTTAAAATCCCTATAGCTAAGAGCTTCAAAAAGGTGCTTCCCCAAGTCAAAAAATTACTATCAAAGTAATTCTAAACTCAAATAAAATATAAAATAACAAATATACAACAGATATTACCTCTGACCCATTACTGTCATAGTAGTCCTTATTTGTATTAGTTGAAGATCCAGAACTCGAATCATCGGTGGGCGCAGACTCTGCATCATAAGCCATTTCTTCGCAGTTCATTTCTTATTACAAAACTGAAACAATTATGAAGAATCTACGCCCTCTTGCTCAGACTGCTTCCTCTTAAACTCGTCGGGCTCTTTGAACAGAGCGTTTCTGGGTATTTAAACAGAGTTGCTTAACTTGCAAGCCAGCCGTTTCTCAAATTGAGTTCACAAATCACAGAATGTACTTGCTTTTGAACTAAGGTAACAGATCACTGGCTGCCTATTGTTTATTTCTTACAAGTCGCCATCATATCAAGCTTAATAGCCGGTGGGTCATGGATGGATGTGATAACCTTACACTTTAAAAAATTAAATTAAATTTTTAATAACATGGGCTATACCCTATGTTGTAAGTTTATAAAGGCATAATATAAATGGGTGGTGAAAGTGAAATAATTGTAATATAGGTATACCCCAAGATATATAGTCTAATTAGAATTTTATAATTCAGCATTACCCACCAAAATGGAATCCATCATTTAGAATTTTCAAATCAAGAGTCTTACCACTAAGCTAACACCTCATTGTTAGCAGCATGATCTAAATAAATAACTTACTATATAGAAATAGACATTCCTTGCTTAAGGCACCTCCATGTATGGGATAATCAAATTTTAAGAAAAAATATTAAAAAATAAAAAACAACATACATTCTAATATTTTAAAAAATATATAAATAGCACCCATTTAAATTTAAATTGGTGTTATTTTTAAAAATTAGGACAAGATGGGCAACAAGGGACCATCCTTGAGAGTGATAGTAAGGTGTTTGTTTCTCAAGTCAAAAGGCATGGGTTTGAGTCTTGGCATAACCATGTTTTCACTCATTCATTGACCTTCTTAAGAGAGCCTAGTAGTATGAATCATATCATGTATAAGGCCCAACATTGGAAACAAGTTATGGGTTTGATTATGGTGGTTAATAACGTCTGAAATAGGGAACAAGGTGATTAATACTAAGTTATAAGTATATGGCTTGGGGATAAAAATAAAATAAAACAAACATAATCATTTTAGCCACACAAGTGGTTGATGAGTTGAAATTAGGGCAATAACTTTAAAAGTAATAATATATTAATAAAATTATCAAAGTAGTATAGTACATAGTCATTATTTGCCTAACTCAATCCTACCATTAAATAAGATTAAAATTTAAGTTCAAAGATGATGAGTAGTAGGTACTCCTTATGCCTAATCATACGAATCACTAGTGTGTATGTGCAATCCAATCGAATTCTATGGACTCTATTTACCTAAGTGGCCAATTTCTTTAAATAGTGAAAGATGTGATTTGCTAATCATTATCTTCCCAATCAACACTTGTGTTAATCTGCTGGTATGGTTAAGTGTGATTGAGATGTAAGATATTCATTTTTATTATTTTTTGTATTTGCCAAATGATTAAAAAAATGAAGTTTTAATATTTAAGTTAACCAATTAATTAACTAAACTAACCTAAATGTGGAGCATCTGTTTCCACTTCTCATACACATCCTAGATGTATATTAATACTGTTGGGTTACCAAGTGTCTACTACTAGGTGTACCAAATATCCACTGCTACAATTACCAAGCACTAATATATTATGCTCGAAGAGGTTGTACTTATGTTAATTACAAATCATAAAATTAAATATTTAATAACAAGAAAGTAAATTACATTCAAAGTAAATTGCTAGAAATTAAAGTTAAACTAATTCAAGTGTTGCAATGAATAGAAGAAATCTTGATTTTATTGTTGTTCATGCAATTGTGTCTAGGTACATGTTGCATTCGAATAAAATGTCATATAATCATTTTAATCCACATTGCGAGCACTTAGAAGGAAAAGTTTACTAACTTCTATGAAAAGAAACTACAAGATTCTAGCTAAGGGAAAGATCGAATGATGTCATAAATACGATGGGTGTGTGCATTTATATAGGCTATGATTGTATCAATGTTGAGGCATATGTGCTGATGAGTGGTGAACGTATACCTACGCTCAACCATACGAATCACAAAGCATTTATGTGTGATCCAGTCAAATGTTGTGAACTCTATAGTTTCTGATACACTAGTCTTAAAGAAAGCGAACTTTACCCTAATGGTCATTCGTTGTTTTCCCAATTACACTTGTGATGCACATGGTATGGTTAAGTGTAATCGAGGCATATGATTTTTATTATTTTGTGTTTTATGTTCTTTAGTACTTAAATAGAGAGATGAAGTGATTTAATAACTAATTTGATTTAACTAATTAACTAATCTCTAACTAGTCTTAACATAAGCATCCAGTCCCACTTTCTGTACATGTCCTGAACCCACGTATCCACTACTAGGTTACCAAGCACTATGCTATTAGGTGCACCAAGCAATAACACTGCTAAGATTACCAAGCAAATACATATTTACACTTGAAGTGGTTGTACTTATGTGTTTAATCTATTTAGCTTAATTAGTTAGTTGATTGCTCAAAGTCTAATTTAGCTTAATTAATGGCATAATTAATGAAAACAATAAATGCATAAATAAATCATTAATCTATTCTAAGTGCTGCAAGGTTTGATCAAAAGGCTTGTCTTTATTATTGTACACATTGGTGTGGTTTAGGTACAACAATGCTCAAATAAAGATCCATACACTTTTTGACTCTTGCTGTGGGCACTCAAAGAAATATTCAAACATTCAAATGGAAAAATTGCAAGAGCTCTACTACTACTATGACTTGAATGCCCATAAACACAGCTGTGAGCTCATATTTATAGTTTTTGCTATAGGACTGCATTGACGAGGCCCATTAACGAGGCAACATCATGTAAATAGAGCCCATTGATGAGGCCATGTCAATGAGGGCCTGTCGACATGACACTTTGATGCTCATCATACCCCCACAACTGAATGAAAACTCATTCTTGAGTTCCCTTACAAAATTGGGAAGCTATAAGATTATTGATTGACTCTTGACAAAATAAACTGACTTGACAAAACTGAGTGCTTGAGTGTACAAATCAATCCATTACAAAAAAATTATGGTGTTCATGACACAAAATTGAACACCATAACATGACTACACAAAATTGGATAGCACATCCTCTAGTGGCATGAAGGCAATGAAGGAGATCAGACAATCCTAGGCAATGGAGGCTCCTGAGGTTCTAAAGGACCTTTGTCAGCTTTGAGCACATGCAATAGCTAAGGTGGCTATGGCTATCCTACTGTGGTTGCAACCTCCAATGGAAGGTGAAAGGCATCTAGTAATGCCTTCATCTTCTTCTCCTTACTCGGGGGATCATTCACAGTCCACACAGCATCACCAATGTGAGTTGGAATGGGGATATCCCATGGATAGGGCATTACCAAGAACATTTTCTTTGCATTGATAAACCAAGCAGTGAACTATTTGTATTCAACATCAAATGCTCTGATTGTGTTTTGTAGCTCTTGGTAGTCATTCATCCTTTTGGCTAGGTTGGCGATAGATATTTGATCAATGTACTTGCCCTTGAGAACTTCAAGTTCAACGTTTGCCACCACAAGCTTTTGCTTGGTGTCTTTATGATACTTAAACTTAGCCTCATACAATAAGTATGAGTTGGCCACCTATTTCTTGAGTTTTGACTACGGCCTTCTGGCAATTAACATGGCCAAATTTGCATATCAGAGATTGGCGAGCTCCATGTATTCTGTCATCTCCTCAATTTGCAACTCCATCATGCAGATTTTCATCTTGTTATAGGCATCTATCCCATCAATGATGGGTTGCCATAATTCGTTTCCTTGTTAGAGTTGTTGGAGGGTTTCATTCACTTTCACCTTTGCCAGCTGGATGTGTTTTTCATTTACTTCCTTTTGTAGACTGACATATTCTTTGTAATGGTCCTTAACTCTCTCAAATTTGAGACCCTCTAATTTCCAGGTGGCTACCTCAATTGCAATTTTCTGGTGAAGAGCACATACCTTCTTCATAGAGAGATTTCTATTTCTGCTGCCAATCTCTTGAGTTCTATGTTTGCTCTGGCTAGTTGCTCCTATTATTGATGGATGAAGTTAGTTAATTATTGCTTGCGCTCATCAACATTTCATAGGTAATGGTTCTCTATGGTCAAATGTACATTCTCCTAGTAAGTCTGATGAGCCATGATATCATGGATGCGATACCGTGTCCACCTCTATGATATCATGTACGCGATATCGTAGCCCATCGCAACATCTATAAATAAGAGGCGGCTTTCCCTGTTTTAGGTATCTAGACTTAGACCCTTAGCCAAACTATAGCAGTTTTACCATTCCAAAGTTAGAATAATTTCCATGTGCCCACAGTAGGAGTCTTAAAGTGAACAAATCTTTATTTGAGCAAATTGTACCTGAGCATACATTTGTGTATGGTAATAAAGATGAACTTTCTGATAAACCTTGCAGTATGTGGGCTAAGCTAAATAGGATTTAATTATTGTTAAATGTTTAAATGTTTCCTTAGATAATTAATCTCTCTCAACCCTTGACTCTCCTAGTTAAGTGCACTCAGTATGACTACTTCAAGCACATGTGTAACGCTTGGTAACCTAGTAACGAGTAGCATTTGGTAATCCCAACAGCGTTGCACTAGTTCAAGGTGTGTGCGACAAGTGGGAATGGATACTGGTGTTAGGATAATTAGAACTTAGTTAGTAAATAGTTAATGAAAGTTAGTCATTTAGTTCTCTTCACCTTTCCCTATTAGCATAGACATTAAAAAGACAAAAGATATAAAAATCATATACCTCAAGCTTACTTAACCATACAATTGTGACAATACAAGTAAGTTTGGGAAGACAGTGNCTACATAGAACATAGGAGATCATTCACATCGTTGGGACGCTAGAATGAACCCTTAGGGTTGATCAAAAGAAAAATAAGACAATGGTAAAACAACACACTGAATAAGACAAAAATGTCTTCTTCTTCACACAAAAGTACTTCACCGCCTAGGACCAACACAAGAGACAGTTGGTGGCACAACATACATAACCAAGATCCGCCAATTCCTCAACAATTCCGTGTGGTATATATTCATCATGATGAATATGTACCTAGCTTTACCTTTATTCTCCATCAAGATGAACAACTGCGTTGGAGGGACTTGGAGGGTAACATAGTGTTGCCTCCAGACCGAGTAGTCCCCAACATGCTCCTTTGTGCTCTTGCATAAATAGGCATGTCATAGTTGTATGCAGAGTACATTGCATGTGACCATGACACAAGGGACTACCATCCCACAGAGGTGCAATGTCAAAGGGACTTGCAACATGAGAGATACTATACATCGTTGAAGGGCAAAATACCCCATAATGCTCCACCTGTCTTAAGCGAAATTGAGGGTGATGAACCTATTTCAATAGGCTGTCCAAAAAATGATGTTCCCCCTCCTAATGCTAGTGAGGAGGTGGTGTATCAAAACCTTCACTCCACAATTCACAACCCTGGTTTTGATCCCCACGAACACCAACTGTTTAACGAGGGAACACAAACACATGATAAGGGTAGGCAGTCTGATAGTAATCACAATCGGGGCCGAGACCACCGAAGAGAAGGTAGGAAACATCGTTATGGCGATGGTTCTCCTTCTTCTTCACCTTCATCATCACATTTACCCTCTCCTTTAGTATCAAGACATAGTCATAAGGAACCTAACCATGAGAATAAGGGTAAACAGAGTGAGAAACCTCAATGATAGAGTTGAGAGCGAGGACGAGGGCATTCTAGAGAATCACGACATGGAAGAAGGAAAAGTAGGGAACTGCGTAGACATCACAGATGCTATGAAAGAAATGACCACGAAGAACCCCTACTTGCAACCTGAAGCATGTTAGACATCACGGAGGCCATAGGAATTCCCAGAAGGCACCAAAAAGATAGCAGGATCAAGAGGTTAGACATGAATAATATCCCACGATTTGAGGGGGGATATAATGTTGATCCTCAAAACCATTTACAAGAATTTCACGATACATGTGCCTTGCAAAACATCAAGAACGAGTGGAAAAAGCTAAAGTTGTTCCCAAGGATACTAGTAAAAGCAACGTAAAGTTGGTACCGATCCTTAGAATTGGAATCCATTTGAAGGTGGAGTACAATGCTAAAACCGTTTAATGATAAGTATCAAACGTACTCCCAGGCATCCAACCTGTGAAAGAAAATCCAAGGATGGAAGCAAGGAATTCATGAACCCTTGGATGCTGCCATGGGCTGATATTATGCACTGCTACATTATTGCCCGGGCCATGGTTACTTGCAGTAGGATCAACTACGCCATCTCGTAGATGGACTTAGGCATGAAACCAAGAGAACCCTTGGAACGTATGCCCAAGGGAGATTATCACAGCTTAGGTTCCATCATATCCATAGATTGCTGGAGCAAGTAGCTAAGGAAGAAGGGGAACTACGTAAGAGAGAAAGTGTGGAAGAGTACAACTACGATCCTTCCCTCCAAAAAAGGGGAGTGAGATTCTGTGAGGAGGAGGAATAGTCACCACTCGATGAGATGGTGAATAGGAAAACCTTACCACTCCAAAAATTAACAATAGAAGTGTCGACGAAGGTAGACCAAATGTGGAACTCCTTAAATAGAAGATTTGAAATCATTCTCAAAATCATAGAGGTGTTTAAGGAGTGAGGTAGTGACTATGATAAAAAGAAAAAGAGGTACATGGACCATGCATGTAACAAAGGTAAGGGTAAAATGGCCATCACCAAAGAGGTTATGGATTCTGATATGGACAATGACAGCGGATGTGAGATATGCCAGTATGACCATCCTAAGGGATGTTGCCCAATAATCTCACATCTGCAAGAGTTTGGGGTGTATGCACTTAACCCACGAGTTAACAAATGGCAAGCACCCCGATGGTTACCTTATCCCCAAGGTAACCCGAGGTAGTTCCACCAACCATTAACATATTATCCAAGTGGAACTTCGCCACAACCTATTNCGGCAACTGGATCCATATGGCTACTACGTGCAGCAGCCAATCTCTCCATGTGACTCGGTTGGTCACGTGACACCCCAACGTCACTACTAGGCTTGGGAGTATTATAGGGCTCCTTCTCATAGGGGAGACACACCACATACATACCATCCTCCAAACCCACCCACAACTCTCACACTGATAGCTCCATTACCACCCACTCTAGCAATGCAAGGGGTACTCCCCACTCAACCACAACAACCCAATGTCACAAGGGCTGTGAATCCTCAACTGCAGTTGGTTATGACAACCTTATGTAGAAAAGAGCTTTCTTCAGAACCAACAATCTAACCAAGCCCTCACCATCACAAGCGGTTGAACATCTGAACACCTCCCTATCAAGTAAGGCTTCAGGGCCTCTTTTAACCCAAAAATCGAGCTTAACGCACACAGTTATGTTAACACATGTCGTTACTGACTAGATTAAGGTGGGCCACCTTCCTAGGAAATTCTTTGATCTTGGAAGTCCTCTAATCTATCTCCAAGTTACTAGGAATGAACCATGTAAAGCTCTTCTGGACTCAGGTTCTAGAGTTAACCTAATATCACAAGAGATGTATAAAGCCTGGAACCTGCCTTCATTAAGGAAGAGTAACATTCGACTAGAGCTGGCCAACTAGTCTATCACTGTCCCCTTGGGACTAGTGAAGGACATTGTTACCACTGTATGTGGGTGGTCGTATCCAGCTAATTTCCTAGTGATATAAGTAAACAACGGTAAGGGGGACTTCCCAATAATAATGGGAAGAGCATGGCTAAGTACCATAGATGCACACCTAGGAATTTGCAATCTTTCCCTGGAAATATCCAAGAAGAACACTTTTGGAAAGATCGAGAAGAAGAAAGTTCCATGCATTGTATATAGTGACACAAGGTGCCATTGTATGCAGAAATCATGGGTCATGCAAAGTTTAGAATTGCTTGCATGTAATCGATGTGCACAAGACATTAATATAAAAAGGTGCCTGTATGCAGCAGCCACATGACAAGAAGACACCCAGTGGCTAATGGTTGATCAAGAGAGCAACTCACTAACATGCATGGAACTAACTAAGGGAATAACTAGTGCTTACATTCAAAGCATAGACACACTGGAGCAAGTTTGTTGCCAACTTTCAAGCTTTAACCTTGAAAACATTAACTAGGGGAAGTTGGAAATTCCTAAGAGATTTAAACAAGAGCCTCTAGATTTGAAAACATTGCCCACCGATCTAGAGTATATGACCCTCAAAACCAGAAAACCAGTGATCTTCAACACAAGACTTGTTCCCAAACAAAAAGAAAGACTACTGAAAGTGATAAATAAGTGGTCAAAATCCTTTGCCTGGTCATACCCTGAGTTAACTGGAATAGAGCCTAGGATATGCTAGCATAGGATTTACATGGACCCCTCCATGAAACCTCAAAAAAAACTGCAAAGGCGATTAAACCCAAAATTGAAACAAATAGTAAAAGAAGAAATAGAACAACTTCTTAAGGTTGGGTTCATATATCCCATTGCTGATAGTAAATGGGTTAGCCCTCTGGTGATTGTGCCTAAAAAGGGAGGCAAATGGAGGGTGTGTATAGATTTTAGGTTGCTGAACATGGCAACATTCAATGATCACTTTCCATTGCCATTTGTTGACCAAGTCTTAGACACCATAGTAGGGCATTGCTATTATAGTTTTCTGGATGGTTATAGTGGATACAACTAGATACGGATAGCACTAGAAGATCAAGCCAAGACAACGTTCACTAGTCCTTGGGGAACGTTTGCATATAAACAAATGCCATTTGGCTTGTGTAATGCTCTTGCCACGTTCCAACGCCTAGTTCTAAGAATATTCCAATAGCAGATAGGAAACGGAGTGGAAGTCTTTATGGACGACTTCTCCACTTATGGAAAAAGCTTTGATCAAGCCTTGGACTGATTAGAGAAAGTGCTAAAAAGATGCATAGAAACCAACTTAAGGCTCAATTGGTAGAAAAGCCATCTACTGGTGCAAGAGGGCGTAGTACTTGGGAATAAGATTTCACATTTAGGAATAGAGGTAGACCTAGATAAAGTTAGGATCATCCAAGGAATCACCTGAAAATTGGAAACTATCAAAGACATTCGGTCATTCCTTGGACACACTGGCTACTATAGGAGATTCATTGAGAACTTCTCCAAGGTTGCCAATCCATTGGTAGAATTAATGAAGGAGGATGCACCATTCGAATGGACCAGGAAATGTGAACAAGCATTCCAAACTCTGAAACAAAAGCTTGTGGAAACTCCCATTCTACAAGCCCCTAACTAGTCCAGGCCATTCCATATAATGATTGATGTGTCCAATTATGCCTTAGGAGCTGTACTTACACAATAGATGACCAACAATGTCCTTACTACATCCACTATGCAAGTAGGAGTATCGCCGGTGCACAACTTAACTACACAACGACAGAAAAAGAATTAATGGCTATAGTGTTTGCACTGGATAAGTTTAGGCACTATGTGTTAGGTCACAAAGTGTTTATCTATATAGATCATAGTGCAATTAGGTTCCTCATGAACAAGCCAATGGTTAGCCCTCGTATCATACGATGGCTGGTAATCCTACAGGAGTTTGATCTAACGATGATCGATTGAAAGGGCACCAAGAACATAGTTGTAGATCATTTATCTCGATTGCACTGGGACAACAAGGAGGATGAATATGCCATATCCGATCATTTTCTTGATGAAGCCCTCCTTGTCGGTGTAGTGAATAACCAACCCATGGAAACGAATTGGTATAGTATCATTCTCACCTATCTCCTTTCCCAACAAACACCACAACAGTTGGACTTTAGGAAGAAACAATAGTTTCTTCATAGAGCCAAGTACTTCATGGAGATGAATGGACAACTTTACAAAGTTTGTCCTGATGGCTTGGTTCGATGGTGTGTGCCTGATGTGGACCAACTAAGAGTTCTCCAAGAGGCTCATGAGGGCCCTTGTGGAGGTCACTATGCAGGGAGACGAATGGCTATTAAGATCCTGCTTGTAGGATATTACTGGCCAACATTATTTCTGGACATCCATAGATTTTTCCAATCTTGTGAACATTGTCAACGTGATGGAGGAATGACTACTATAATGGAGGGTCTGCAACAATGGATTCAACCTTTAGAACCCTTTGACATTTGAGAAATAGACTTTATGGGGCCCATTACACCAATGTCCAATGGAAAAGCTTACCTCATCCTTGTTGTAGACTATCTAACAAAATGGGCTGAAGCAACTACTGTTACAGACAACACATCATCTACAGCTGCACGATTTGTGCAACAACAAGTCAAAAATAGGTTTGGTGTGCCACGTGCACTTATCTCTGATAATGGAACACACTTCATGGGTGCAACCTTTTGGAAGTTGATGCAACGCTTAGGGGTTGAACATAAATTGACTACACCTTATCACCCCCAAGCTAATGGCCAAGCCAAGGTCATGAACTGGGAGATTACTAGAATATTAACAAGGACAATTAGAAAATATAGGCGAGATTGGAGCACTAAATTGAATGATGCCCTTTGGGCATACCACTCCACTTGGAAACTCCCTATAGGCTATTTTCCCTACAAGTTAGTATATGGAAAACTTCCAAAGCTTCCAATTCAAATTGAGCTCCGTACACTATCCATGACATGTGACCTCCACCTTGACCTTGATCTAGCACATAAACAAAGATATGCAACTCTAAACATGCTAGAAAAAAACCGATTGGTTGCCCTATCATCAAATGAGTTGCATAAGGCACCTAACAAGCACTGTCATAACTTAAAAATTCGAAAGGTTAAGTATCAACTAGGAGATAAGGTCCTTTACTGGAATCCAACACATGTGCCACAACACACAAAATTTCAAACATTATGTGAAGGACCTTACATTATTCATACAACCTTTCCCTTAGGGGCCATGACCATATACAAACCTAAAAGCCCTGATAAGAGATTACTGGTCAATGTGCAATAAACCAAACCCTTCCATGAACTTACAACAGCCGGTGCACATAATACCTTTGAGAGAGGATTACCTCGCTCATTATTTCGGATCTCTCCCTTCCAACTTAGTCATGGGGAGAGATGGCCACCTATGCTGATTAATTAAGGCCCTCAGTTCCTTTTTAAGTTTTTGTTTTACACATTTTTGTTTTATAAATTTCTTTAACTTTTCTTGTTTTTGTTTTGCAACATCGTTCATACTTTTTTGTTTATTCATGTGTTTATTTATTTTGTTCAGTTTGTCACCTAATAAGTTCTCCTAAAGATGGTATGAACTGTATTCCATTAATTGTTAATGTTTGATTTTTACCTTTGAGTTATGGTGTTGATACTAAGGTATGGTTCTTTTGATATAACAAGCAATGAGTCCATGTCATCCATGCATCCATGAATTTCTATGGTCTCTCTTGGCTTGGAATTGTACAGTCCCTTTCCTTAAATGATAAGAACTATCAACAAATTGGTGCCTGGGCATTTCTTAAACTAAGGAAGGACTCAAGGACTAAAAAGGGTGTGACTTCAAGGGAACTTGATGCATTTGTGTTGGCCATTCTCTTGGGTGCTTGGATGTTTTCTTCTTGAGTTTTCCTTACCATTCTGATGTCACTCCATTATCGGGAAGTTGAGCTAATAAAAATAATAAGTCTTTGCATGGTGTGGTTCTCACGCAAAAAAGAGAGAGTGAGAATTCAAAGCACACCCCTTAGACGAAATAATCATCTGGGCTATAAGCACTGGTTATGAAACTAAACAAACATGTTCCCTCTAACTAAGGCCATTTCTTACTTTCTACTTCCTCCTTTTTCGTTTCGTTGGAATGGTGGTGACTTTGTGACGGAGGCATTCGTGTTGCTTCAGGAGGATGGATTTGCCGAATGTATTAATGCGAAGTCACTAGATGTCGTTGGTCTGAGGTTGGATTTGGAATGAGATCTACTAAGTCACATTAACCATTAACACACAAGGGGCTGTACACTACCTTGTTCTTGAGACTCCATTCCATTCTCTTCTTGCCATCATTCTTTCCCCATTTTACACCTCATTGTTGGTTGTATCAATAGTCCATATTTTGGTTGATGCATTGTTTTCTTTTTGGTAAATTCTTGTGGTTAAGACTTTAACTCTTGCTTCCAAATGACATTTCTAGAGCCTACGGACTCTTTGGATGTGGGAATGTTAGGGCATTAAGGGCATGAGCCTACTTTGGGGAGGACCCACTGGCATTCCTATTTGGTGCATTAGTTAATTTGTTTTCCTTAAAACTTTCTTTTGCAACCAACATTTATTTTGTTCATTTCCATCCCTAACATCCATTTTATTAGCATTTCCGTTGTTTCTTTTTCTCCATCTTTCTTATTCCTTATATTTTTCCATTCTATCACTATCGGAGGTTCGCTCTCAGTCATGGGGGTCTTGGTCCAATTTTTTCGATTTTCTCTTAACCCCTACACCTTTGGTAGTCACCAGTATTATACCTCAAAAATTCGCATAAGCCATATCACAACTCAGCCAATGGACCTTACACTGAGGCAAGGTATCAACTACATTATGATTCATTTACCGTTGCTAATATAAGACTGTGTTGTGTGTGCAGATGGCAATCATACACCAATGGATTGGATCTGGAAGGAACACTTGGAATGGACTCATGCTGGAGTGGTTATGCAAGGAACAAGATTGATGGTGTGCTTACGAATGGACAACTAAAAGTGAAATCTTGGCATTGGCAGCAACAGACTTCTTCTTTTCTCTCTCTCTTCTCTCTTCTCTCTCAGCTGCCAAATAAGGCTAGATGTCAAATGTGTATAGTGTTCACTCTTGTTATCATGAACACTAATTTTATCTTTTATTGTAATGATGATCCATTCACATGTCACCCCATTTACCATTAATATCATTCAAGTCAATAATCCCATACCTTCCCAATATTTTGTAAGGAACTCGAGAACAAGTTTTCATTCAATCATGGGGGTATAATGAGCTGTGATATTGCATCCGCAATATCACGTCCGTCCCTACGATATCGCGTACACGATATCGTAGCTTGCCGCAACATCTATAAATAAGAGATGGCTTTTCCTATTTTAAGCATCTAGACTTAGACCCTTAGCCAAACTATAGTAGTTTTACCATTTCAAAGTTAAAATAATTTCCATGTGCTTGCAATAGGAGTCTTAAAGTGAATGGATCTTTATTCGAGCAAATTGTACTTGAGCACACATTTGTGTACAACAATAAAGATGAACTTTCTGATAAACCTTGCAACATGTGGACTAAGCTAAATAGGATTTAATTATTGTTAAATGTTTAAATGCTTTCTTAGATAATTAATCTCTCTCAACCCTTGACTCTCCTAGTTAAGTGCACTCAGTACGACTGCTTCAAGCATGTGTGTAATGCTTGGTAACCCAATAACGAGTAGTGTTTGGTAATCCCAATAGCGTTGCACTAGTTCAGGGTGTGTGCGGCAAGTGGGAATGGATACTGGTGTTAGGACAATTAGAACTTAGTTAGTAAATAGTTAATGAAAGTTAGTCATTTAGTTCTCTTCACCTTTCCCTATTAGCATAGACATTAAAAAGACAAAAGATATAAAAATCATATACCTCAAGCTTACTTAACCATACAACCATTACAATACAAGTAAGTTTGGGAAGACAATGATTGATTAACCTAGGTGTTCCATTAGGGCGCGTAAGGACTTAGTCCTTGGAGTTCGACCAGATCGTGCGTGAGACACTCATATTCATATGGTTGAGTGTAGGGGTACCTTGCCATTCATCAAAGTCTAATCCAAGGACTTCTAAATTTTGTGTTGTGTGGCCTTTGCCAAGGATTAGTAGAACAAAGTTGTCTCCATTGCACCCTCAAATCCTTTTAGTCTAGTGTGAAGCTATTTCATAGCTTCATCTCTTGTTAATGCGGGGTCCAAAAATGTAAGGTCAGAAATCTGGGCTCTTAATTTAGCAACTTCAGTAGCCAAGAGTTGATTCAATTCCTTGGTTGTTTCAAGTTGTCTCTCCAAGATAATGTTCTTGCCCCTTACCTCTAACAGCTTCGACTAGGTTCTAGTAATATTGTTCAAAAGATCAAAGACATCCAGAAGTGGTTACCTAGTTCCCACCAGTTGGTCTAGTAGTTCTTCATGCTACGCTACATTTATTCTACTGCTTCTGATTCTTGTGGACATCTGCACATCCTTGAGTGTAGTGATGTCTGGTGTAGATGCCGTAGGTGCATTGAGCATTTTGGTAATTTGGTCAACAACCATCTCTACTATAGTCTCATGCCCTTGGTGTTGCATCACCAATACTATTGCCCCTTCACTCTTCTCAAAGCACACCAAGAAGGTCACAATGTTCCCAGAGATTTTTAGGAGTGACTGCTATTTTGTGAGAGATATTATGACCTCTTTGGTGCTTAAATTCGACCTCGTCAGCAATTGCGTTCTTTGGGCTTAGAAAATAGATCCACCTCCACCCATTAAGCTAATTATCCAAGCCACCTCATTTAGATGACTCATTGCTAATCTGTACACATATGGGTCTCTACCACTCATGCCTACTCATTGCTCTTGTTCACTCAAGTGTCATTCTTGATATTCATGCAACCATTGGGCAGTTGTAGTGATGTCTAGCATGGTTTTTTGAGTGGCAAGTGGAGGTGGTGGTTACTACTCCTCTTCTTGGATAGTCATTGTAGGCATCTTATCTTTCATCATTTTCCCCCAATTAGTTGCCAGAACTTGCTTGGCAACATCATTGATGTAACAGACTATTCCTCTCCTCCGACAAACTTTCTTGATAAGGCATAGAAAGGGGAGTGTCTTTCTTCCATGTTCGTTTTCTTTAAACTACTTCTCCATTTTTAGATAGATCAACTGTGGAAGGTTAACATGGAGTCTCCCACTCAGAGCGGTGCATGCTTAGGTAGAGAAGGTGGTGATTTTGACTAGCCTTACCATGGAATTGAGGTGGAAGGTTGCAATTTTGTAGTGGATCCTCTTTGCCAATGCAAGTGTGCCAAACTCCTTATGGTCAATGCTATAGCACCATCACATCCATTCTTTCTTGATGCTAAGATTTGCCTGCATTAGGATCTTAGCAAGACTTGCCCTTATCTTTAGCAATCATTTGCACCAAGTAGGACACTGAGATGTCCTTGATTTTGACTATTGAATAGGCCTACCTATTATTCTAGAATAAGAATGTGTTTATTGTAATGTGTTTATTCTAGAATAAGAATGTGTATATTGAACAAAATGTGTAAAGGAGCACATGGTTTGGTGTAGAAGATGGGTGCACAAAAGATTTTGATTGCAAGAATGCCTAAGGATGAGGTGCTTAATGAATCCAACCAAGGGATATACAAGTGGGTCCTCCCCATAGCAGGCTTATGCCTTGTTTGCCCTTGTATAACCTCAATCTAAGGAGTTTATGGGCCCCATAGGTTATTAATAGCTGATGAGAGTAAAGGACCAAAACTTGGAAGATTCTACCTAAGAATTCAAACACATTAGACCAAGACATGGACTTCGGTAGTGAGGTGCGTTATGGTTGAAACACCCTAAATTTTCAAGGCATTCTTGCTTCACCAGGTCCTTGGAATTCAAGTAGCATCATGACATTTCGGCAAGAAATGAACGCTTTGAGTTTAGACTGTCCAGTTCGGCAAATTTTCTATGTCCAGTGTTGATAGGCCCAATGGACTCCCCGACCTACCCACTTGGGTGGTTCATCCAGCTGATAGTCTACTCAAAAGCGATGCATGGGGTTGTCGGTGGTGCTCAAGCTACGCAAAACAGTTCGACAAGTTTTCTAGTTAAGAAGTTTGTTACGCTATGCTACGCTATGTAGCATAGCAAGCCTTAGAAGACAGTTGTAGGACGAAGTGCTACGCTATGCTACACTATGCAACGTAGCACAGCATATCAAAAGCAAGACAAGAAAGGCCCAGCTTACTTAGTAATTTCAATTGCACTTAGCAAGCACCTCCGGCCTTTCAAAACCAGTTGCTTTGCTCAGCTTCAAGTCCTTCAGCAAAGCTCCTCTCTGCTAGAAAAGTAGTAGATTAAGCAAAAGAGCAAGCTATGTTGGCTACTATGCTACGCTATGCTACACAGCGTAGCACAGTGTAGTGATGATGCAAGAACGAAGAAAGGCATCTCAGAATGCAGGATCAGCAATTTCGCAAGCTTCATGTTGCAAAGAGCAAAGGTTGTAGATTGTCAGCATGATCTTCAAACAAACGTTTGTAATGCAAATCATAGTTAAGGTCAACTACTACGCTACGCTACGCTACGTAGTGTAGCATAGTGTAACAAACATGCAGAAACAGGAAACACACTTCAAAGGCTTCCAACACTTACAATTAACTCCAACGTAGATTTCTTCATCAAATTGGTGGCTACGCTATGCTACGCTACATAGAGTAGCACAGCGTAGCAAGCAACTATGCTACACTAACACGCTACGCTCCACAATGTAACATAGTGTAGCAGGCGGTTGGGCGTAACATAGCGTAGCAAGTAGCCACGGTATGCTAATAAGCTATGCTCCACAGCGTAGCAGGCAGCTACGCTACATCGGTGTGCTTCACTCCTTGTTTGCATTGTTGGCACACCTGATCCTAGCACCTCTAGTTTCGATAGTGTGAATGCAGTGTTGCAGGTTTGTCAATCAATCAGCTTTGCATGTCCATGCAGCATGGACATGTCAACACCTTGTGGGTCTACGACACGTGGTGTTTAAACCGCATCTTTCGCGTGCTCCTAGCCCTATAAATACCCCGACGAGCAATGCTCAAAGGGTTGGCAAATTTACAAGTTGGAAAATTTGGCAAATTTGGGTAAAAACTGTGGTTGGAAAATTTGAGAAGCATTGGCAATCTTGAGCATTGTTAACATGGCGAGTTGACAAAAATCAAATAGTTAGCGTTCCCGTTTGGCTTTTTGTTAGCTCCTTTCTATTGCTTTTGTAGCATTCTGCATCATTAGCTCTTGAGTCTACGTTCAAGCGTACAGTTGGCTTACTTTAAATGTCTTTGGTTACTTTTGGGATCTCTGTGCTTCCCAATGTCGCGCAACCGATTGTATCCACCTTGACAAAGTAAAGCTATGATCTTGAAGCAGTGCATTTCTTAACTCTAGTTTACTTCATTCTCTTGCATATCATTGCATTTTACATCATTTTTGTTTCCTCACATATAATAATAATTATTTTACGTTATAAAAATTGTTTTCAAATTAAATGTTTGCAAAAGGTTTAGTGACACCAATGAAGTCCTTGTCTGATCGACCAGACCATTCAAGGCATCTCGTTTCCGTTTTATCCAAGACGGCCCTTGCACAGATCCGGGGTTAAGACTGTCCGACCGACGACCTCTCGGTGTTTCCAACTGTTGACGTTTTTAATCACTATAGTTTTCTAGTGCTAGAAGGAGGGCTTTTTAGTGCCTTTTTCGTGTTTTACGGTAGTCCTGTACCCATTTTGCACCCCGACATGCACTAGCGTAAACTTGACACTCTTTTGTGGTTGTTTACGCATCGTGTGGTGTAGATTGGTCACTTCGATGGTTCCTTTGGAACCCTACAGTTCATAAAGCCTCCAATCGCCATTTGAATCGCTTGTTTCATGGTAGTCTTGCATGCATTTTGTACCCTATCACGCACTAGCATAAACTTGACACCTTTTTGTGGTTGTTTACGCATCGTGTGGTATAGATCAGTCACTTCGACGGTTCCTTTGAAACCCTACAATACATAAAGCCTTATATTGCCCCTGGATCTTCTATTTTTTGCCTTGTTTACACTTCTTTTAGCTTTACAACAATGACTTCTTCAACTACCACTATTGCTACCACTAACCTAGAAGTTTCTGTTCTAGTTCAAGGCATCACAGGTGCCAAGCAACCACTCAGCTCGACACAGGGGCCACGTCGATCCCTCAGGATCCAAAATCGAGGACCTAAGGGCTTATCCCAACAACACGAGTGATAAAAATTTCTCTATGCTAAGGTGCAGGCAAACTTGCCCTTAGATGCGCAAGAATTGGAAGACAAATGTAGCTTTGAGTTTGCTTACTACAATGGGAAGGAGTTTATTCCCACTCCCAGTGTTTCCATCCCATTAACTCAAATGAACCAATGGCTTATAGATCAGTTGATCCAAGTCATTAGGCCCGAGGAGTTGCAAGACACAATGTCTCATCATGAAGAGGCTTTTTAGGACATGCAGGAAGAACTGGATTTTCAATATGGGAGAGGGGGGGGGGGGGGGGGGGGGGGGGGGGGGGGGGGGGGGATGGGGGGTCAAACCAACCTTGCCACCATCCCTCCTACCCCGTCCTTCTAGACAAACCCGCTCTATACCACTGCTCCCTTCATGATCGTGATTACATCGGCAATGGGTAGCCATGTCATACCCTTGACGCATCAACGTGCCTATCCCCTTGTTTCATTCTCAGCCAATACCCCACCACAAACTATTCCCCAGCATATTCCCTTAGCATATCACACATCTGTTACAGAAACCATGGCATACGTTCACACTATTCCTACTTCACAATTGCATGCAGCTTCCACTTCCATTCCTGTGTCTACACCTGTCCCACCGTTAGCGACGGGCCCAAGCCCGTCCACATGGTGGACCTCGTTTACTTCTCCTTCTATTTTGCTACCATCGTAGATGTCTCGTTACATTGGCCATCAGACCTACCAAGCCCCGCAAATGGTAGAACCTAGTGCGAGACTATGGTCTGTTCCACTGGCCACGCAAGAGGCCCACCCCGTAGCACAACCCGCGGTTGCTGCTCCAACAGCACCATTTACTGGGTGGTGAATAGCGCAAGTACCATTGTTCGTAGGGGCCACCCCAATGGCACTGCCGATGGGTCATGTTATTACCCCTACAACTCCATAGATGGGAGCTACCCCAGTGGTTTCCCAACTGTCTGCATCATCTAGGGATCTGGATCAAGTGTTCCAGCTTATCCAGACCCTTACTGAGGAAATAAAGTGCCTCAAGGCTGTTAGTGAAACACCACTAATTTTGGCCTAATACTTTGAAGCGAGAAAAACTCAAAGCCCTCTTGACCTTTTGAGAGGCAAAAATTTGACTAAGTCAAGCTTACTCACGCTGGCTTATCCTGGGCAACATAAGCTAGAAATTGCAATTTTTACACTCATGCTGTAGGGCATGCAGTGGTCACGCTACAGTATGAGTCTAGCATCACCAACCCTAGAAGCCTCTAAACCAAGTAAAAAATGGTCAAAATATGAGAGTGCAAGCCATCCCCGAGGGCCACTGATATCCACTCCAGGTTTCAGCATTTAGAAATTCAAATTTGGAGACAAACTATTCACACGTCTACACACACACTGCAGGTCATGCTGGGGACACGCTACAATGTGAGTCCAGCGTGACCAACTCTGGGAGCCTCAAAACTAAGTCGAAATGACTTGATTTCCAAAGATCAAGTCACCCTCAGAGTTCATTGTTAACAACTTCAGCCTTTAGCCTTCAAAATTTTAGTTTTTGAGTCCAAAATGGTAGTTCTTGTGGCTCACGATGTGGTCACACTACAGCTCATGTTGTGGTCACGCTGCAGCGTGAGTCCAGCATGAGTTGCCAAAAGTGGCTCCAAACAAGGCACATCTAGGCTCAAATTCCAGATGCTAGATCGCTCTTAGGGTCAGACACAGATAGGCAACTGTTGTACTCAAGAATCAAGATTTAAAAATTAAAATCTGGAGTGAAATGCATCACTTTCAAGTCACTCACGCTGAGGTCATGCTGGGGACACGCTGCAACATGAGTGTAGCGTGAGTGTAGCATGCGCATGCTGAGGTCACGCTATGACAAAATCACCTCACGCTGGAAGTTCTTGTCAGGCAAAGACACCTCAAATAGCCACAGAACCACTCAAATCAACATCCTGCAGTAGTCAATTCAAAGATCCAAAAGTTTCAATTGAGCTAGAGTCAATTTCTCTTGTTGTACATTGTCATTTCATTGTAAATTTTCATCATTTGTCATTTTTCAGGCTTTGACACTCCAAATTGTGTGTGCCATGAGCATGAGCTGGCTTGAATGAGTTATCACACATTATAAGATACAATGTACCTGGTCCAGAATGTAGCTTGCCCACACATGTCCAACTCACATACAGCTGTCCATTGGACATGTGTCACTTGATCCGCTTTCCTCTCATCTCCCAGCCATTAATTCAATTCTTGGATTCCGCACCCGAGCTCAGCCTAGCCCTATAAATACCCTATCAATTCACATAAACCAGGTTGGCAATTTTGAAGGTTGATGGCTTAAGAAACTCAGACCAGCAATCCTTGGGCACTCAGCACACTTGACTCCTAACATCTAAGCACTTCTGAAACACATCACATCACATCACATCACATCACCCTGAGGCTAGGCGCTTTACTTGTCATCTACATGTGCAACTACGCTTTGACCAGTGCACATCTTTTCTAAGCAATACAATACAGTTCATTTTTCCAACCATTATATTGTTTACTCTATTTACATTCAGTTTACCTTTTGTTTGCAATATCGTTCTGCATATGTTTCTATTACATTTCGTGTGCACTGTTTACGTTTTAAAACATCAGTTACGATAACCCCAGTGCAAGCCATAGTTTACACTCAGGGAAGTCCTTAGTTGATTTACGTGCAAACCATCCAAGGCACTCTGCCTTCGTTTTCTTTTCCAGCTTGCCCTCAGGCGAAGGTAGGGTTAGCTGTGTCTGCTCGACGATATTTCGATGTTTGTTTTCCCTTCCAGCCTTACACCAACGATATAGGTTAGTATAGTAAATTGGTGCTAGAAGAAGGGCCTACCTATTTATCATCCTATCAAAACTTCTATCACACTACTTGTTAAACGCTATACAGATCAAGTGCTGCTAAAACTAAAGCCCAACTTAACTTACTCATGCTGTGCCACTTACTCACGTTGAAGTTACTCATGCTATGCTTGCTCATGCTGACAAGCCCAGTCACTCACACTGACAACTTGCTCACGTTGACAAGTTAGCTTACTCATGCACTATGGAATCTTCCCACATCATCAAACCTGAACAGTATAACTTCATCTGTGTCAAGATCCAAGCCAACTTGCCTATCGATCGTGTAGAGAGGGAAGCGAAGCGAGACTATGAACTTATTTATAAAGGAGGTTATGAGTTTATCCCCTCGGCATTTGATATAATCCCTCTTTCTAAACATCATCATCAACTCATATCTTAGCTTCTCATGAAAAGGAGTCAAGCCTTACAGCCACCTACGATAGAGCCTCAAGGTGGATATGAGGAAGATGACTTTGCCACCCAATCTAAGCATGGGGATTCGTACCATACCGTCAGTCCTCATGCCCATACAAACCCATTATTTCAACCTTTCCTAGAAGAAACTATGCTTCCTCCTTCATCTGCATACACTTGAGGATCGATTTCTCGACAAGAAGTATCACCTTCCACATCCATCCATTACATACCACAAGTACAAACCCATGGGGCACCTCTAACTACTTCAGCACAATACGTTTAGGGTGTTACCTCACAAAATGTGGCTAGGTAGTGGATTTCACTAGCTATTCAGCAATACCAACCAACTTACTACAGTGTACCAAACCCTGTGATCCCATCTCTGAATGTTGTTCCACCACAATAACAACCAATAATCCAACAGGCTCCCTTTCCACAAATGATACAACAATCAAATAACTATCAATCACAATCCATTCAACTCNGTTTAGGGTGTTACCTCACAAAATGTGGCTAGGTAGTGGATTTCACCAGCTATTCAGCAATACCAACCAACTTACTACAGTGTACCACACCCTGTGATCCCATCTCTGAATGTTGTTCCACCACAATAACAACCAATAATCCAACAGGCTCCCTTTCCACAAATGATACAACAATCAAATAACTATCAATCGCAATCCATTCAACTCACTGGTTTGCCTACTGCCCAAGAGTGGGCAGACACAAAGAAAATGATGCACATTTTAACTGAAGAGGTAAAGCACCTTAAAATTGTAAACACTAAGGAACTCAAGGTGTTGGACTTCTACCAAGATGATGCAATCCACCCTTCAATCCCACCATTAACCTTGCCAAAGGAAATCTCATTACCTCAAATAACTAAGTATAATGGAGAGGGAGATCTAAACTCCCACCTAGTGACATTTTGACTAGAATGTCTACTACTTCAGACCTGGCCTCATGCAATTCTATGAGTTTTTGCTATGTCCTTAACGGGAAAAGCTTTAGACTGGTACCGAGCTTTACCTTGTAACTCCATATCCTCTTTGGAGGATTTGTTACATTAGTTTATTACCCATTTCAAGTATAATCTAAAACCTGAAGCCACTTTGGATAGGTTGATTCAGATTAAGCAAGTGTCGTTAGAGCCAGTGCAAAAATTCATCCAAAGATGGAGCACAACCCTGAATGAACTTCATGAGCCCATACCTGAGACATGCTCACCATTTTTAAGGCCGCTGTGAATGACTTCGTTAAGTCAAAACTCTATTATTTGAATGCTTGTACTTTGAGTCAAGCATTCACATAAATTAAGAACATAGAAGAGGCAGCACAATCAAGCAATGACCCAGCTTATGTGGCCTACAGAAACCAACACTCACAAGCAAAACACAACAGTGGCAATGGTGGCCGCAAGCACGAAAGTAACCAATTGAGGCCTAACAACTAAGCAACCCAAATCCCCAGCTGACAAAGCCGCCAACTTTGGCGCCAACTCACCTACATCGGCAGGGGCCACCCCAAGGCCCAACTTTTAGTGAAAGGACTACTCAAAGTATACACCATTATCAATGCAACCCTCTTAACTATTGGAGCAACTCTTGAAAGCCAGAAAAATCCAACATAAACACGTGTCAGTGATTACCCATCAAAAACAAAATAGGTACTGTGAGCTACTAAGGAACCCCACCTTAACAGTACCAAATGAGCCCCTAGTCCCACAACATTTTAAAGTGGACCAATACTATCATTACCATCAAATGGTTGATCATGGTATAGATAACTATCATGCCTTGCAAGATGACCTATAGGGAATGATAGAACAAGGACAATTGGTAATCAACATGGCAAGTCAATCCAACACAAACGATGTCTCCTATGTCATAAACTCAATTAGCATAGGTGGAAAGCCTAAACCTGTGCAACAACCTTTTGTGATCCATGTGTCTCCTAGCAAGGTAAGGATTCCCCTAGCCTCCACAAATAAGAGGCCTCCCTTTGTTATCAAGGTGCCACCCAGGCACCCACAACACCCTTTGTGGTCAAGGCTCCACAACGTTCATCCGCTAAGACATTAAACTGGCATGACTCATTTGCTAAGATGTTAAACTGGCATGACGCAACAACAAAGACGACTAAGAAACCTTTCATCATCAAGGTGCCACAACGTGATGGCCCCTCACCGACTTGAAACCCAATAGTGGGCAACATCTTAATCCCTCCTCCCTTGAGGGTCGACCCCACTAGCAACCTAGGTAGGTCCACCAAATGGCAATGCAAGAGAAAAAATGAGCACCTTGCAACCTCCATGGCCGTAGCAAAGGCCACAACCAGCAAATAACAATTGAACATTGGGGCCACTACCCCAAAACAAGCCAAGAAAACCAAGCCCAAGTCCCCTCTGCAAGAGGTCTGTCTCTCAAGCTTCACGGAGGAAGTCAAGGCCAACACAACGACTAACAATAAAGACTTTGTAGCTGCACTAACCCAAGTAAAACAAGCACTCAAGCAAAAGAACACAACGTTCAGCTTGTACGACCTAGTCATGACATCATCGGCTCACTGCCAAGCACTGGCTTAGGTCTTGGCCTCCATTCCTATTATGAAGGGCATCCCTACAAATGAGACATCCATCTCTGCAATGATGTTTCCCCCTACACCACAAGAATCAAGTTCAACAACCTTAACCTTTCGTGATGATGCAGTCAAAGTTAACCTCGCACGAGGGGAGGTCGCTACTACTCCACTATCCATCAGCATTCATGTTGGGCAGTGTACCATCCGCAGAGTACATGTTGATGATGGTGCAGTAATAAACATAGTCTTGTACTTCGTCATCGACAAGCTAGGCCTGGCAGATGAAATCAGGCCAACCAAAACCACATGTCTAAAATCCTTCAATGGATCATGTGTCATAGTCAAGGGTACAATCAACTTAGCCTTTGTGGTAGGAGAGCAATTCCCCACTAGCGCAGATTTCACTTTCATAGAGGAGATGTCAAGTTTCAACATGATTCTAGGCAAGCCTTGGCTAGCCCAACCACGTGCCATCTCCTCTCCCATCCACCAAGAAATCCAACTTCCATATGAAGGTGGTCAAGTTATCATCCATGGTGATAACGTTTCCTCTTCGACTATCCACGACATTGACATGGCGCAAGTTTTAGAAGAAGAGTTTCTTAGTGGTACACCTACGGTAACCAACGCAACTCCTAAGGCTAACACACCCGAACGAGTGGTTGAAGCCAACAACCCCCCAGAGGATCCTAAGCCTTACATGCTCCCTAATCCATGCCTAGTTAGGAAGAAACTACATGACCAAGATTTCCCTTGGCCAAAAATGTGCTAGATGCTTGCCTACCCTTTGCCTCCACTTGCCATGTATTTTTTGACATTCATTCACATCACACTAGCCTACGCATTTACATTTTGCTTGCTCACTTAGATCACACATTTTTCTCTATTTACACATTCATCAACTTAGTTTGCACATTGCATTTGAAAAACATCAAACATAAAAGAAAAACACAAAACTACAAAAACACTTGGCCCGAAAAGGCCTTAAACTAGCATACGGCTCGGAACGACCTAAAACTATCACTTTTTGCATTACTTTTCTTTTGTTCATACATTTTAACTCTATGTACAACAGGTGTCGCTTGATGTTGTTTTCTTCCTAGTTGATCTTTGCAAGATCTTGCAGACACACAACATGACCATGCATGCAGCATCACACCTTACACAAGCAAGGTAAGCACAGATAGTCCACTATGACTATAAATTGGCACAGATAGAAAAATCCTAGCATCATGACTTAAAACTGATACCACAGAATAGTCCTAGC
The DNA here is from genome assembly GCA_015680685.1 of Gnetum montanum. Lineage (NCBI taxonomy): Eukaryota > Viridiplantae > Streptophyta > Gnetopsida > Gnetales > Gnetaceae > Gnetum > Gnetum montanum. The sequence goes on along the minus strand of MNCI01005473.1, from coordinate 538,770 downwards.
ATCATAACTTAAAATTGATACCATAGAATGGTCCTGGCATCATGACTTAAAACTGATACCACAGAACAGTCCTGGCATTATGATTTAAAACTGATACCACAGAACGTCCTAGGGCTATGACTTGAAAACTAGCACCACAGAATGTCCTGGAGTCATGACAGTAAAATGGCACCACAAAGCTCTGTCCGGTATGACACTAAACTACCACATCCGTCTGCCATGACGTGAAACTAGCATCTAGAGTTCACTAAGAATATAAACTGGTTTGCCTCTTTATAATTTGCTACAACTATAAACTAGCAATGCACTGTCCACTACGACACTAAACTAGTGTCGTCCAAGGGGTTACGACATGAAACTAACTTGCAACAGTCCACTAAGACTATAAACTGGCAACATCATCGATGACCAGGAAAAACTTGAAAAGAAGTGTTGCTGCAATTGGCTGTGCCTGTTTCATAAAGACTTGCTGCATAATTTGTCCCATGGACCTTGATGAGGTTGATGCTGTTCATGATTCTGTCTACTTTGAAATTGCACATGGTGGCTCCATCTCCTTGGCTATTCTCAAGTTTAAAGTGCTTAGTTAACCATTTCATTTGTGTTTTTTCTTATCTTCTTAGAGTTGTATTTGTAGGATGACACGCCTGAGGCATTCGTGCACGGATGCACTTCATCATGACAACAAAGTATCACATTCTTCATAATGTCTGCAACTGGGTTAATCAATCCATTCATAAGTACATTCCCTAATCCTGATACATCCCCCTTTTCTCCATCATGTTCCCCTTACCCTATTCAATTATACTCCCTTGATGCATATCCTAAAAAAAAATCCTTGGTACACTGTTGCACATTGTGACTCTCTAAGTAGTTGCAACATAGAACACAGTACATGGTACATGATGCAAAATGCAAATGCTCGAGCACGAGAATAGCACTGAAAGGAAGCTCTTCCAAAAGGACCAAAAAGAAAACATCAAAAAGAAAAAAAAGGAAAAAGAAAAGAAAAGAAGAAACAAACAAAAAAAGAAAAAGAATAAAAAGGTCAAGGAGCAAAATACACGGAAAAGGTCTTCATGACCCCATTGGCATTATAAATGAAAGACTATTGGCTATTCTCATACAAGCCCTAGGCGAGAAGGCAATTGTCTTGGAAAACAGTTACACTCATGTCTCAAAGAGACTGTGTTGCATATCATCACATGGTTTTGGTTGTTTACAACGGGCTTTGTAAACACTTTGCAAGAGTCCCATTTCTCCAAAGAACGCACACCCTCCATGCCTTGCTCCAAGTTTGTTGAAAACCAACTATTGACAAGGACCAATGACATAACTTGTTCATATGAGAGCATTCTTATCTCACAATCCCAATGATAATCATATCCCTCGATCAACTCTTGATTTCCCCGATTACAACCAATTCCCTTACATCTTGAACTGCATTCCCTTAATCCCATGTACTTTTGAAAATGGTGCGATGACATCCAGCCAAGGGCCGATGGATAATGATTGGTGCTTGGTTGTTCATGGTGTTTTGCACTTCTTTGTTGATGCCTCTCGGGTGGATTCCTCCAGACGTCAACAAAGAGGGGTCAATGAAACACCACTAATTTTGGCCTAATACTTTGAAGCGAGAACAACTCAAAGCCCTCTTGACCTTTTGAGAGGAAAAAATTTGACTAAGTCAAGCTCACTCATGCTGGCTTATCCTGGGCAACTCATGTTGGAAATTGCAATTTTCACACTCATGCTATAGGGCATGCTGTGGTCAAGCTGCAGCGTGAGTCCAGCGTGACCAACCCTAGAAGCCTCCAAACCAAGTTAAAAATGGTCAAAATCTAAGAGTGCAAGCCATCCCTAAGGGCCATTGATATCCACTCCAGGTTTTAGCATTCAGAAATTCAAATTTGGAGACAAACTATTCACACTTCCACACACATGCTGCAGGTCACATTAGGGACATGCTGCAGTGTGAGTCTAGCGTGACCAAATCTAGGAGCCTTAAAACTGAGTCGAAATGACTTGATTTCCAAAGAGCAAGTCACCCTCAGAGTTCATTGTTGATAACTTTAGCCTTCAGCCTTCAGAATTTTAGTTTTTAAGTCCAAAATGGCAGTTCTTGTGGCTCACGATGTGGTCATGCTGTAGCTCACGCTGTGATCATGCTGCAGCATGAGTCTAGCGTGAGCTGCCAAAAGTGGCTCCAAAAAAGGTACATCTAGGCTCAAATTCCAGATTTTAGATCACTCTCAGGGTCAGACACAGACAAGCAACTATTGTACTAAAGAATCAGGCTTCAAAAATTAAAATCTGGAGTGAAATGCATCACTTTCAAGTCACTCACACTAAGGTCAAGTTGGGGACACGCTGTAATGTGAGTGTAGCATGAGTGCAGCGTGAGTGTAGCATGCACACACTAAGGTCATGCTATGACAAAATCACCTCATGCTGGAAGTTCTTGTCAGGCGAAGACACCTCAAATAGCCACAGAACCACTCAAATCAACATCCTGCAATAGTCAATTCAAAGATCTAGAAGTTTCAAGCGAGCCAGAGTTAATTTCTCTTGTTGTACATTCTCATTTCATTGTAAATTTTCATCATTTGTCATTTTTCAAGCTCTTACGCTCTGAATTGTGTGTTCCATAAGCATGAGCTAGCTTGAATAAGTTGTCGTACGTTGTAAGATACAATGTACGTGGTCCAGAATGTAGCTTGCCCACACATGTCCAACTCACATACAGCTGTCCATTGGACACGTGTCACTTGATCCACTTTCCTCTCATCTCCTAGCCATTGATCCAATTTTTGGATTCTGCACCCGAGCCTAGCCCAGCCCTATAAATACCTTATCAATTTACATAAACCGGGTTGGAAATTTTGGACGTTGGTAATTTTGAAGGTTGACAACTTAAGAAAATTAGACCAGCAATCCTTGGGCACTCAGCACACTTGACTCTTAGCATCCAAGCACTTCTAAAATGCATCACATCACATCACATCACATCACCCCAGGGCTTGGCGCTTGACTTACCATCTACATGTGCAACTACACTCTGATCGATGCACATCTTTTCTAAGCAATACAATACAGTTCATTCTGCCAGCCATTATATTTTTTACTCTATTTACATTTAGTTTAAGTTTTGTTTGCAATATTTTTCTACATACGTTTTTGTTTACATTTCATGCGCACTATTTATGTTTTAAAACATCAATTACGATAACCCTAGTGCAAGCCATAGTTTACGCTCGAGGAAGTCCTTGGTTGATTTGCATGTAGATCATCCAAGGCACTCTGCCTTCGTTTTCTTTTCCAGCTTGCCCTCAGGTGAAGGCAGGGTCAGCTATGTCTGCTCGACGATCTTTCAGTGTTTATTTTCCCTTCCAGCCTTACACCGACAATTTAGGTTAGTACAGTTGGGTCTAATATGGTACAAGTCATGGACTTCTACTGAGATGATCCCAGCAACTCGGCAATCCCTGCACTAATGTTACCCCTAGGGATGTCGCTCTCCCATTTTACAAAATACAACGGGAAAGGAGATCCCAACACACACCTTGTTACATTTAGGTTTGAGTCCCTTCTTCTACAATAAGGGCCACACATGATCATCCATGTCTTTGCCATGTCTCTGACCAGAAAAGCCATGGACTGGTACCATGCCCTTCCACGCTCCTAAATATCAATCCTAGAGGAGCTACTGACCCAGTTTGTGATGCATTTCAAGTACAACTTGAGGCCAGAGGTCACGTTGGATCAGTTGATGAGCGTAAAAAAAGATCCATTGGAAATAGTCTAGAAGTTCATCTAACATTAGAGCATGACCCTTAATGAAATTCGTGAGCCCATCGTGGAGGCCCACTTGCTGGCCATCTTCAAGAATGCAATGAACAACTTTATTAAGTCTAAGCTATATTACTTCACTCCACGCATTCTCAGTCAGGCTTTTGCCTAGACTAAGAGCATACAGGATGTAGCTGAGGCAAGCAAAGACCTAGCCTACATTGCATACAAGAACACCTTCATGAAGAAGGACAAGGATAAGGCTACAATAGCCGCAGTGGCTGTTGTGACGAACAAGGCCAAACCCAAACCTAACAACAATAGTAACAAGAACAACAAGAAATCGGCCACACCTACAACTAACCCTACACCCAAATAGGGCAATGCATAGTAACCTTCTACATGTGCACCTAAGACATTTGCACCACCTAAAATAAACTTTGAGTGTAAAGATTGCTTGAAGTATACCTCACTGCCCATCAAGCCTTCAGATCTTCTAAAGCAATTACTGGTAGTAGGGTACATCCAACACAAGAAGATGTCAGATGAGGGAGCCAGGAAGCACCAAAGGTACTATGAACTCCTTAGGAACCCCTCTTTGGCCTTGCTAATGAGCCCCTAGTTCCTAAGGATTTCAAGCTATAGCGGTTCTGTGACTACCATCAACAGTGTGGTCATGACACAGATTACTGCATGGCACTGAAGGATGACATCCAAGGGATGATCGATAAGGAGAAACTGGTGCTAAACGAAAGCAACCCAGTACGTCCTGAGAATCAATCCCTACACGTCTACACTGACCCTCTCAACGCCAACAACGTCGGTTACATTATCAACACCATCGATGTTGACAGTAATCACCACCCTAGTAGCCATTTGTAGTTCGTGTGCCTCAGCATAGCACACCTACACCACCAGCAGCTAATCAAAGTCTACAATAACCTTATATTGAGAGTCCCTCCTTGGACATCTCCTCGTGCACCACCTGTTCCCCGGGCATTCGCCCCTGCATAGCTTGTTAGCAAAACCACACCACCGCCTTGTATCCTAACACCATTAGCTCCATTCATTATCAAGGGGCCAAGCGATGCAACAAACCGCACCCCACATAAGGTAGCTTCACAGCCTTTTCATCCTAGAAAACAAGAAGTGCACTTCATAGGTGAGATGTCAAGGGAAAGTACCACCCCAAGTACTTCCAAGCCTACATCCTCATCCCCTACATCTATGCCCTCATCGCTGAAACATAACGTTGCTATGCATGCATAGTCTTTGCCTCCTTGTCCAAAAGGGTCTGAACCTAGACTTGAAACTATTCCTTGGGAAATTCATCTTCTAGGATGAATAACAAAGGAGAAAGGCAATAAACCAGAAAGTGGCCAAGACCTCTTGAGTGCCCTCACCCAGGTCAAGCAAGCTTTGAAACAGAAAAACACTACACTGAGCCTGTATGAGCTAATCATGACATCTATTGCACACTGTGAGGCTTTGGTCCGCATGTTAACGGTAATTTTGGTTGATGAGAACATGCCAGCAGAAGAGAAGGCGATCCATTTGGTCATGCTTCCTTCTACGCTTGTAGAGCCAAAGCCATTCCAACTGACTTTTTGTGATGATTCCATTAGGGAAGACCCTGAAAAGGGTCAAGTGACTACAACACCCCTCTTCATCATAATTTAGGTTGGCCAACATAATATTCGAAGGGTATGTGTTGATGATGGAGCTACCACAAACGTCATCCCTTTCCCTATTGTGGATAAGCTAGGTTTGGTTGACTAGATCAGACCCACAACAACATCATGCCTAAAGTCGTTCAATGGGGCATAGGTTGTGGTGAAAGGCATGGTCCATATTGACTTTGTGGCAGGGGACTAGTTCCCCACAAATGTAACATTCATCATGGTCGAAGAGATGCCTAGGTTTAACCTAATCTTGGAGAGGTCATGGTTAGTGCAACTTAGGGATGCCTCTTCACCCATTCATCAGGAGATCCATCTACCTTATGCAGGCAGGGAGTGGTAATCCATGGTAATGAGGTAGCAACACAAGCTATCAATAATGTAGACATGGAGCAGGGCTCAGAGGTCATAACCTCTAAGAATGAAGCGTCTATCTCTATACACACTAACCGTTTGGCAAGAGTACCGGCTTAGCATGCCAGTTCAGAAAATAAAAACGCGTGGGCTGAGTTGCCCTTCCAAGTGGGGGACAATGATATAGATGAAGGCCATGGCAAAGCACCTCGACCTTATGCCTCGCATAATCCACAATGGGTCAAGAAGTAGTTACGCATAGCATAGCAACCCAACTATTTCTTGCCCAATTGCCATCCTTTGTACATTTACCGCCTTTTTGTTTTGCATCTATCCATCTATGCTAGGTACTAATTAGCCATCCTCTAAATCATTGGCATATCATCTCCTTACCATACCATGGCCCGAAATGGCCTAAAACTATCCCATGGCTTGAAATGGTCTAAAACTGCACTACTATCTGATGGCCCGAAATGGCCTAAAACTAGCTAGGGCCCGAAACGGCCTAAAACTAGTGATGGCCCGAAATGACCTAAAACTAGTGATGGCCCTAAATGGCCTAAAACTATGCTACCATGCTAGCCCAAAATGGCCTAAAACTACACTACTATCCGATGGCCCGAAACGACCTAAAACTAGCAATGGCCCGAAACGGCCTAAAACTAGTGATGACCCGAAATGGCCTAAAACTATGCTACCATGCTAGGGCCCAAAATGGCCTAAAAATATGCTACCATCCCAAGGCATGAAATGGCCTAAAACTAGCGATGGCCTGAAATGGCCTAAAATTAGCAGGGGCCCGAAATGACCTAAAACTTTCAGGGGCCTGAAATGGCCTAAAACTAAAACATCAAAATCAAAAACTTAACATAAAATCGATCACATAAACAATGCATAAGCCAGCATAGAACCAATTCCTTTTCCAAAATTCTTCTTTTTCATTTAAAGTTTTTATCACTTAAACAATGTTTGCAAAAGTTTTACAAAAAATTCAAAATTTCAAAAATCCCATGCTGTCATGGGTTGTCTTCACCCACATCATCTTTGCCTGCATCATTTGCTCCTGCATCATTCCCTTCTGTATCACCTTCCTTTGCATTGCCTTCTTCTGCCTCTTCATTTCCTCCCTCTACAGGCCTTGCATCTTCATTTGGAATTTGCATTGTAAAAGTGAAGTAGTCAGGTAGAGCAACACACAAAAGCTAGAATAGAGCATGAGCCTTAACATAGTAGAAAGTGACTAACCCGAGATGGCCCTGCATTCGGCTCAAAGGGTATGCGATCTAAACCAAGCTCGAGGCGATGCCAGACCTCCTCCTCCATGATATTTACCCAGTGCCTATCACTTGGTTCAGTGTCTATAGCAGCGTTCTTATTTTTAAGGGCTGTCCATCTCGGCAGTTCCAGAGAAAAGGAGGTGGTAGTGGTCTCACCTGTGGAAAGATCCAGTTCCCGTTCAGGAGATTCATTGACCTTTACCTACTCCATGAACTTGTTTTAAGCCTCAGAAGCGCCGATGGCATTCACGAATGCTTCATAGGTAAACACCTTCACTAAAGCATCCATATATAGTTTGCGGTAGATGGCACGTTTCAATTTATACATGTATTTATGATTTTTCTGGGACTGCCCCCACTCGTAAACTCTAACGTTGTAGTCTTCCCAGTGTTGGTTCTTCTGGGCCAACAAGTCTATCTGCATCCGCTGTTCTATTATCTCCCAGGTGGCCTCGTTGTTGTGCCACATGGCTGTTTAGTATCTAGCATAATCTATGATAGTCGTGCACCAACTACCATCATTGGTATCATAAGCCAAGACAAACTCGTACTTGGATCAGAGGTCTCCCATTTTGGCACTTAGTTCAGCCTTCTCTTTCTTAGCCTTCTGGACCCATTTCCACAGGTCCTCATTGATGCGCCTACACTTCCACAAGGAGCATGTCGAGTGCAAAGTGCATTTGCTAGTCTCATCGTATATGCGATGAGGCACGTCGGCCACTTTGGACGGGAATGTAGGCACGACACTGACTTTCAATGCTCGTGTTGGATCCTACTTGAGTCGAGAGGCTGTGACCACACAAAGAGCGCATCAGTCACATTAGATTAGCAGGGTTAGCAAATTTAAGAACTCTAGCGTAGCAACACAAAAGAGCCTAGTGTAGCTACTTTAGTTACCCACTTTAGGATCAACTTGTCTGAGATGGCCAATCATGTCGTCGATGACCCCTTGCATGAATGTAAGTTTGTCGGGGGTCTCGGCCCATGGTTCTAGGTGAATTAGAGGAGGCCTTGTAGCATTAACAGTGGTGTCTATCATGCAACTAAATGCATCGGTAATGATCGAGATGGATTGCAATAAGGCTATCAGTAACATAAACGACAGTGTGAGGGTCCCTACCCAGTAAACCCTCAAGGGTGATAATGGAGGGATCGCCCATCAACATATCATTGAATATGTTATCAAACTGACCAGCATCTAATTGCAGTTCCTCTCCTTTTTGACTTAAAACTATGGCAGCATTCTTAGCATTCATCTATTCCTTCGATGTTGAATTGCATTCGGCAAAGGGATCTCCAATAGAAGTCCCTTCTAGGTTGATGCAGGCTTCTTCTTTATTTATTGTGGCTTTTCCTTTTGAAGCACTAGCATCCTCCTCATCCATAGGAGACTCCTCTTCATCTCCAAAAATTTCCTCCTCGTTAGTAGGAGGATTTTCCTTGATGACAAGAGCCCCTTCCTTAGTGACAAGAGCTCCTTCCCTCTTGACCGGGGCCCTTTCCTCTATGATTGGGTCCCCCGCATCTTTATTTGCTACCCCCGTCTTGGGGGTCGACACCTCTTCGTCACCTTCTTCTTCTTCTTCTTCCTTTGGTAGCAATAAAAAAACATATTCACATTATAGCTTAAACCACGCTAGCTAAAATAGGTGCTACGCTATGCTACGCTGCCTAGCATATCACAGCGTAGCAAGCATTTAATCAAGAGGCGAAAAGACAAACATAGAAAAGAGCATTTACCAATAGGAGGCTGTGTCCTGCATAGCTTAAATTGTAGTGTCTGCCCCTCCTCTTCTTTTGTATGAAGGGTCTCCTTAGTTGAAGGATGCCTCTTTCATTGCAACTTAGTGGCCACTGTCTCAGCAATGAGATGTTTCCCCTACGATACGCTACCTATAGTAGCAGAGGGTGCCTTTGCCACACTGTCTTGGCCATGGAAGTTATGGGCCACCTAATCCTTTGTAATCATAAAAAATGACTTCCTAATAGCTTCTGGGGGATCTTGGACTTGGGTGGTCCAGAGGATTTGGTAGATCCATGGTTTGGAAATCTGGTTGCAATCTTGCATAACCCAGACTCCATTCTCATGGACTACCAAAAACTCCATGAAACGTCGCAAGCAGGTTATGTAAAAAGTGTAGTACACATTGAAGCGGGACTCCTGCTTCTTATGAAGCATGACGATTTCAGTTTGCAAGCCCTTGCATAGATACATAGCCCAGTTATAGTGAGCTTCCTCTTCCATGACCTCCTGCATTACCTAGGATTGCTCAATCCTAATGATCTTTCCTTGGGAAAGTAGTTGGGGGAAGGCACAGGCACGGAAAATGGGATAAACCTCTTTGGTGGCTCTCAGCTTGACCTTCTCCATGGGGATCCCCTTTCGTCCTTTGGCAACCCCTAGCCACTCCTCAGTGTCCTCCCTCTGATAGTTCACCTCTTTCTTGATCTTTGACCCTATAGGGATGCCATCAGCAGGGACACTAAAAAGGTCCATGAATAGCTGGTCATTGATTTCAAGGACCACCTGCATGTCGTGTACACATGTGCGGAAGCGGTCTACCTTTTTAGAGAAGGAGTTTGCTAGGGCGAGCATCTTAGTAGTGGGGACACTTGGATTTGGGGCCAGGAACAAATCCATGAGCCCGACATCTTGAAGGTGCTTGGTCAGGGATTTTGAGGCCGCACTACATATCCAACATTGGCTCTCATCTACCTCCTCGTACTTGAAGTAGATGTTGGATTTTTGGTTCCCAAAGGTTATCACCTTCACCTCTTGTTACTTCTTCGCCCCTATAGCAAAAAAACACAAAAAAACCCAAAAAAACACAAAAAACACCACAAAAGGAAAAAAAGTAAAAAATAAGTTAAGCAAAGCACCAATAGCAGAAACAATAAGAATGACACTTGAACCATCAGTAACTTACTGTTTAGCTTACTAGGTTTAAACAGTGACGGGAATGGCAGAAGATTAATCAAGACATCTTCAACGCCGATCGGTTTAAAGGGTGCCCATCCCTCGTCCAACCAATTGGACTCCTTGCATTTGTTATAGAGTTTGGGATACTAGGTTGGGTAGGTTTTGTACTCACCCCTGCATTGGCCTATCACACCTATGCAAATATTCTTAGCAGAAGAAAACTCCCACAACACCATTTGTGCTATGGTCAACACATTCGTATCGCCGTGAAGTCCATTCTCATTGATGAAAGACCTGGTAACAAAACACACTGTTAACATTTGGCTAGCATAGCAAACATTACATAGCGTAGTAGAATATGCTTACAAAACTCACCTACCAGCACTGTAAATGATTCCTGGTGGGTTTTGGAAGCACGTTCCCATGTGACGCATAATAAACAAGGTGTTGTAGGGATGGTAGCAATTATACTCGGGCATCTCCCAGATCCAAGCCAAACGCCTCAAATTTCTGGGGCATTGACTGGATTCTTCTCCCTACCCACTGTTGATTGCTCCATTTGTCAAAAATCTCATAATACCCTTATTTGCCCCAGGCAATAGAGTTTCTATTATGATAGCTGCTACCTCCTCCACTAGGTGTGATCAAACGATCACACTGAAGTGTTGGAGGAGAAATTGTAAGAACTCTTGTGCTCCCTCTTGAAACTAGACTGTTTGTTGTCCCACACGTGCATGGGGTGGAGGAACATTGGCCACTGGTTTGCTAAAGCAGCATAGGATCCCCTCGATTTCTAGGACAATCAAGATTGGCCTTAGCGCTACCCTACACAACAAAATAGCAAATGTTAATGACATGTTCGAGTAAAGTTCAAACATAGCGTAGCAAAACTAGCATTTTAGTAGATAACGTAGCATGATTCCTTCATGCATATAGCGTAGCGAAAAACACGAAGGAAATAGCATAGCAAAATTAGCTTAGCGTAGTGACAAAGCAATTAGCCCTAACAAAGTAATTAACATTACGCCACGATAGAACACATGTCACACTATCACATCACACACATGGCCAAACCCTCCTAAGGGTTGTACGCTATAGTATTTACATGCCAAGTGGCTCAAATCATCCAAAAGCCTCTGCGGTAATGATAGTTGCAGCAATGGTGATCTTGGCGACCTTGCATACAACCGTAGCGTAGCATCTGTACATTTGCTATGGCCGAGACGGCAACAATGACGTTACAAGGGCCAAAACAATGACGACATAGAAAGACACAGATAGCTAAACATAAAAAACAAAAAAGATAATAGAGGCATAAAGAAAAAGAGGAAGCATAGCGGCCTACCAGGTCAACGATGTCTCCTCACGCACCATGATGCATGCCTGTGACACATGCCCTAGGGTTTCTTTCACTTTGTTGACCTTGGTGAGTGTCAGGTGTTTATGTTCTTTCCTGGGAGCCATCATCTTGCTTGTCGACTCTTTCTTCGTTGCTACGTTGAATCGCCTTGTGCTCTATTGGCAAAATCACTCTATGCTCTGAATGTGGGCTTTGTGCTCCGAATGTGGGCTCTTTGCTGTTACGATGAAAATGACGAGTTTACTAAGGGTTAATCCCTATGTATAGCATCAATGGTGAAAAGGAAACTTGTCATTATTTCTCTCTGTTTAATGCGGAGTATTCTATGCAGCGTAGCATGCTTGCCACGACATAGTAGCACTATTCGCATTAAAATAGGTGGGCCTAGGTGAAAAGCTTTGACATGCTTCAAACTAGCCATTTTCCTTCACAAAAATATCTTACATTTTAAGCGATCCAAAAAGACCTTAAACTAGCAATCTTAGCGCATAGTTTCAATCTAGTTAGCACTCTGCAATGACATTAAACTAGCAGTTTTGACCCTTTTACTCATTGGCAGTCTACAATGACATTAAACTAGCAAGTTTGCATTTCTATGTCAGCAGTTTAGCATTTGCACATTAGTAGTTTTGCATTTCTACATTAGCAATATTGCATTTTTGCTTCCAGGCAGTCTACCACAACCTTACACTGGCAAATCTCAAACTTTTTATCATATTTTTCTATTTACCTCTATTGCTCACAATTTCATTGCTACTTTGCAAATTTTCACTTTGTACAGTTACTACAAATAGGTACCTCTTGACTAGACTTTCATCTCATTTTGGCAGGTTGAGTGAGAATGGAGATCTATCGTGATCTCTCTTCACCTTTAGCTTTAGCAGGTCCACATGGCAAACTCATGAGACAACTAAACCTAGATCTAATAGACTGGGAATCACCCGCAGTTAGCACCGTAGCATCCTTAGAAGCATCCCTAGACTGGCCTGAGCATCTGGTTCAAGCCATAGATTTAGAGGCCGGGGATGTAACTGAGGACCCTTTCATCGAAACACCTATGACCACATCTATGGGGGAGTTAAAAACATTGAAACTTAGTTCCCTCCTAGATTCGCAGATGCACAAAGATGTAGCCAAAATTCTACAAGATAACATTGAAGTCCCCCCCTGGTCATACAACGACATGCCGGGTTTATATCTGAGGCTAATACAACACAACATCGTCTTAGACCCTTGCATGAAAGCGGTTAAGCAGAAGGCTCATAAGGTTAAACTAGAGATTGCACTAGCCGTATGGGATGAAATCACCAAGCTATACCAGGCTGGTTTCATTCGGGCAGTTGATTACTTGGAATAGGTGTCCAACATCATTGTAGTTTCTAAGAAAATAGGAGGGATGCGAATCTGTATAGACTTCCGGGATCTGAACAAGGCAATGATCAAAGATAATTTCCCACTTCCGAGTATGAATCAACTCATTAATAGTACAGCTAGTCATGCTCTGTTATCCTTCATGGATGGTTTTTCTAGTTACAACCAAATTTGCATTAACCCAGAGCATCAGTTAACAACAACCTTCATGACCCCATGGGGTACCTTTTGTTACTCTATGATGCCTTTTGGACTCAAGAACGCTGGAGCAACCTACCAGCGAGCCATGACTTACATCTTTAGCAACTACATCTTAGAAATGCTGAACGACTACGTGGATGATATAGCGGTGAAATCTAAAGAAGCCGTTGATCATCCCAACGATCTAGGTGTAGTCCTCAAGTGTTGCCAGATGCATGATTTATGCCTCAATCCTAAAAAGTGTGTCTTCAGGGTGAGAACCGGATGCATGTTAAGGTTTGTAGTATCAAAGGCTGGAATATGAGTAGACCCTGACAAAGCCAAGGCCATCATTAACCTAGTGCCACCTACAAATCTTAAGGAATTTCGCGGGCTACAAAGTAGAGTATAGTTCATTAGAAGGTTTATTGCAAAATTGACCGACAAGTTACAATCCATGCAACATCTACTAAAGAAAGGGGTTAACTTTGAATGGATACCACAGTGCCAACAAGCCTTCGATGATATGAAGAAAGACCTCTTGCACCTCCCAACTGTTTACTTACCACAGAGGGATAAACGTTTCTTCATCTACCTTACTACCTCGGACATGTCTATCACGGCACTGTTATGTTGGAAACAGGATGACGGTTCTAAGATACTAGTGTACTACCTAGGTCATGCACTGATAGCATATTAAGTGAAATACAATGAGGTGCAGAGAAACTACCTTTCCCTAGTGTTTGCACTGAAAAAGTGGAGACACTACTGTTTCATAGCAAAATTAACATTATTTGCAAAAGCAACATACTCCGGGCTATCACAAACAATCTATACGAAAGTAGTAGGATAGCCTGGTGGAAAGCAATAACAACGGAATTCGATTTGCATTATGTGAGCCAATCATCAATGAAAGGTCAAGCTATAGTAATGCAACTTACAACCTCACTCATCGATGATCAGGCAATCATAGACCCTGAATTCCCAGATGAGCATATTAGCACTATCAATGTCGTCCCATCACATCTTGAAGCTACTTTGCATTTCAACGGTGCCTCGGCTGCGCGAGGGGGTAGCGCGGCTGTTGGCATTTCATTTCCCTATGGGGAAATGCATCCTTTAGCTTATCGTTTTGTGTTCCCTTATACAAACAATGTGGCAGAGTACGAGGGGTTACTTACGGGCCTTTTAGCAGCCCAAGCATTAAGCATACAACACCTGGTGATTCCTGGAGATTCACAACTAGTTGTGAATCAAATCACTGAGGTCTATGCTTGCAAAGCTACATACTTGCAACCTTATTATGACCTAGCGAAAAGCCTACTTAAACAGTTTGCAACAACAGATGTGCAACACGTGCCACGTAACAAAAACACTATAGCAGATGCCCTAGCCACCTTAGCATTAAATATTCCATCACACTTGTTCGTAAGTTTACTAACCTCGATTACCGAGTGTATTGAGCTTATCACTCAGGTGGTACACATAGCTTCTGTCAGTGTTGCGAATATCCAGGAGTGGTACGCCAACATTAAAGCCTACCTGCAACATGGTGAGCTGCTAAGCAGATTGACATCTACCTAGAGAGATGTGATTCGTAAGTGTGCTTGGCAATATGTGCCCTATGCAAATGCTCCTATGATAGGATATTGCTGGCATGTGTAAATGAGGAGCAAGTGTAGAAGGTGGTTAATGAAGTACACGAGGGACTGTGTGGTGGACACATAGCACCTAGGGCTATGGCTGCAAAAATCAGACGTCTAGGGTACTATTGGTCTCACATGGAGCATGATTTCCTAGCCAAAGTTAAGATGTGTGATACAAGTCAATGATATGCAAATCTAATACACATTTCACCTTCAGAGCTGCATCCGACGTAGATTACGTGGCCTTTCCAGTGATGGGGACTAGACCTCATAGGACCTATCACACCTAAGTCCTCTGCAGGGCATAGCTTTATCATCATCGCCATTGAGTATTTTACTAAGTGGGTAGAGGCTATTCCCCTGAGGAAGACTACATCTCAGCAGATTTACCACTTCATCTTGGACAACATCGTAACAAGGTTTGGGCTTCCCATGACTATTGTGATCGACAACGGGCCATAATTCAGTAGTACAGAGACTCGAACCTTCTGCAGCAATCTTGGCATCAGACAATCATTCTCCTTGCCATACTACCCGCAGGTGAACGGATAAGCAGAGGCTACAAGTAAGTCCATCATCAACTCGCTGAAAAGAATGCTTAACAATAGCAAGAGGCGATGACATGAGAAAATCCTCTATGTGCTATGAGCTTACATGACGACATGCAGGATTGCAATAGGTAAGATACCTTATAGTCTTGTTTATGGATTAGAAGTGGTGTTACCTCTTGAGTTGCAGGTGCCATCACTCTGGATGATCCTATCGAATGTCATGAGCGAAGCCTAGAACAACGAGTCGAGGATCATCGACCTTGACTCAATAGAGGAGGAGCATGCACAAACACTGAGTTGCATAGAGAATTACTAGAACAAGCAGCGGCAAAAACATCATGCAAATCCCCATCAACGACCAATACAGAAAGGAGACCTCATTCTCAAGGTTGTCCGTGAGCATATGAACAAATTCTCAGCAAACTGGGAAGGTCCATACATGGTCACAAAAGCCTTTGGGAATGGGGCGTTCAAGCTGGCAGACATGGATGGCAACGAGTTTGCAAATCCAATGAATCACTCGTATCTCAAGCCATACTACATCTGAAGCATGAACACAGTAAGCAATCATCCGCTATGATGTAAAACTAGCAAACAAATGTCCATTATGACATAAAACTAGCAAAGGTAAGCAAACGTCTGCTATGACATAAAAATGGCAAAGCTTGTCCACTACGATGTAAAACTGGCATAGACAGTTCGCTATGATTGTAAACTGGCACAGACAATCTGCTACAACTATAAACTGGCATAGACGGTCTGCTAGGACCTTAAACTAGCATAGATGGTCTGCTAAGACCTTAAACTAGCTCATCCACCATCTGCTACGACAAAAAACTAGCACAACGATCTACTAGGACCTTAAACTAGTGCTGCGACCATCCGCTATGAGATTAAACTATCACGTACAGTTTGCTAGGACCTTAAACTAGCACATGCGGTCTGCTAGGATCTTAAACTTGCACACCATGGTCTACTGGGACCTTAAACTAGCACATCATGGTCTACCAGGATCTTAAACTAGGTTCGTGGCATGTCCCTAGCATGTATCTACACCAGTACACAACAAGCGAGCATGCATAGTGCCGACATGTGGTGGGACATTGCAGTTCTAGAATGTAGTTCACGATCCCAAGGAAACACCCTTTGGAACATATGCAATGCCACTATTCCTAGCATTTTGCTGATCCTCCAAAGATGTTTTATGACATCCTGTTGACCCCCCGGACCTACTGCCGCCACGGCTCATATCCCTGGCAGTAGCTTCCCTGGTTAGCGCCTGCTGCTGGAGTTCCAGCAGTATTGTGGCCTAGCCACAATATTGTTAACCTCCACTCCCTGCCAGCATTAGAGCTTAAGAGACGTTTAGCTGTTAGGTAGCCAATCTCATGGCTGAACTGAGAATGCTTGCCTTGGGCAGGGATTCCCGAGCATCCGCATTCATAGCAACTCCTAACCTCCTCGATGCCAGCTCCTCCACTTTGATGCTGCCAAGGCCACTGCTGGCCTTTCTAGTTTGGACGTTGCATGCCTCAGCAACAACATAAGTTGCTCGAGCAATGTCCACAACAAGACCTTTGCCTTCGCTTTGCATCATGATTGTTCCTTTTGGTTTGATTTCTGTTGCGTTTGTAGGGTGTAGACCAAAGGGGCGTTGGTCGAAGGTGCATTTCGCCATGGCAGTAGATGCTATAGCGTTACAAGATGGTTGTCTTGATTAGATTGGCTACTTCAGAGTGCACATCCTATCCTCCCCCTTAAACCCCTTTACCTTATTTCTTACACTTGCAACCCATTCCCTCACCTCTTTTACAAGCTTTTCTGGATACTTGTCAAGCCCTTCCATATGCTCAACCATAAAAAGTCCATGACATGCGTAACACAGCTCGCTGCATGGGAAGCATTTGTAGGTAGGTTAAAGCCCCACATGGATGTAACACAACTCATCTTGGGAAAGAAACACTTGTCCTGCAACAAGGTTTTTTGCAAATGTAAATAGCAAAACAACAAAGGGCAAAAGAGTAAGAGAGAAAAAGCTCATGTGAAAAAAAACATGCCTAAAACAAATGGCACATAAGCTATTTCGCAATCACCCTCTCTAAACATTTTAACGAGAGGTCAAAGGTCAACAAAAGCAAAGATGACCACGCAGACAACTCCCTCACAAGCACTCCGACGAGGGATTCTGCTAAGTTTCATCTTTACCATTTTCCTAAACCTCCTTCCCTCTCTGCTTAGCCCTTCCCTCTCCCCCGTATAACCAATGCAAAACTCTCAAGCATAGCTAATGACATCTTGGCAATCACCGAAGAGCAATGTTAGCGTTTTATCTTCTGTGGTGTTTTGTATTCTTTGTCAATGTCTCTCAGGTCCATTCTCCAGACGTCAACAAAGAGGGGCGAATGAAACAACCTAAATTTTCAAGGCATTCTTGCTTCACCAGGTCCTTGGAGTTCAGGCAGCATCATGACACTTCGGCAAGAAATGGACACTCTGAGTTTAGACTGTCCAGTTCGAAACATTTTCTAAGTCTAGTATTGATAGGCCCAATGGACTTCCCGTCCTGCCCACCTGGGTGGTTCATCTAGATGATAGTCTACTCAGAGGTGATGCATGGGGTTGTCGATGGTGCTCAGGTTGTGCAAAACAGTTCAGCAAGTTTTTTAGTCAAGAAGTTTGCTACGCTACGCTACACTATGCTATGTAGTGTAGCAAGCCTTAGAAGACAGTTGCACGACAAAGTGCTACGCTATGCAGCGTAGCATAGCGTAGTAAAAGCAAGAAAAGAAAGGCCCAACTTACTTAGTGATTCAACTACACTTAGCAAGCACCTCCGGCCTTTCAAAACTAGTTGCTTTGCTCGACTTCAAGTCCTTCAGCAAAGCTCCTCTCCACTAGAAAAGTAGCAGGTTAAGCAAAAGAGCAGGCTATGTTGGCTGCTATGCTATGCTATGCTACGCAGCATAGCACAGCATAGCGATGATGCAAGAATGATGAAAGACATCTCAAAATGTAGGATCAGCAAGTTTGCAAGCTTCACGTCACAAAGAGCAAAGGTTGCAAATTGTGAGCATGATCTTCAAACAAATATTTGCAATGCGAATCACAGTTAAGATCAGCTGCTAGGCTATGCTACGCTATGTAGCGTAGCATAGCATAGAAAATATGCAAAAACAGCCAACACACTTCAAAGGCTTTTAGCACTTGTAATTAACTCCAACGCAGATTTCTTCTTCAAATTGGTGGCTATGTTATGCTACGCTACATAGTGTAGCACAACGTAGCAAGAAGTTATGCTATGCTAACACGCTATGCTCTACGATGTAACACAGCATAATAGGTAGTTGGGCATAGCATAGCATAGCAAGCAGCCACGGTACGCTAACAAGCTACTCTACATAGTGTAGTAGGTGGCTATGCTACATTGGTGCACTTCACTCCTTGTTTGCATTGTTGGCACATCTGATCCCAGCACCTCCAGTTTCGACAGCATGATTATAGTGTGGTAGGTTCGTCAATCAATCAGCTTTGCATGTCCATGCAGCATGGACACATTAATACCTTGTGTTTCTAGGACACGTGGCATCCAAACCACATCTTTCGCGTGCTCCTAGCCCTATAAATACCCCGACGAGCAACGCTCAAAGGGTTGGAAAATTTACAAGTTGCCAAATTTGGGCAAAAATTGTGGTTGGCAAATTTAAGAATTTTTGGAAATCTTGAGCATTGTTAACATTGGTGAGTTTACAAAAATCAAACAGTTAGCATTCCCGTTTTGCATTTTGTTAGCTCCTTTCTATTGCTTTTGTAGCATTCTGCATCATTAGCTCTTGAGTCCACATTCAAGCGTACAGTTGGCTTGCTTTGAACGTATTTGGTTACTTTTGGGATCTTTGTGCTTCCCAGCGTCACGCAACTAATTGTATCCACCTTGACAAAGTAAAGTCGTGATCTTGAAGCAGTGCATTTCTTAACTCCAGTTTACTTCATTCTCTTGCATATCATTGCATTTTACATCATTTTCGTTTCCTCACATATAATAATCATTATTTTACATTATAAAATTATTTTCAAATTACACATTTGCAAAAGGTTTAGTGACACCGATGAAGTCCTTGTCTGATCGACTAGACCGTTCAAGGCACCCCATTTCCATTTTATCCAGAACGACCCTTGCGCAGATCTAGGGCTAAAACTGTCTAACCGATGACCTCTTGGTGTTTCCAACTGTCGATGTTTTCAGTCGCTACAACGGTTAGCAAAGATGGGTGATGGAGAAGGTGGAATGGAATTCTGAATCAAGGTTATAAGAAGTCCGTTATGAAATTTATGTTTAAAATGACTTGAGAAGATCCATCCTTAGTCCAAACTAAAACCAACCTCTTTTAGTAACTTTGCATCGCCACTCCAAGATTGATCCCCCCCCTCAAGACACAAGGGTGCTCCCACAAACCAACCACCATTCTATAAACAGAGCAGAAGAAAAGTAGGAAGTAAGAGGACCTAGTTAGAGGAAACCTTCAAGCATGGATAACATGTCTTTCTAGTTCCATAACTAATGCTTGTTGCTCATTTTTTTGTCTAAGGGGTGTGCTTTGAATTTTCATCTTGTTTTTTTTTCTTTTTTTTTTATTTGTATGGAAACCATATCATTCAAAGAATTTATTTGACTTCTTATTATTGGTTGACATAGAATGGTAAGAAGTCTATGAAAACACTTAAGCACCCAAGTAGAAGAGTACAAAGAGTATTGAGTCCCCTTGAAGTCATACCTTATACAAATCTTTGAACCCTTCCCAATTTCAGAAACTACCAAGGTCACTAATTTATTAAAATTTTATTTAATAAAAGGGACCATAAACTTCCTAAACAAGGAAAACCATAGAGTTTTTGGATGGGTAGATGTTGTGGGCTCACTGCCTATTCTATGAAAAATGAAAACCATAACTTAGCCATTGGTACAAAAATTCAAAAATAGAAAATAGACATTAGCAAACAAAACATTAAACACAAACTACCATTAGTAGCACCTATAGCACTACTATGTCCTATTGGCACAAAGCATGTTTATTAGCAAAAATTTGAAAATCACACTAAAACAAAACAAGGTAAACTAGTTTAACTATATATTTATAATATATATATATATATTATTTGGCCAAGAGAATCTTATATATTTTAAAAATTAATAAAATCTCAAATTCATTCATTGAGAATTGATATTCAAATTGAAAACCATAATCAAAAGGACTATACGTCATTCAATAGTAATTCTTGTGAAAAGTTCTATTAATTTGATTCATAGTGTTTTTTTCCATAGTGTAGACTTTACATTGCATTTTTTTCTATGGCATGGACTTTTCATCGTGTTTTCCTCCATTGTGGAATCTTACATGGTGCATGATGTGCAGGGAAACAAAATACACTACCCCCTCCTCCCCCCATCACACTAGACATATTGGCCTCTCGGCAAAAAATATACAAAAAAGATTTAAACATACTAACAATGGTGTAAAACAAAAAATGGTGTAAAAATAGGAAAAAATTTGAAAATCAAAAAGGTGTAAAATAAATAACTTGCAAAATCAAAAATGTGGAAAATAAAAAATAGAAAAATTGAGGAGTCATATGGATAATTAGCATAGATGGCCATCTTCCCTATGACTAAGTTAGAAGGAGGAGATCTGAAAAATTGAGCATGGTTGTCCATCCATTGAGGTATTCATTACACTGGATTTCTTGGGCTCATGGAAAAGCTTTACATGTTGGATGTTGACCAACTGCTTTTTATTTGGACTCTCAAGTTTGTATATGGTCATGACCCTAAAAGGAAAGGTTTCATAAATTATATAAGATCCCTTCCATAATGTTTAAAACTTTTTTTTCTAGGGTACGTGTGTGGGGTTGTAGTAGAGAACCTTATCTCTCAATTGAAATTTTGCTTTCTAAATTCTTAGGTCATGTTGTTGTTTATTGAATGCCTTGTGTACTTCATTCAAAGATAGGGCCACTAATCAATTTTTTCTAGTACATTAAGGTTAATCAATCTCTCTTTTTGTGCTAGACTCAGGTCAAGATTTAGTTCATAAGCTGTTGAGAGTGTACAAAGTTTGGATTAAATTGAAAGCATTGGAAGTTTTCTATACACTAGCTCATAGGGAGAGTAGTCAATAGGGAGTTTCCATGTTGAGTGGTAGGTCCAAAGGGCATCATTAAGTTCCATGCTCCAATCTCTCATATATTTGCTAATAGTTCTTGTTAGAATCTTTGTGATCTCCTTGTTAGTTACCTCTACTTGATCATTGGCTTGGGGATGATAGGGTGTTGTTAATTTACATTTAACCCCCAAGTGTTGCATCGTCTTTCAAAAAGTGGCACCTATAAAATGGGTTTCATTGGCAAAAATTAGTGGGTGTGGCAACCCAAACCTATTTACAACATTTTGTTGTACGAACTGAGCAATAGTGAATGATGTACAATTGGTGATAGCTGCTACTTTTGGTTATTTGGTGTATTAATCCACTACTATGATACTATATTCCTTTTCATTGAACATAGATGTGATGGAACCTATAAAGTCTATACCCCATATGTCAAAGGGTTCTAGTGGTTGACTCCATTGTTGAGGATCCTCCATTTGTGTGATCATCCCACCATCTCTTTAATAATGTTCACAAGATTGGACAAATTGGTGGGCATCCTTGAAGATTGTAGTCCAATAGTTTCCTACCATCAAAATTTTTATGATCATACATCTTCTTGCATAGTGTCCTTCGCAAGGGCCTTCATGAGCATCCTAGAGAATGCATAGTTTCTATGCATCAGGGACACACCAACGAACCAAGCCATCAATGCATACCTTGTAAAGGTGTTTGTTGATTTTCATAAAGTACTTTGATCGATGAAGAAAGTATTGTTTCTTCCTAAAGACTAGATTTTGTGGCATCTCTTGAGTGCAAAGGTAAGTGAGGATGCCACCATACCATTTTGATTAGGCAGATACTTGGTCATTTATTACTCTTGTAAATAGGAGTTTATCTAGAAATTGATCAAAGAGTGGACTCTCCTCTTCTTCATTATCTCATCTTAATTGAGAGAGGTGGTTAGCAACCACATTCTTAGTTCCTTTCTAATATATCATTGTGAGATCAAATTCCTACAAGATCATGAGTCATTGTATGATACAGAGGCTCACTATTGGCTTATTCATTAGGAAGTGAATGGCACTATGATTTGTGTACAAACACTTTGTAGCTATGCAAATAGTACTTGAACTTTTCGAGAGCATACACCACTACCATCAGTTCTTTCTTAGTTGTGGTGTAATTCAATTATGCACCCACAATGCTTTGGCTTATGTAGTGGATGTAATATGGATGTTTCTTATCATCCAACTATGTAAGCATGGCTTTCAAGGCATAATTAGATACATCTATCATTATATGAAATGGTCTAGACCAGTCTAGTGCTCGTAGAATTGGAGTTTTCACGAGTTTTTCTTTTAGTAGTTAGAATGCATGTTCACACTCCTTGGTCTAGATGAATAGAGCATCTTTCTTTGTATGATCAACTAATGGCTTTCCAATCTTAGAGAAATTCTCTATGAACCATTGGTAATAGCCAATGTATCCAAGGAATGATCAAACATATTTGATTATCTGTAGTTGGTGTGTGATTCCTTGGATCACCCTTATCTTTTTCAAGTCTATCTCAATCCCTATCTAAGTAATTTTATGCCCTAGTACTATGCCCTCTTGGATAATTAAATGACTTTTATATCAATTGAGCCTAAGTTTTATTTCAACACATCTTTTTAGTACGTGCTTAAGGTGATCTAGGGCTTGTTCAAATGTAGCCCCATAGGTAGAGAAGTCATGCATAAAGACTTCTACCCTACTACCAATTTGCTATTGAAAATTACTAAGAAATAGGTGTTGAAATGTTGTAAGGGCATTACCTAGACTGAATGGCATCTGACAATATGCAAAGTTCCCCAAGGACTCGTGAATGTTGTTTTGGCCTAATCTTCTGGCACAATCTGGATTTGGTTATAGCCACTATAACCATCCAAGAAGCTATAATAGCAATGCCTAGAAATGATATCCAACACTTGGTCCACAAATGGCAATGAAAAATAATCTTTAAATTTTGCCATATTTAATAGCCTAAATTCAATGCAAACTTACCACTTTCCATCTTTCTTTGGCACAATTACAAGTGGGCTAATCCACTCATTATCTGCGATGAGATAGATGAACCCCACCTTGAGGAGTTGTTCTATTTCATCCTTAATGATCTACTTCAACTTGGGATTTAGCCACTGTTATGGCTACCTTCTTGGCTTCATGTCCAGGTTGGTGTAAATATGATGCTGGCATATCCTTGGATTGATTCCAGTTAGTTCAAGATATGACCAAGGAAAGGTTGTTGGCCATTTGTTGACCACCTGCAATAGCTTGTCGTTTTGTTCGGGAGCAAGATTCACATTGATGATAACCAACTTGCCATTGTTCAAAAATGCATATTCTATTCTAGCTAGTAGAGTTTTTAGCTTTACGAGCTCTTGCTTAAAATTATCAAGGATTTTCAACTCTTCCTAATAGGTATCATCATCTTCATCATCAAAGAGTTGGCGATGAACTTGCTCAAGTTCATCCATAATTTCAATATAAGCACATTTCAAGATCTTAGAGAGTTCCATGCATAGTGTGCTATTATCAAAGTCAGCTATTAGCCATTGGGTATCTTCTTATTTTGTGGTTGTTGCATATAGACACATTTGGATATTAGTTTCATGTACATATTGATTACATGCTTTAATGTATGTACTTTTGATAGACTAGATCTTTTGCATGAAATTGCACTTGTTATCGCTGTACATGATGCATGGAACACATTTCTTCTCTAGTCTTTCAAATTTTTTGTCCTTGGAGATTTTCAAGTAGAGGTCCTTGATGCCCTTTCATGCATCAACCATGCTTAACCAAGCCCTTCCCATAATGAAGGGAAAGTCATCTTTGCAGTTTTCTACCTTGATTACCAGAAGATCGACAAGATAGGACCATCCATAAATTGTGGTCACAATGTCCTCCACTAGCCCCAAAGGGACAGTGATTAACTAGTCTACCAATTCCAAATAGATGTTACTCTTTTTGAGAGGTGGTAGGTCCCAAGCCATGTACATGTTGTAGGAGATGAGATTGACACTAAAAATAGAATCAAGAAGTGCTTTGCATGGCTCATGTCTAGTGATTTGTAAGTAAATAAAAGGACTTCTTGGGTCAGATATTTTCATAGAAAGGTTTTCAACCTCGATCCAACTAGAGATAGCATGGGTTAACATTACAGTGCAGATCTGAGGTGGCATTTGGTTTGAAGGGCTTTCAAAAGTGTTTGATGTAGAGGATGAGGGTGTTGAAGATACAGGGTGGCTAGCTGCATTAGGTTGTGAGCATTTGGAAGGACATTTGGATTAGAAAAATGGTTGTTTCCTAGATCAATTATCTAAACCACTTGGTTGGAAAGTTGATTGTAAATGTATAGCCCTCATAGCATTTCATTGCAGTGATTGTGTGGGAATTTCACCCTGCATGAATGGAGTAGGTGGTAACTAGGTTGAGGGTGGAGGAATGTGTATAAACACATGTGGAGGATGGTATAGATATGGGTGCTCTCCCTGAGTAGATGATAAATGGGTTTGATGGTACTCTGGAGGGTAATAGTGATGCTAGAATGAGGTGTGGCTTGTAGAGCTTCATGTAGAAATAGGTTGCTGAACATAGTACCTATATGGATCTAGTTACCCATAAGGGTACTGCTGTCTTGGTGGTGGCACTCCCCATGACTATGGTTTTTGCCACTATTGGTATTTCTCATACAGTTGTGGTGGAGCTCCACTTGAATAGTAAGCTTATTGTTGTTGGTGGAACTACCTTAGATTGCCTTGAGGATAAGGTAATCATCTAGGTGCTTTTCTCCATGTTAGTCATGGATTTAGCATGTAAACCCTAGACTCTTATAAGTGTGACACCATAGGGAAACACCCCTTAGGATGGTCATATTGACAAATGTGACATCCACCACCATCATCAAAGTCTATTTCCATAACTTCTTCTACTATAGTAGCTTTTTCCTTACCTCTCTAGTAGGCACATTCAATTTCTTTTTACCTCTTGTGGTTATGATATCTATTCCACTCTTTGGATTCTTTAGTAATATTTATGGTAGTTTGTAACTTATTTAAAGAGTCCCATAGTTTATCAACCTTTACCAAAATATCAAAAACAAAATTTTGGATGGACAAGGTTTTCCTATTCATCACTTTGTGTCAAGTGGTGACTCCTCCTCATCATAGAATTGGACCTCCCTTTTCTTAATGGTAGGGTCCTTATTATATTCTTCTACACTTTCCATTTTTCAAAACTCACCTTCTTCTTTTGCAACCTAATCTATCAACCTTTGGATCTAATGAGCTCTTAGTTTAGATAGTCTCCCTTGGGCATAAATTCCAAGAGTTTTCTAGTTTATGCTTTGAGCCCATCTATGATGTGGCAAAGTTGTTCCCTCTGAGAATAACCATGGCTAAGGCATCAGTGTAAGAGAGAATAATATTTGACCATGGTGGCATCCAAGGGTTTATATGTTTCTTGTTTTCAACCTTGGATTTGCCTTCTTATATTGGACACTCTCGAGTATGTTTGGTATTTGTCATTAAATAGTTTTAGTATGGTACTCCATCTATGAATGGATTTTAGCTCTAAGGAATGGTACCAACTTTCTACTTTCTTAATAAATGTTTTGGGTAATAGCTTGAGTTTTTGCCAATCATTTTCAATGTTCTATAAGGTACAAGCATCATGAAAAGCTTGTAGATGTGTTTGTAGATCAGAGTTGTATCCCCCCTCGAATCTTGGGATATTGTTCATGTCTAAGTACTTGATCCAACTATCTTTCACATGTCTAGTTGATATCTTCACTACCTCTATAATGTTAAGCATGCTTCAAGTTACCAACAAAGGCTCATCATCATTATTATTGCATTGTCATTGATGATGTCCTCTATTATCCCTTTGTTCATGGTGGTCCTATTGCTAACCTTTATCATGGTTGTTCCTTTTGCTATGTCTTTCAGAAGTAGAAGAAGAGGAAGAAGAGGGTGTAGATGAAGAGGACGAAGAGAGAGGGGGATTGCCACCACCATGGTGTTTGCCAATTCCCCTTTGGTTATCATGGCCACATTCATTAGTTTTCTTATTCTCATGACGCTTATCCAATTCCTTGCCTTGATTGGCATCTTTTCTTGAACTTGGATTGTTAATCATGGATTGTAGATTCAAGGCCAAACCCCCATCAT
Source organism: Gnetum montanum (assembly GCA_015680685.1). NCBI lineage: Eukaryota > Viridiplantae > Streptophyta > Gnetopsida > Gnetales > Gnetaceae > Gnetum > Gnetum montanum. The sequence continues at coordinate 512,290 of MNCI01005473.1, read as the reverse complement.
TAGTAATAAGAGGTGGAGAATTGTCATGTTGAGATCCCTCAGAGAGAGGATCCTCATTATTATCTTGGTTTAGTAGGAACAAGGAACTAGTGAACTATTTCCCCTTCATAGCCTCATGATGCTACTCTTGGTGTCGATCTCACCTGCATTATGTTTTAGTAGGATGATAGTCTCAATAGTCATAGTCATGAGATCATGAATGCCTAACTTCTTAAGAGTTTGAAGTAGCATCATGGGCATCGATCAATTGGGAGGCATTACAATGTTGCCTTCCATATCACACCAACGCTGTTGCTCATCTTGATGTAAGATGAAGGTGAAGTTACTTACATACTCATCGGGATGAGTATATACCACTTTGCACTCTTGTGGAATCGATGGTTTGACATCATCACACCTATGAGAAGAAAAAGACATTTTGCAAATTAAATAAAATTATTAGTGTGCTTTTGTAAATATATAATTTAAGAATGATATCGACCTTGGGGTTTGTCCAACGATACTAATAATATTCACTAATCCTAGATAGCACACATTTCAACAAAGAGAGTCCTTAGCAACGACACTCATGAGGAGCAATGAAGGTACCCCTACACTCAACCATATGAATCACAAAGTGTTCATGTGTGATTCAGTTGAATTCTGCAGACTTTATAGTTTCTGGTATAATAGTCTTCTAGGAAGTGAACCTTGCCCTAATGGTCATTTGTTGTCTTCCCAATTACACTTGTGATGTACATGGTATGGTTAAGTTTAACTAAGGCATATGATTTTTATTATTTTGTGTTTTATGTCCCTTGGTACTTAAATAAAGAGATGAAGTGATTTAATAACTAATTTGATTTAACTAATTAACTAATCTCTAACTAGTCCTAACATAAGCATTTGGTCCCACTTTCGGTACAAGTCCTAAACCCACATATCCATTGTTGGGTTGCCAAGCACTATGCTATTGGGTGCACCAAGCAATAACATTGTTAGGATTACCAATCAAATACATGTTTACACTTAAAGCAGTTGTACTTATGTGTTTAATCTATTTAGTTTAATTAATTAATTGATCGCTCGAAGTCTAATTTAGCTTAATTACTGGCATAATTAATGAAAATAATAAATGAATAAATAAATCATTAATCTATTCTAAGTGCTGCAAGGTTTGATTAAAAGGCTCATCTTTATTGCCAGCTACATTGGTGTGGTTTAGGTACAATAGTGCTTGAATAAAGATTTGTACACTTTCTAACTACTGTTGCGGGCACTCAGAGAAATATTCTAACTTTCAAATGGAAAAATTGTAAGAGCTCTGCTACTACTATGACTTGAAAGTTCATAAACATGGCTATGAGCTCATATTTATAGTTTTTACTATAAGACTATGTCAATGAGGCCTTGTAGATGTAGCAAACGCTATTCAATGTGGCCATGTCGACAAGGCAACACCACATAAATGGGGCCTCATCGATAAGGGCCCATAGATGAGGCTACATCAATGGGGCCCTGTCAACACAAAACTTTGACATTCATCATGTGCCAATGCATCCTGAGATGCATTGATGAGGCTACATCAATGACCATGTGTTAACACAATCATTTTATTCACACTTCATCATACCCCCATGATTGATTGAAAACTTATCCTTGAGTGAACAAAAATGAGGTTGAGCTTGTTACAAAATTTAAGGAAATGTAGAATTTTATTAACTGACTAACTAATTGACTATGAGTGCCACATTTACAAAAAATGATTGTACAATTTACAGAAAAGAATGTTGGACTTATTATTACAAAACATTGACAAGTGCCTAGTCAAATGATGGTGGGTGAGATGAAGTCTTCATATTGTGCATGGACATGGAGGCTCCTATGATGCAGAGGATCACCCATCACATCTTGACCCTATTAGCAGTTGAGGTTATCCCATTACTACTGCCAAAAATTGGAAGGCATCCAAAAGTGCCTTTATCTTCTCTTCTTCGTGACGTGGTTTATGGATAGTCTAGGCTACTTCACCTAGATGTGCTGGTGCTAGAATATCCCATGGGCATGACAGTGAGGGGAACATCTCCTTCATATTTGTAAACCAAGCTATAGATTATTTATGTTCAAAGTTGAATGTATAGATAAGATATTGTAGCTCTTGGTGGTCACATATTCTTCTAGCCAGGTTCTCAGCAATAGATTATTAATCCATGAATTTACTCTTGAGAACCTCAAGCTCCATGTTACTCACCTTCAACTACTTGATCTCCTTATGGAGCTTAAACTTTTTATCATAAAGGAAATAAGAGATGGCCATCTACTTTTCCAATGTAGTTCTAGGCATTCTCATGGTTAGCATTGCCAAGTTTGCATAGTAGAGATTGGTGAGCTTCATATATTCAATCATCTCCTTGATTTGTAAATTTTTCAAGTGGATCTCTGCTTGATTATATGCATTAAGTACATCAAATATGGGCTACCACACATCACCTCTCTATTGGAGTTGCTAGAAGACCTAGTTTCACCTTCACCTTGGCTAACTTGATTTCTTTCTTATTGATCTCTTTAACCATTTTGACTTGGTCCCTGTAGTGATTTTTCACTCTTTCAAACTTTAGGACTTTATTCTTCTAGGTAGTAACCTCAATAGCAATCTTTTAATGAAGATTCCAAACCTCTTTCATCGAGAGATTTCTATTCTCTATGGTCAACCTTCTCAAATCCAAGTTTATCTTGGCAAGCTATTGCTGCTACTAGTGAATATATTTTACCATTTGATCCTTTTGATGTTTAGAATTCCATAAGTAGTAGTTATCATGGATTAGCACTATGTTTTCTTTGCAAACTTGATGGATGTCATAGTTAGTGTCATTTGCCATGGCTTCTAATAGTGATGCATCCAAGATCATCATCTTCTTAGCATTCTCGATCATCTAGTATTTTTGTTGAAGCTATTGAAAAGCTTCATCTCTTATCATATTGGGCCTAAAAATGGCAATATTAGAGAGATGGATCCTCAATTCCACAACCTTGATGGCCAACTATTGATTTCTAGTGGTGGCTTCCTTAAGTTATGCATTAGTGATGAGTCGCCATTTAACCTAGTTGCGATATTGCGTACGCGATATCACAGCCTGTCACCTCATCTATAAATAAGAGGTAGACAGTTCCAATAAGGAGTTAGAGAAAGTTTTAGAGTTAGTTTTGATTTTAGTTTTCATTTTTCCTCTCAACCCTGTTCCTCCTAGTGTATGCTTGCAGTGTGATGATTGTAATTGTACGGAACCTTTATTCGAGTGTGACGTACTTGGACACGCACATGATCAGGAATAAAGATCGAGATTACTTCATCATTGCAGCATTCACTTAGCTTAATTATTTATTTAATTGTTATTTACTACTTTCTTAGTTAATACCTTCTTACCCTAAACTCCTTTTAAACGCGGAATGAGTATGACTTGATTACGAGCATTTAAGTGTGACTACTTGGTAACCCAGTAGCGTACCTAGGATCTGCGCTTGGTAATCCCAACGGTAGTCATGCATGAAGTCCAAGATGTATATGGATGATCATGGAACGGCTACTCATCACACTTAGGCTAGTTTAGATTCTCTCTCATCCTTCCTCTCTTAGCTTAGTTAATCTTATTTACCATCATACCTAGGGGTAGTGTTAGCATAGGAACATAGCATACACCTCACTCTGGACTAAACCATACGTGACAAAGTTAACACTAGTCCAGATGGGAAGATAGCGAATTATGACCTAAGGTTAACTATCTAGATACCACAACTAGTCCATCTGCAGAGTTCGACTGGATCATGTGTGAAACACTCGTATTTGTATTGCTGAGTGTAGGGGTACCTCGCCACTCATCATTGGCGTCTTTGCTAGGGATGGTGCTAGTTATCTAGATTAGTTATATCATACAAGATCATTATATAGGAATTAACAATATATCTTTTAGAAAGAAATAATTATAAAAAGTCACATATAAATTCACACACAATTTCACAACAATGCATCTCCTACAAGACTATAATAATGCCACATCTAGTAAGGAAGTTCATTGGAGAACCAACGAACTATATGACAATGAAGATTGGAGTATGCAGCCTAAGGTGGGGTTTTCTTATAAACATAAAAGAAAGCAATGTCATCCCAACGCACGAAAGCTTAACTTACCCGATGATGATGAACCCCTATTGGCTGTTACAAGCCTAACACAAATACAAAAGGCTGTGCAAATCTTCCATAGGCATCGTAAAGAGAGCCATCTACCCAAGCTCAATTTAAAGAACTTTCCTAATTTTTTAAGAGGCTATGACTTAGATCTGCATCAAAATTTACAAGCCTTCTACGATGCTTGCACATGGAACAACATTGATAACAGTTGGCAAAAACTCAAGCTATTTCCTATGACACTCATTGACCAAGCAAAAGTATGGTATAGATCATTAAGACCAAATTCAATACGACCTTGGCTGATAATGGTAGAACTTTTTAACAAAAGATATCAAACTTATGCAAGAGTGTCAACCTTGAGGAAACAAATCCAAGAGTGAAAAAAAGCACAACATGAACCCTTGGACATGGCCTTAGAAAGATATTATGCACTATTAAACAAATGTCCAAGCCATGGGTTCTCTGAGGAAAGGCTAATGTACCATATCATTGATGGGCTTCATGATACAACAAGAGAAACCCTGGGGATATATGCCCAAGGTCAACTACACGAACTATGAGTCCATCAAGTCCAAGAGCTTATTAAGCGGGTAGCAAAAGAAGAGGGAGAAATGGCTAGATGGGAGAGTGTTGAAAAACATCAACAGGACCAAAATCTCAACTTAACAAAGGTCCATACTCACAAAAAGGAGAAATCAACCTACCACAAGGGGAAAGAACCATCTTTGCGAGTACAATAATCGTTAGAGGAAGTCAAGGCAAAGATCAATAAGATGTTGGAATGGACGCATAAAAAGTGTGGAGAATATATTGATATTATTAGAGATAGAGTTTTGACAACCTGAGAAGCAGGACAAAGTATCAGTAGACATTCAGAAAGAAGGAATGAAGAAAATAAGAGCTTAACTTCCGATCATACATATGAATGTAACATTTTCTTATACGATCACCCCAAGGGCCAGTGCCCAACCCTATTACATTTATATGAGCATTGGGGAAGCACGTTACATCCCAAGTTTGTACAAAGATATTGTGTTCGATCATAGTGGCAACAATCCCAGTCGTGGGGGAAGCCACCCCTAAACTGGAGACACCCTTCATATCAGCCGAATTCAAATGCTTATTTAGTCCAATACCCTGTTTCTCCAACTAGGTCAACATACTCTACCTTGCTGCATTACTATTATCCTCAATACTATTAGCCCATGTTCTTAACACAACCACTACCTCGTGCACCTCTCACTTCTCCTAATTTTCAACATTCTCATCCTTTTCATCCTTCTACATTGCCACCAACTATTCCTAAGGTGTCTACACCATAGCGAAAACCTCCAAACGTTACTTGTTCTACTATTGCCGACAACAGTGAGAGACCTCAACAACATCGGAGGCATCCCTTCTTTAGAAATGATCCTAGGAAGGGACAACACAATTCCAAGGCCACTGCATCCTCCAACTCAACACAAGTCCAACCCTGTGGTGCACCCTTATCTTCGAACCCAATGCCTCATGTCACTTTAAGAGGGCCACCAATTAACACTCCAACAATCATACGGCCTAATGAACACAGGCATGGAGGACAACATTCCAATCCTTGCATACCATCTTACAGTTACAAACATCATAGTGGGTCAACTCTTTACCCAAGAACCACATCTTATAAATTGCCCCACTATGCTCACTATAATTAGGTGTGTGAACCCTGATGGGATAAGTACGACCAGGCCCCAATATTTCCAACATGCAAGGATCCTCATCTTCCATTTATTAATCCTTGCCATTCTCAATTATTTAGTTATGGTGGATATTCCCCATTCTAGTAACAAGCAGGATTAATAACCACTTTTTGTTTTCTTCAATTTTACAACTTTTTGTTTCCCAATTTTTCAGTTTTCAATTTTTTGTTTTACCTTTTTGTCTTTTTACATTTTTATAAGTAACCTCAT
>MNCI01005473.1:480267-505343 GCA_015680685.1 Gnetum montanum | reverse complement strand
TTTGGGGAGGACCCACTTGTGTAATTTTTTGTAATTTTCACTTATGGCATAGCTCACACACACCATTTCTTACCCTCAACCCATTTATCATGACATTCTTTCCCTACTACTATCCCTCTACATTACAATGTTCCTATGTACCATCACATAGCCTTTTTCTCTACCATCCGAGGTCCTTACTAATAAATTCCACACCATAATAATTATTTGTGCCTTTCAAACTAATTAAATTACCCTAGAACCTCTTAACAATAGCCCCATGTCCTTAATTCCCATTTTTTATTCCACAAATACCTTAAAAAATTTGGTATCTTTTATTGTGCCCAATATCACTAGGGCCACGATATCACGGATGCGATATTGCGTACGCGATGTATCATACGCGATATCGTGTTCCATCCGACCTATATATAGGTGACACCATGCAACACTTAGCATCATTTTTCACAATTCATGTGGAGGAATTTTTCAAATTTTTCTCTACGACTTGCGAGTGTGAGACCTTTGCTTTTCTACCTATATCTTGCTTGCTGGTACTCTGATTTTTATTTCGTCTGAACCTACTCGAACCCAGAGTGTTTATCTTAGCCGTGGGGGAGGGACATACATCGAATAGCACATAACTTTTTTGGAATTTTTCATCACCAAAAGGACATTATCAAGGGTAATTAGTTGTAAAATTAAGAATAAAATGTGTCAAAAACAATTTCATCCCCTTAGGTACATCAGGAAACTAAATTTGAAAACCACCTAAGTAAAAAGGACCCACTATTATAATCTTTTAGGAAACATCAAACGGAGATAAAATAAATTAATTAATTAAGGAAAGAAGTAAGGTATAACTTAACTTTAGAAACAACCTTACTAACACTTGTCCTCGTGTGATTGCAGATGTCCCCAAAATGTGGACAATAGGAAGGTCCTACTTAAGGTGGAAGTAAACGACCTAGGAGAGGTAAAGAAGAAGTCCCTACCAGACAACATGCAAAGCAGGAGGAATAATCATTTAGCATTCATCAAGAGGACCCTCCTATTGTATAGTTCGAGTAGGTAGAAGGAGGAGCTGTTGCAGCACCTAAACAGGGACGACATCTCACGTTGCCCCAAGATTGTGTTCAGGCTATCCACGAAAGGTCCACATTCACTGCAGTGATTGTGGAATTAAATTTTGAATCTTTTGTAGAGTTCACTTCTGAGGCTATTAGGGATCACCTCAAAGGATCTCCCTTATGTCCTACCCTCTCCGAAAGCAGTGCCTGGTACCTAGGGGAGATGTACCAATTCTAGCACAATAGAGAACAAGGGACCATCGTTAATATTTATGGTGTGACAGTCAATTTCTCCACATAGGCCATTTCAAAAGTATTAAACATTCTGAATATAGGGCCCTAGGTTGCTCAGTTGTCTACCCATTTAGACCCTGATGTGCAATGAGTTTGGTTGGAAAGGACATATGGCAGGGATAAGATATTTGGAGAGCTGATGACGAAAGAAAGGATCTATTTCAAAATTGGAATGTATCATCTCTTCCCCACGAAGGGCTTAAAAAGAATCTCAACATATTTGGAAAGAGGATATGCAGTGCTGATGGAAAAGGTTAATGCTAACCTGCCTCATCTATATTTGACAGAGATCCTGAGGCAGTTCGAGGAACGAAAGATAGGGAAGATGGCGTTGCCCTTCCCTTGCCTTATCAGGAAGCTATGCCGACATGCTAGTATTAGGGGATACACTAATGATGTCCTCTAAAAAGCCCAAAATGCTTCATATGCTAAACTGTTAAAGCCACTTGCTGCAAGGAAAATCACTGGTGAGAGGCTGGGACTAGAACAAGAAGAAGAATAGATGGTTGGACCAACTGCAACTCAACTTGCAGGACCCAGCCAACTTCCAAGTACAGGACCCAGCCAACAATAGGAAGCAGGGCCTAGCACAGAGTAGGATCAACCACCACCGCCGCAAGATTACAGACCGTTGATGAGCCATCTCAAGGCCATCGCTGAGACAGTCAGTTGGGGAAGTCATGATGATGTAAATCTCTTCCACATCATTGATGATGCCATACAACCCACAATTTCTTTGGATTGTTCAATGGGTGAAGTGTCTATTCATACAGGAGGAGAGGAAAGTACTTGGTCACACAATAGATCTCAGGAAATGTGACATCTTTCCAAGTGCAATTAGAAACTAGTGAAGGGGCCACTATGGTGGTCATGCAACACCAGGGTGGCACAGGAGCTATATAAGTGATCACAGACCACATTAAAGAATCATTTAATGTACTTGTTGTGCCACCACTAGATCTTAGAGGAGCATGGGATGCTCAAACATTGGCTGGAACCTCAATGACTCCTGTAGAACATGAGGATGCACTTGATCGATTGCTACAAATAGGACAAATAATGATGTATTTGTTTGACATCCCTCAAGATATTATGGCAATTCAATCAGAACTCATTTCCACCAAGGGAAAGCTGGTCTTGACAGAGGCGAGGACCAAGCATGCTGAAGCAGAGGTGTAAAAATTGCAAGAGCAGCTCGTGGCCCTACAAGCAGCACAGCGGCACCCCTTGAAATTTGTTCCTGTAGACCAGCTAGACAATTTCAAAATTGAGCAACTAACCAAACTACTAATGGAGAATAAGAAGGTGGTAGAAGAAAAAGAGAAGGCTATTTGGGATGCCTCTACAACACAGGCATAAACTCATGCACATATCAAGGCACTTAAAGCCTTACAAGAGGAAAACAAGCAGCTTGTTATCGACAACCTTCGGTTGACCGTTGTGGAGAAGCAAAAGAATGTTCTCAAAGAACATTTCCATTAGTTGCGAGAACAATTCATCTGGGTTAACCAAGACGAGCCATTTAGCTAGGGAGAATTGAACCCTCTTAATGGAGGAGGTACGCGTAATCCATCAAAAGACAGATATCGAAATAAGCGAGTGGAAAAATTAGGCTAAACAGCATAAAAAGCTAAAGGAGCACTTATGGGACGAAGTGGGGATGTACAAACAGATCCTTGAGAAGGAGATCCATATGGCCAAGGCTAACATCAATGCTATCAGTGCTCAACACACTGACTGGCGAGCCATATTGGAGACATATGCATTTGCCCACTAGGCGGAAGTTAAGAACTCAGACCTACAAATCTAAGATCTTACAGAATACATGGAGTTGGCAAACTTATGGTATGCCAACCTTGCCATGTTAATAGCAGGGCACCCAAGAACAAAGCTCAAGCAACAGGTAGCTACCACCTATGTCAAATATGAAACAGAATTTGCAGAATGCAAGAAGATATTGTGAAAACTGGAGATTGCAAATTCTGAACTTGAGGTGGTGAAGGCAAGCTACCAAGGCTAAAAATATGTCACAACAGATTTGGTTTGACGGCTTGCAGATTTTCAAGAGTGCAGAGACAAATCCAGAGCCTATGAGGAGGAATGATGGGTATTTGCAGCCTAGTATGTCAAGGCAAATCAAATGTTTCTGCAACTACCCTACCCATGGGAGGTGTCAACTCCATCAAACATCAGAACATTAGCATGGACAACACAAGATCCTCAGACTAAAGAGGAGAAACTCCAGGCCATACTTTAACGCCATCAAGCCCCAAGACCTAGAGCATAAGATAAGGGGAAAGCACCTATGGAGGAGCCACCACCACTAGGAACTACATGAGTTCCACCAATTTTGTAGCTGTAGCACATTCTTTGTGTTGTGTCTTAATTTTGTTTTGACTCCACACTACGGCATAAACCCATTTTCACCATCCAATAATCTTGTACCTATCCACTGTGTAATCAATGGATCATGTTCTCACTGTAACGTGAGGACGAGTTTTCACTCAGTCATGGGGGTATGATGAGTCACTATTTAACCTAGCCGTGATATCGTAGCCTGTCTCCTCATCTATAAATAAGAGGTAGATAGTTCCGATAAGGAGTTGGGAAGTTTTAGAGTTAGTTTTGATTTTAGTTTTCATTTTTCCTCTCAACCCTTTTCCTCCCAGTGTATGCTCTTAGTGTGGTGATTGTAATTATACGGAATATTTATTCGAGTGTGATGTACTTGGACATGCACATGATCAAAAATAAAGATCAAGATTACTTCATCATTGCATCATTCACTTAGCTTAATTATTTATTTAATTGTTATTTACTGCTTTCTTAGTTAATAGCTTATTACCCTAAACTCCTGTTAAACACGGAATGAGTACAACTTGATTATGAGCATATAAGTGTGACTACTTGGTAACCCATTAGCCTACCTAGGATCTACACTTGGTAATCCCAACTGTAGTCGTGTACAAAGTCCAAGATGTGTATGGATGGTTGAGGAACAATTTCTCATCACACTTAGGCTAGTTTAGATTCTCTCTCATCCTTCCTCTCTTAGCTTAGTTAATCTTATTTACCATCATACCCAGGAGTAGTGTTAGCATAGGAACACATCATACACCTCACTCTAGACTAAACCATACGTGAAAAAGTTAACACTAGTCCAGATGGGAAGATAGCAAATTGCAACCTAACGATAACTGTCTAGATACCACAGCTAGTCCATCTGCGGAGTTCAATCGGATCGTGTGTGAAACACTCGTGTTTGTATGGTTGAGTGTAGGCATACCTTGCCACTCATCAATTAGCAATTAGTAGCTTGACCCTCATCTCTAGTAGTTGTAACTAGATTGCTAATACATCTTCTAGAAGATTAAAGATCTCTGGAAGTGGTTGCTCAAATCCCATGACTCTTTCCAACACTTTCTCATGCTGGGCAATGTTCATTCTTTTGCTCTCTACTCCCACTAATGCATGCATATGTACCATAGTAGCAATGTCAAGAATAGATGCAACATGAGCATTCAAAGCCTTTCCAACATGATTTGCCACCACCTCTACCATTGTCTCCTGGCTCTTGTGTGACATGATCAGGACTGTCACTTCTTCATCTTCTTCCAACATTATAGAAAAGGTTGCTACACTCCCAGAAATTTCAAAGAATGCTTGTCCTAGAATTAACATAGTTACTTCTTAGGAATTAGGATTTGAGTGAGTAGGTTTCTAGTTTCTTTGTGCTGAGAACAACGATGGCATCTTAGTGTCTAGCTAGTTAATGATCATTATGACCTCATTTAAATGGATTATGGATGGATGGTACACTAAGGATTTACCATCATCTTTAGAGCCTTATTGTTGCTATAGTTGTTGCTCCCTAACTTTCCTAAGATTTTTAGTAGTTACAAGCATCTCTGGTATCATCTCTAGTGTTACAAGTAATGGTGGTGATCGTAGTTCCTCTTCTTGAAGCTTGGTAGTGATCTTGTCTTTCATCATCTCCTACCATGATGTGACAAGAGTGTGGTAGATACATCCTTAGAATAGTGGGCTATTCCTCCTCTCTTGCATAGTTTTCTGATCAAGAATGGAAAGGGAAGTGTCTTTCTTCCCTTCTTATTCTCCTTGAAATGTTTTTCTATCTCAAGGAAGATGAGTTACGGTAGGTTGACCAGAATTTTTCCACTTTAGAGCTACATATGCCCTAGTGAAGAAATCTATGACCTTGCTTGAACTCACCATTGGATTAAGGTGATAGATCATAATTTTGAAGTACACTCGTTCCACTTTGGTCATGGCACCATACTTCTTACTATCCATTCCATAGCACTACTAGACCAATTCTTTCTTGTCCTCTAGGTCCTCTTGCATGAAGATTTTTGAAAGCTTAGTTGTAGTGTTAGGTAAATCAAGATCTTCCATAATGGCCTCAACCAAGTACGAGATGATGATGTCTTTGATTTTAACACTAGTATCTCCTTATCAATTGTTTCAAAAGAGGTAGGTCTCTTCCAAGTATCATTGTTTACTAGTTGAGAGAATGGATTATAAGGAGACCCTTGTAGTTGTGTTCAACTTTCTTCTAGTGTCAACTCCATGAACGACTTCAAGTTTAACTCCTGTAGGATGGAGCTCTAGATCTTCTTAGTCTAGATCTTCTCCAAGAAGGCTTCTATAAGTGTAACATTTAAATCAAATCTTAGTCTTAAGGCCTCATCCTGCTTGGATTGACCTGTCTTTGTAGTAGGAATCTACTTGATAGATTCCAGCTTAGGCTCCTCCCATAGTAACTTGACAATATGCAAAAGCTTAGCAAGTTTCTCCTGGGGTTGTTGTTTTTGTTGTTGGCCCCTTCCTCCTTGGGCTCACTTCTCTTTGGGCTATAATTATCCTCCTACATGTGATCCTCTCTTGGATATCATCTACGATAACAAACATAACCTAGGATTAGCTCTTAGACATAATCTTTGTTCATTTTGGATACCTTTCTTTATTTGATCGGGTCATGTTCTATTGGTTAGATGTTGGAATTTTATTGTTAAGTCTTTGTTTTATGATGACAAGCTTATGATCTTATTTTATTATTATTTTATTTATGTTCTAATAGAGGCTAGTTATTGATAATATCTCTTGTGATTATTAATTTAATATCTTTTCATAGGAAGTTAGAAATTCCTAAAAACTTTTCTAGAAATCCTATTGTTTAATGCCGCCATGATGTAAAGCGTACCTTTGGTAGCTTGAGGATCAAAGAAGGATGAATTTAGGTATGTGGTTTGGAAGTTAGAGCTTTTGAAAAGTTTTGTGGCTCTAAAAAATTACAAAAAAATTCTTTAGTATTTGGAAGAAATGATGAAAAATGTGCTAATTATAATGTGTGTATATAGTATTTTTATACTGCATTAATGGATATGCATCAAATCATCCTATTGCATTAAGAAGGATGCATTGACATAACTATTCATAGATATATTTTACACTTGAAAATGGAGGAAGTTTAGACAATTTTGGATTTAAAATAAGAGCCAAATGAAAGCCAAAAATATGTAGAATCATAGCAACAACACGAATAGGATATGATTCATCAAATAGAATCAATAAAAGTGTATGAGATGAGTTTTTGGAGAATATTTTAATGCCAAAATAGAGCAAAAACTAGATGTTTTAAGGCTATTGAGATGATTAGGTGTGAAATCGGCTCATGGTTAGGGAATTTAACTTAAGATAAATCAAAAGAAATGTAAGTGAGTCCACCCCAAAACATGTGTTTACTGAATATGTCCTTGAATCATCTCATCTCAAGAAGTCCATAGACACCTAGGATGATGAATAGTTATTTAAAGTTTGGTTCCATATCCATATGAGGGATTGCCTTAGGATTATACCTTCTAGAAGACAAAACTATGAGTTTACCATGGTACGAGGTAGTAAGATGATAGATGAAGGAGTGAGTAAAGGGTAGATAGAGAACAATGAATAGGTTATTTGCATCCTGGTTACATAAGATTCTTGGTGAATTATGTGATTACGATAGTTTGATACCAATTTGTTCTACGTCTAGACCAAGTCCATTCCACTTATAGTGATCTTGCATTAACATATTTCTCCTCTTCTACCATCAAGAGCCTATGAAAACCTCAAAGAACAATCATCACTCCAAGAGAAAAAGAAAAAAGAAGAAGGAAGTAGGTAGACCCTTAGTTTGAGGGGTCTCTTTAGGAATGGGTAACATGTCTTTCTGGCCCCATAACTAGTTTTTGTAGCCCATGGAAGTGTCTAAGGGGTGTGCTTTAAATTTCCATTATGGTTGTGTGTTTTCTTCTCATGGGAACCATACCATGCAAAGACATACTTTCTTTTACGGTCAATAGTAGGAGTGATGGTATACCAATGAAGATCCAAGAAACTAAAGAAAGAAGTTGAGACAAGAACACATCAAATCCCTTTTAGATCATACCCTTTTCCAATTTCTACTTGGTCCTTTTCCAATTCATTGGGTAATAAGATCATATGTTACTTTTTAGTTTCAATGCGAAAGAACCTTCATGGTCCCATGATGTAGACTTCATAAGTAATAGATGAAATGGATGGATGTCTTGAACTCACTACTTGATACCACTAGAAAACTGATAGAATGTTATTAGGGAACATAATCCAAGGACAAAATTAGTATCTTGTAAATTGATTACAACTTTGATACTTGCATTCAAACATTTCCAAAATTTTGTAGTAGCAGTGGAACAAAATTCAAGATTTCAAATAAGACTAATTGAGAAAAATAAGAAAAGAACAAGAGACTAACACAGAAATGAAAAAGATATAAAATAATCAATAAAAAATTTAAGAAAATGGAAAACATATAAAGAACATAGTAAAACAATGATTTATGGTAGATAGATATCTTTCCCATGACTAAGTTGGAAGGAGAAGGTTTAGAAAATGAAGCACACTTATTCTTGATTAGAGGTATTAGCATTGTTGAGAAGAAAAGATATTTTATCCTTGTCAAGATTTATGATAGATGGATATCTTCCCCATGACTAAGTTGGAAGGAGGAGATTTAGAAAATGGAGCATGCTTGTTCTTGATCAGAGGTATTAGTATTGTTGTTGATTACTTAGGATTCCATGAATGGTTTAAGTTGTTGGACATTAACTAACATGTGTTTTTGAGGGCTTTTTGGATAATAAATTTTCATTACCCTAGAAGGAAAAGTTTAGTGGATTATGTATAGTTCTTTCCATAATGTCTAGAACTTAGTTTATCGAGGCACATGCATGGGATTCCAATTGAGAACATTGTCTCCCAATTTGAATATAACTTTCCTCATTCGTGCATCGTGACATTGTTTATTATGGGCCTTATGCACTTCATTCATCATTAGGACTACTCTTCACTTTTTATTTAGCACATTGAGTGTTATGAGTCATTTTTTATGCTAGGTTAATAGCTATGTTAAGTTCATATGTTTTTGTGAGTGTATGGAGTTCAACTTGAATTGGAAGTTTTGGTAACTTTCTATACATCAACTCATAGGTAGAGTAGCCTATAGGAAGTTTCCATGTTGAGTAGTATGTCAAAAGGGCATTGTTACGCTTAGTGCTAGAATCTTTCCTATATCTATTGATGGTTTGTGTTAACAATCTTATGATTTTCCTATTGGCAACCTTTACTTGAGCATTGGGTTGGGGGTGATAAGGTGTTGTGAATTTATGTTGCATCCCCAAGCATTGCATTAACTTACAAAAAGTAGAACCTATGAAATGTGTTCAATTGTCTGAAATTAGTACTCTCGACATACTAAACCTGTTTACCACCTATTGTTAAAAAAATCAAACTATAGTGAAAGATGTACAATTAGATACGATTGCAGCTTCAATCAACTTGGTGTAGTAGTCAATAGAAACTATAATGTAGGATTAGACATGGGAGTGATGGGTTCCCATGAAGTCAGTACCCCAAAGGCTGAAAGGCTCTAGTGGTTGGATCCACTATTGGGATTATTCCATTTAGATGGTTAATCCTGCATCTCATTTAACCCTTTTGCATGAACCAAAAAAATGGTGAGCATCCCTTAATATTGTTGGCCAAAAGTATCCTACCATGAGGATCTTTGTGGTAGTTCTTCTTCTTGTGTAATATCCCCCACAGGGATCTTTGTGAGTGTCTTGAAGGACTCGCAATTGATCTACATTAGGTACATACTATCATACTAGACCATTGGCACAAACGATGTAGAGGTTACCTTCAATTTTCACGTAATGTTTGAATTGATGTAAAAACTGTTGTTTCTTCCTATAGTCCCATTCTATAAGTGTCTCCTTTATGAGTAAATGCGAGAGAAACTATTAAACCCCAAAATTGATAATTTTTTAATCTTAATTACATATTTTTAATTATTTAATTAGTGTTTAATTAATTTTTATTTTAGTTTATTATAGTGCCGAGTATTAGTTTATTATTATTAGATTATTATTAGTTTATTAGTTTTTATGTACTAAAGACTTGAACCATAGGCATGGGCTTTGTTGTTGGGTAGCCATGTGGTGGCAGTTGAAGAATTCAATTCCCTGATCTATATTGGCATTATGTTTTCTCATTTTTGGTTTTTTTACAGTAGTAATAGGAATGCACGTTGCAGATTTATGGTGGTAATGGAGCTGCAACTTGGACATTGGTGTTGCAATGTGGGTGTGTCACTTCATCAACCAAGTTCTTTAACCATGTAATTGTAGCTATTTCTTGCACATTCCTATAGCTGTTACTTATGCATGGGTGGTGGGAGCTGTGCATTTTTATGCCACATGATTGATGGACATTATAGTAAACGTTACCTACACGGGTGATGGTAGTGGACATTACAGTGAATGTTACCTGTGCAGGTGGTGGCAGTGGACATTACAGTGAACGTTACATATGTGGGTGGTGGTGGTGGATGTTATAGTGGACATTATGGATGGGTAGTAATTGTCATGACCATTATGCATGAGTGGTGGCTCCTCATGTGCCAGATCGGTCTTTATAAATTCCTTAGCTAGATGCAATAGATGAGATGGAGAGAATAGAAAAAAGGATATGAAGAAAAAAAGAAAGGATACTATTAAGAGAACCACACCAGTTTAAATTTTTTTTTGTGCATAAAATTGTGAAGGAAGAGTGTTGATGCTTTGTGGTAATTAGTAGCCAACAATGTTTTAAGATTGTGAAGTTATTGCACTATGGAGACAACAAAGTAGGGTCGCAAATTAGGTGATGTCTCCTTTTTAATCTTCCTTATTTCTCATAAATTTATTTAAATTTAATTTGATTTAATTGATTGTATTCATCTTTAGACTTAATGTTAGAAGTTAAGGTGAATATTGTTGATTTTACTTATGCATGAAAACCGTAAGTGTGGTCTTCTCAATTGAATCTAGGTTTTATGTCTTGATGATCTTTTGACCTTAAACCATTCCTCCATGGTATACAACTTGTGGGTCAGTCACAAACAAAGTGACAATTTCTAAAATGAAAGAAATGAAGATAAAGATTAAAGCTATCTAGCACCAAATTTTCCCTAGCTTGTCAATTTGGTGCTATTGTCGAAGAGGTTGGCAGAGTTAATCATCATCAAGAGTTTTGTATGTTTTAATTTCATTTTATAATTTCATATTCTAGGTACATTTTATTTTGTTTTGTTTTGTTTATTTTATTTTAGGTTTTTTTTATTTAAGTAATTTAAGAAATGGTTTCTTTTACTTGTTTTTCTCGCATTAAAAAATCCAAAAACAAGGAAAAATCCCAGGAATCAACTCCTCTTATCATACAACTAACTGAAATTATTTAAAAAGTTGCAATTAAAGGCACAATAGTAGGAGTTATTAAATCAATTTGTAAATTCTTAAGAATGGTAGCCTATGAATGTGCCAACGAAGAATGTTCTTGTTAAATGAAACCAACAAAGCAACAAAAGAAACCAACATGAATTCAACCTTCAAGAAGCACTCTTAGCCTTTACAAATGTACAAAAGCCACTTAAAAATAAGACTAAGGAGAAACAATACAATCAAGATCTAATTTTCCTCCCTTTTGACAACACAAAATCCCAAAGAAAAAACACAACATAATTTTTCCATATCTGTTAATCCTCTATTTGATATTCCAACTATAACCATGAGTTCAATTATGGAGGCAAGGTCTCACAATCTAAGTGTTACCCCGTTATCAACTTATGTGACCATAATTGGAGGTATTACCCAACTAGTGAGTACTTTGAATTTACAAAATCCACTACCAATCTCTATTTCTGTACCAAATCCTATAGTAACCCCAATAGTAACCTCTACTTACATGATGGGATCATCTTCACATCATACACCTCCCTCATTTTTCTTAGGTTCAATTCCTCTCTCCTTTGGTAGTTTGAGTTCCAATGTTCCAATTGGTCAACCCTACTCAAAACAAACCCTTGGGGAGTTATTGAGTCAAAGAACATTCATTATACCTCAGGGACCATTAGTTTTTCCACAAGGAAGAGATGTAGAGGTTAAAAATTTTCATTTATTACCTATCTTTAAAGAAACAAATGATGAGGATTTGATTACCCACATAAGATAATTTGAAACAACATTAGCCATGTTAGCACCTCATAGTGGGGATAGAACTAAGATGATTACCTTTAAATCAACCTTAAAGGACAAAGCTAATTTTTGGCTACAAACCCTTAGAACACAAATTAGTTTATGGGATGAATTTAAGAATGCTTTTCTACAAAGATTTCTTTCTAATGATAAGCTATATTCATTAAGGAAGCAATTAATGAGTTTTGTGCAACATGAGGATGAAGACTATGAGAGTACCTTTGATAGATTTAAAGGATTATTCTTAAAAAATTCCAAACCATGGATTCCCAGTGCATCAATTAATTCAAATCTTTGTAGAAGGCTTATTACCTTATTGTAGGCAAAATATTGACTTTGCGTGTGGAGGAAATATTTTAAATGTGATCCCCGAAGATGGTTGGAGAATCATAGATTTGTTAGTAGATCAAAGTAAACATTGGTAAAAATCCAATATTATGTAAGGAATGACTTAACAAACAAAATAGTTAAATAAAAAAGTGGATGAGTTGACATGATTAATTAAAAAATAAGCTCATGGAATTCAAGGAGAAATGTGCAACATTTGTGCTAGTCCCTAACATGACCAAATAACCTACCCAGCCTTGTTCTATTGTTAAGAGGAAATGCAAGAGTTAGTAAAGGATTTTCAACAATTTAAGAGCCAACCAACAATGAACTTTTCACAATGATCATTTTAACAACAATAATATCCTCAAAATAACTTTAGGCCATTTAAGAATCAAACTAATGAACACTTGGATAAACTCAACCAAAGCCTTACTTCCTTTATAGAAGAAAGTAGACAATTCATGAGTGAGACTAGAAGGAGATATTAGAACTTAACAAAAAATGAATTACCATCCCAACCTAAACCACATCCTGCATCTCAAAGAAAGGGTAAAGAGAAACTACATTCCATTACTACCAGGAGTGGAAAAAAATTGAACCTAAACCTCAAAAGAAGGTGAGATTTTAGGAGGTAGGGACATAAGAAGAAATTCAACCATAAATAGTAAATGAGAAAAATAAACCAACTAGGGAAAAAGAACAATCATTACTCTCTAGGAAACTAGTTTTACCTCCTTTCCCTAAATGATTACGAGAGGATTTTACAGCTAAAGCCCATCTTGAAAAAATATTTAGTGAATTGTATTTGCATATCCCTTTAGAAAAAGTAGTAAAAGACACATCTCTTTATGTCAACTACTTAAGGGAATTGTGCACTAGAAGAAGAAATGAAAAAAATTCCTAAACAGGTTTATTTGGTTGACAATCTTTCTTAACTTATAACAAATCATGAGATTTCAAAATACTAAGATCTTAGAGTTCCTACCATCCCAATCAAAATAAATGGCCAAGTAATTAAAAATGCGATATTGGAGTTAGGAGCCAACATTAATATCATGCCTCTTGAAATGGCTAGGTTACTTAATATACAAGATATCAAAGGAGTAAACATGAAAATATCATTGGTTGATAGTTCAAATGTAAAATCCATAGGAATAGTAGAGGACTTGATAATTGAGGTAGAAAAAGGAAAATACACAATTAACTTTGTTTTTTTGGAAGTAAAAGATCCTAATTGTTTTCCTATTATATTAGGTAGACCTTGGTTAGCAACAACTAATGTGGTAATTAATTGTAGATCTAGACAACTTCAACTTTCCTTTGCCAATCTTACTTTTACACTAAATATATATGATAAGGTAAAATAAGATTTTTTAAATGTAGACTTTAAGGAAGTAAGAATGCTCTAAACTTTACCCACTATAGCAATGGCACAAGATAGGGAAACCTTTGTGCTAAATAATTTTGAGGAAGGACCTTTAGATCCCTCAACTAAAGAACAACAAGATCTCCTTGACCAGATTTTGAATTTGGTTCAAGAAATATTGGAAAAATTCTTCAACCAAAAAATAAAGATTCCTTGGATATTAGAGAACTACTTAGTACACTTAAATATGTTTTTCTAGATCATAATAAACCATTAATAATAAATTCTCAACTTACTAATGAGCAAGAAAGAAAATTATTAGACACTCTACATAAAAAAGCTAAGCCATTTGCATGAAGTTATGATGTCCTTCACTAAGGAATCTCGTCCAACATCTATCAACATCATATCTATCTAGAGGACAATGTAAAACTAGTAAGAATTCCTGCAAGACGAATTAATCCATCCTTAAAATGAATTGTTAAGGATGAAATTTCAATACTTTCGAAAGAAGGAATAATTTGTCTAATAGTTGATAGTGAATGGGTAAGTCCCATTCTTGTAGTACCAAAAAAGGATGGAAAATGGAGAGTTTGTGTAGATTATAGAAGGTTAAACCAAAATACAAAGAAAGACCATTTTCCATTACCATACATAGATCAAATTCTAGAAAAATTAGAAGGACATGAATATTATTTCTTTCTAGATGGATTTAGTGGTTACAATCAAGTAACTATTGCCCTTGAAGACCAACATAAAACAACCTTTACATGTTCTTATGAAAATTTTGCTTATAAAAATATGCCTTTTGGCCTTTATAATGCACTAGCTACTTTCCAAAGAGCCATGATCTCAATATTTTCTAATATGTTAGAAGATTATGTTGAAGTTTTTATGGATGATTTTTCAGTCTATGGAAATACTTATGATGAAACTTTACAACATCTTGAACATGTCTTAGATAGATCTATTGATAAAAATTTAAAATTAAGTTGGGAAAAGAGTCACTTGATGGTTATAAGTGGCTTGGTGTTAGGACATGTTATTTCTAAAGATGGGATAAGGATGGATGATGAGAAAATAAGAGTCATATCTACACCTTCAGCTCCAACTATTTTAAAGACTCTTTGATCTTTTCTAGGACATGCTAGGTATTATAGAAGGTTTATCAAAGACTTTTCAAAAATTGCTAAACCATTATACATGCTCTTAGAAAAAAGATGTTTCATTTGTTTGGACTAATGACTGTTAAGAAACATTCTTGGAATTGGAAAAATGAGAAACCACAACCCCTATATTAAATGCACCTAATTGGGATTATCCATTTGATCTAATGTGGAACTCTAGTGACATAGTAGTAGGGGTAGTTTTAGGACAATACATTGATCATAAATCACGAGTGATTTATTATGTGTTCAAAAGTTTAGAACAAGCCCAAGTAAACTATACAACTACATAAAAAGAATTATTAGCTATTTATATGCTTTAGAAAATTTTAGATATTATTTAATAGGATATAAAACAAAAGTATATACTGATCATTCAATCATTAAATTCTTAGCTATAAAAAAATAGAAAATGCAAGAATAATGAGATGGTGCTTATTGCTCCAAGAATTTGACCTAGATATTTTAGATAAAAGAGAAAGGAAAAATGTAGTAGTAGATAATCTTTCAAGGCTAGAAACTATTGATGAGAATTGAACATAAGGAGTCTTTCATGATGAATTTCTTGATGAACAACGTTTTTTTTCAAGAAAGAATCCTTGGTTTGCTGCTATAGCCAACTATCTAGCCACTATGAAAGCCCCTACCAATTAGGCTAAGGAAGAAAAGAAATATGTCTTACACACTATATCTAGGAACATTTAAAGTAGTCCATATCTTTATCAAATCTATAAGGATAATATACCAAGGAGATGTGTGGTTGAGAATGAATAATAAGAAATTCTACAAATGTGTCATGATGATTTAGGGGGTGGCCACTTTGATAGCAAATGTATCACTATCAAAATTCTTTAAAGCAGATTTTATTGGTCTCAATTTTTAAAGATGCACATAATTATGTGCAAAAATGTGATAAATGTCAACAAATGGGAGCCATAACAAAAAAACATGAAATGCCCTTAAAACCAATTTTAATAACATAATCATTTGATGTGTGGGGTATAGACTTTTTAGGACCATCTCCACCATCTAATGGATGTCAATACATTTTGGTTCGTATTGACTATCTCACCAAATGGGTAGAAGAAAAAGCCATCCCAACAAATGATGTTCAGGTTGTTATAGCATTCCTTAGATAAAATATTTTAACATGTTTTGGAATTCCATGAACAATCATTAGTGATCAAGGAACCTATTTTGTCAATAAAATCATAGAAAAATTCATTAAGTCTTATGGTATCCAACATAAAAGAGCTACTGTCTATCATCCTTAAATAAATGGGCAATTAGATAATGCTAATAGAATTATCTTGAATATATTAACAAAAACTGTATGTACTAAAGGAAAGGATTGGTCTAAAAAATTGCAAGATGTAATTTGGGCTTATCGGATTACCTATAAACCAAGTTTATGATATTCACCTTATCAATTGGTTTTTGGTAAGTTATGTCTATTACCTATTTAACTTAAATATCAATCTTTACGATTAGCCCAACAACTCAACTTTGATGAAGACATGAACCAGGATGCTTGAATCAACCAACTTCACAAACTTGACAAAATGCGGGTGCATGCTCTTGATAAAAAAAATATTATAAAAGAAATAAATGAAGACATTACATGATAAGAATATCTTTAAAAAACACTTTTTCGTATGTCATAAAGTTCTTTTTTACAATATGAGATTATATATATTTTCAAGGAAGTTAACAACTAGGTGGGAAGAACCTTATTTAGTTATCCAACCCCATGATAATGGAAGCGTTCTCATATTACTTATTGATGATTCCTCAACTACATTCTTTGTCAATGGACAAAGACTTAAGTTATATCATCAACATCACATTGAGGATCCTAGAGAAGATGAACTTGTAAAGCTAAGTAACCCAACTTATCTCATAATTGATGAATTACATAACAACAATCTATTAGAAGTATTAGCTCTTAAAAATAACCTTCAACAAGAATCTTATGTGATATAATAAACTATAAAGTAGTATTTATAGTCTACAACTTTTACCTTAAAAAATGTAGAGGGTAATAGGAAATTCTATTGTTAGTTGGGACTATAAAGAGTTTGGTAGCATCATGTTTGGAATGAACAGGAGAAGGACAATTCCTTCTACCTTGAGATAAGTATGTTTAAACCAAAAATCCAACTAAGGGTGAGCCTTAGATTAATAAGTGTTTTACACATTATAAACTTTATTATTTTTCAACAATATTCTTTACCTACAAGTTTCATAAGTCAAGGTGGCTAAATAACTTAGTTTAGAGTAATGCTTATTAATGTTTGGTTTCTATTAAATACCTAATTGGATGAGTCACTAAGGTGAAAAGGGTATGTTATGTTGGACCTAGTTTCTTTGGTAGCAAAAGAAATCTATTGATATCAAGCCATGTGAGCCACCCTTACAAAATGGAATTGGCTCTCATAAGAACCTCATGGTTGAAGCAAGTCAAATATTGAATTTCTTACACAAAAAAAGAAAAAGAAAAAGAAAAAAAAGAGAGACAAAAAGAGAGAGAAACAAAAGAAATAAAAATAAGAAATAAAAATTTAAAAAAAATGATGACCCACAGGAACCTTTAATCATGAGTTGAGCCCCACTTTCACAAGAACCTTATAGTTGGGACAATGCTCCAAGCTCATAATTTTAAGCATTCTATAAGAACCCCCTTCTGTAAGCAAAGTGCTTAAGGAACAAGCAACAATTACCAATCAAATCATGGTGCCACTATCTAAAAACTAGGGTATAACATTGGTAGCGAAGGAGTGACTTCTCCATAGTCAGTATCTTAATAGGCACCTTCACTTTCAATTATTCCTCTTACTCTGTTATTTAGTTATTTTTCTTTTGTTCTTTGTACTTCTCATATTATTGTTCATTTTGATTTTTTAACCTAGTTTTTACCATTTTCTATTTTTCTTTTTTAATTTTTGTTGTGTTATCTTCCTATTTTCTCTTGCATGGTCATCTCTCTAACTAGTGGCACTTTTGTGCATGGGTTTTCTTTATGTTTTCCATCATGTCTTTCGTAGGCGTCAGTGGTCAAGATACCTACTATGGTAGCCAATGATGCATACTAACATTCATTCACCCATTGCCTTTGGTTTTCTCTTAGTCTGGATATGTAAAACTCAGGGTATATTCTTAAACCATATCTCTTTTTAATACTTTATA
The DNA here is from genome assembly GCA_015680685.1 of Gnetum montanum. NCBI lineage: Eukaryota > Viridiplantae > Streptophyta > Gnetopsida > Gnetales > Gnetaceae > Gnetum > Gnetum montanum. Next base: position 487,339 of record MNCI01005473.1, on the reverse strand, counting down.
TTTTCTAATTAACCTAGTTATGTTACATACCTTAGCTTAATTAGGGGAAGGGGATACCTAATTAATAAAGGATATGATAGTAGGGTATAGCCAACTTGGAAGTTGAGCCAAGATCAAATTAGGAATGAGTTAGATTTAAGTAATGCATCTCGAATCCTTGAATCATAAGGAAGGTTTTAACCTTGAGTTTATATGACATTCTTGCACCTAACGAAGTAGACCTTGTGAGGCAAGGTTAAGTCCAATTAATCTCAGGTAGGACCTTCCTAACCAAGTTATATGTGAACTCATATCCAAGAATAAAAATTTATCATTAAAAGAGGAATAGGTATAATTAGTAAATAAATATTTGGACATTTAGGCAATAGACAATTTTTATTTTGTTAAATGTCTACATGTTTCCAATATGTTAAATTTTGAATGCCTAAAAAAATATCTTGAAATAATTCTATTTTCTTATACATCTATTAATGTTTTATTTTATTTTATTTTCGCCTTTATGGCCAAGAACTTTCCAAAGGCTAGTTTGGGATTGTGTTAAACCATTTTCTTAGTAGTTTTAAAATCTTAATTACATATTGTTAATTATTTAATTAGTATTTAATTAGTGTTTATTTTAGTTCATTTTATTTTAATTTGTTATAGTGATGAGTATTAGTTTATTATTATTTTATTAGTTTTTTATGTACTAAAGACTCAAACTAGAGGTGTAGGTTTTGTTGCTGGGTAGCCATGTGATGGTAGTTGAAGAATCCAATCCCTTGATCTATATTGGTGTTAATTTTTCTGATTTTTGGTTTTGTTTTTGCAGCAATAACAAGAATGCACGTTGAGGATTTATGGTGATAATGGAGCTACAACTTGGACATTGGTGCTACAATGTGGGTGTGTTGCTCCATCAATCATTCTCTTTGATCCTGCAATTGCAGCTATTTCCTGCATGTTCTTACAATCATTACCTATGTGTGGGTCGGTGGATGTTATAGTGAACGTTACCTGCATGGGTGATGGTGGTGGACGTTACAGTGGACATTACGCATGGGTAGTAATTGTCATGGCCATTACGCATGGGCGGTGGCTCCTCATGTGCTAGATCGGTCCTTATAAATTCCTTGGCTAGATGCAATAGACAATATAGAGAGAATAGAAAAAATGATATGAAGAAATAGAGAGAGGATACTATTGAGAGAACCACACTAGATTAGAATTTTTGTTTGTTCATAAAATTATGAAGGAAGAATGTTGATGCTTTGTGATAATTAACAACCAATAATGTTTTAAGATTGTGAAGTTGTTGCACTATGGAGAGAACAAAGTAGGGTATGTCTCCTTTTTAATCTTCCTTATTTCTCATAAATTTATTTAAATTGAATTTAGTTTAATTGATTTTATTCATCTTTGAACTTAATGTTAGAAGTTAAGGTGAATATTGTTGATTTTACTTATGGGTGATAACNTTAGAAGTTAAGGTGAATATTGTTGATTTTACTTATGGGTGATAATCGTAAGTGTGGTGCTCTTAATTGAATTTAGATCTAATCATTGGTTTTATATCTTGATGATATTTTGACTTTAAATCGTTCCTCCACAAGATATGACTCACGGATCAATCATAGACAATTTCTACAATGAAAGAAACAAAGATAAAGATTAAAGGTATCAAGCACCGAATTTTGCCTGGCTCATCAGAAACTCATTATACCAATTAGTAACCCTTAGTGCTTGTACTTTACTAGATTTAGCAAAGAGGAGTTTATTTGGAAATTAATCAAATAGGGGTTCATCAACCTTATTGTTATCCCATCACAACCAAGATAAATAAACTACAACTACATTCTCAGTTCCTTTTCCATCCACCATGGTAAGATGAAACTCTTATAACATCACCAATCACCATATGACACAAAGATTTACTATTGGCTTGTTCATTAGGAATCAAATTGCATTGTGTTCTATGTGCATACAAAATGGATGTTCAAGCACATAGTACTTGAATTTTTCTAAGGCTTACACCATTATCATAAATTCTTTTTCAATGGTAATGCAGTTAAGTTGCATAATGATAATGCTTTATCTTGTACATTGGATATAATATGGACAGTTTTATCATTCATTTGTGTAAGCATTATTTCCAAGGCATAGTTAGATGTGTCTATCATGATATGAAATGGTTTGGGCCAATCTAGGATGCACATAATGGAGTTTCTATGATCTTTTGCTTCAAGTGTAAGAATGCTTGCTTGCATTTCCTTAATCCATTCAAAGACTGCATCTTTCTTTGTGAGCTCTACTAGTAGTTTGGTAATTTTAGAGAAATTTTTGATAAAGCACTTCTAGTAACTAGTATGGCCAATGAATGGCCTCATATCTTCAATAGTTTGAGGTTGTCTAGTTATTCCTTGAATGATCCTAACTTTTTCAAGGTTCATCTATATTTCTTTCCTTGAAACTCTGTGCTCGAAGATAATGTCATCTCTGACCATCAAGTGGCTCTTCTGCTAGTTGAGTATTAGATTTGTTTCTACACATTATTTAAGTACCTACTCTAGATGGCCCAATGCTTGTTCAAAGTTAGTACCATAGGTGGAAAACTCATCCATGAAGGAATCCATACCACTACCAATCTACTATTGAAAAATTCTTAAGATTAAGTGCTAAAAAGTTGCAAGAGCATTATAGAGGCCAAAGGGCATCTTTTTATATGTAAAATTTCCTTAAGGACTTGTGAAAGTTATCTTGGACTAGCCTTTTGATGAGCGGCAACGTACCCCTATGCTCAACCATATGAATATGAGCATGTACGTGCGATTCGGTCAAACTCCGTTGATGGACTAGTTGTAGCACCTAGACAGTTATACGTTGATTGCAGTTTGTTATCTTCTGAATTGGGCTAGTAGTAGCTTTTTCACATATGGTTTAGTCCAGAGTGAGGCATAAGATTTTTATTATTTTATGTTTTATTAATTTGATCACCTAAAACAAGAATAAAAGTAAGAGTAATTAAGTGCTAAGTAAACTATTGCCTAATCTAGCCTAACACAAGTAACAGTTTCCACTTTCTAGACACATCCTGAACTTCGAGTAACACCATTGGGTTGTCAAATGCTAATCATTTTTGAGCTACCAAGTGTCACATGTATGTTTGAGGGGGTCATGCTTGTGTATTCTAATGAGTTGCTTGATTAATTAAAATTAATTGCTACATGAATAATGCTAATGTAAATTGCATGAAATCATAATATATAAATGCATAATAAAAAAAGTCTCAAGTGCTGCAAGGATGAATCAAAGAGTTCATCTTTATTGCCAACACAATGGTGTGTTCAGGTACATCAATGCTTGAGTAAAACTTTTTTCACACTTAGACCTCCTACTGTGGGCACTTGGAAAATATTTTAACTCTCAAATGAACAAACCACAAGAGTTTCACTACTTAACTACCAAAAAATACCTTCAATCATGTGCTTGGGGGCTGTATTTATAGACCTAGGAGTAACCCTATGATATCAAATGTACGATATCATATCTTAGGCTGTGATATTGTGTACCCAATATAATGGCCACCCTGATATTAGAGTGATAAAAAACATGATTTATCATACTCCCACAACTGAATGAAAACTCATCCTTGAGTACAGAAGAAGAGGAACAAGTCCTTTACAAAATATATTAGGGGGCATGGACTTATTTGACTGACATGTAGAGTGACACAGAGAAAATAGACAAATACAGAAGTGCCCAAGCATACAATATCATAATGGTGTATAAAATTGGGTGTTCATGAAAATAGGAAAGAACACCAATGGATCCAAAGAATATCCAACCCCTCTTGGTAATAGAAGAATGAGAGAGAGATAGAAGAGATCCAATAGTCATGAAAAATCTCTCGCGAGTGATATGGTTGCATTCTCCTTGGTGATGAGAGTATGGCCACCCTAATATTGGAGTGATAAAAAACATGATTTATCATGCCCCCATGACTGAATGAAAACTCATCCTTGAGTACAGAAGAAGAGGAACAAGTTCTTTACAAAATATATTAGGGGGCGTGGAATTATTTGACTAACATGCAGAGTGAAACAGAGAGAATAGACGAATACAGAAGTGCTCGAGCATACAATATCATAATGGTGTATAAAATTGAGTGTTCATGAAAATAGGAAAGAACACCAATGGATCCAAAGAATATCCAACCCCTCTTGGTAACAAAAGAATGAGAGAGAGATAGAAGAGATCCAACGGTCATGAACAATCTCTCGCGAGTGATATGGTTGCATTCTCCTTGGTGACGACAGTCTCACTTCCTGTCCATGCTTCCCACTATAATCACAACAAAACCAAGGATTAGTATATATAGTGCAATAGATAATGGCTGAGTACCTTGTTTCATTAGTGATTTTATCCAGCCAAGTTATGATTGTGATAGATTAGTTTCTTGATGTTGTTAGTGGAAAAACTGATGAATGGGTTAAATAAGAGAAGCAATCTAGATAATTTAGAAAAATTTTAATACAAGGAGTACTAGAAAGAGGGTATTCAAAATAATAAAGGAAAGTTCATTACAAATAGTTGTGAAGGTGCGTACAATTGGATGACATGGATGGGATAAATAAAAAGAATTTGATTGTAATAATGTCTAAGGGTAAAGAACTTAACTTAACCAAACCAAAAGATATGCAAGTGCGTCCTCCCCAAAGTAGGCACAAGCCTTTTATGCCCTTGCATAACTTAAAACCAAGGAGTCTGTGGGCACCATGGATGATTAATGGTTATCGAAAGTTAAGTACAAAAATTGACTAAAAAACTTGACACATCAAACTAGAACATTGAATCAAAACATTAAATTAGCAATGAGGTGAGGCATGGAAAGCATAGATGGATGATAGAAGAAGTGGAATGAAGTTCCTAATTATGTCACATACAGTCCCTTGTGGAGTTTGTGACTAATTGACTTGGTAGGATCCTTCCTCAGTCTAGATCAAGATCAACCATTTTCAATGGCTTCACATTGACATTTTAAGGCAAGCCCATCCCCTAAGACACACGAATGCTTCCATAAAACAACCACCATTCCAAATTGGAGTGAAGGTAGGAAGTGAAAAAGAGCCTTAGTTAGAGGAGGCAAGACAAGTCTCATAACTAGTGCTTGTAGCCCTTTTATTTGGTCTAAGGGGTGTGCTTTAAATTCCCATGTTTTTTTTGAATGGGAACCACACCATGCAAAGACCCATGCATTTTCACATTTATTTTGTCCAAGGGGTGTGCTTTGAATCCTCATCTTTTTTTTTTTTGGTGATGAGGACCACAACATGCAAGAACTTATTTGACTTCCTATTATGAAATGATGCATAATGGTGAGAAGATTACAAGAGCACCCCTACATACAGGAAAATAGAAAAGCACAAAGAATACCATATCCCTTTGAAGCCAAACCTTGTCCAAACCTTTGATTCCTCCCTGATTCCAGAAACTACACAAGTCACCAATTTATTAGAGTTGTAATAATGAAGAAGAGATTGCATGCTTCCAAAATAAGAAACCCATAGAGTATGTGGATGGGTGGATGATGTGGAGTCACTGCCTATTACATGAAAAGAAACCATGTCCCAATCATTAGTAATGATATTCAAAGTTAGAAACTAGACATTAACAATCAAATTACAAATGAAACATACCACCATTGAGTAGCACATTATCATTGTACTTGACACCTTATTAGTAGAAAGAGTAGAGAAACACATCAAACACAAGAAGATATATAAAATAAAGTAAAAGATTATGCAATAAATATCAAATATATTAATGATGGTGTAAAACAAAAACTTAGAAAAGATTAATAACCTGAAAAACAAAAATATGTAAAACAAAGAATATGAAAACAAAAATTTGTAAAAATAAAAATGTGTAAGAAAAAAAGTCAAAAGATACTTAAGAATTATAGAAATTAGAATGGGGGGATGACCCCCACAACTAAACATTTGGTCATGGCTAGGATTACTAAGTGGATGAATAGGATCCATGCATGTATGAAATGTTAGGGGTCCATCATGCCCTAGCAACTGAGTATCTATTGGTGGTATGGTGGCTGGGTAGAGAAATCGTTGATCACATACTTGATTATAGAAAGCATAGTGGGGTAGGTTAGATGTTGTGTGTACATTATGAGGAAAATATAACCCACTATGACACCCTTGACTAGATGGCAGTATGCACGGATTTATGTGTCCCTTCACATTGGTGAATTCACTAGATGTTGGAGTGTGAGGTGGAGGCCTGGGTATGGTGATAGGGGATATTGATGGGGCTATGGAAGGTGTGACACTAGGTTTTCCTTGGCTTGGTTTAGAAGGTGAAGTAGGTTTGGAAGTTTGATTCTTCTTTTTATGGTCATGCCTCAAGAAGGGACACTTTCCACATTATAGAGGGAACCTACTTTCATTAATAGCAATAGCACAAGTTACATTCATTGATTGGCACGATGGTGTGGAACCATTTGATGCATCTAATGGTGGTGTAGAAGGAGAAGAAGGATGAGAATACTGAGGGTGAGGAGAAGTGTGAGAAGCATAAGGTATTTATCCCTCAAGAGAAGACATGCATCAATGGTACTTGGGAGAGTGATAATAGTGATTAGAAGTAGAGGAGTTACAACTGGTTGGAGAAACAGGATGTTGAACATAGCAGGCATTTGGTTTTGGTGAGTAAGGAGGATGTGGCTTCCCCACACTTGTGAGTTTTGCCACTGCGGTGGAGCAAAGTGTTGAGGTTGGTAATAGCTCCCCTTATGATAGTACAATGGATCATGGGATTATCCATAATTACCTTGTGGAATAGGGATGTTCTTAAATTGATACCTTTGTATGAATTTTGGGTGCAACCTCCTTGCCCAATGCTCATATAGATGTGACAAGACTAGGAAACGACCCTTTGTATGGTCATATAAATAGACATCACATCCATCCTCATTATTTGTAGTTGAGCCTTTGGCCTTGTTACCATTAGCCATACTCCTTAATTATTTCTGATTTCTGTGCCCTTTTTTTATTTTGATTGCCAGGTTTATTTTGGATGA